>WEIU01005527.1:14727-94460 GCA_013389925.1 Aegithalos caudatus | reverse complement strand
CCAAAAAGCAAACCCCCAGCCCCTCCTTCCCCCTTTCCCCCTGAAAAACTAAGCCCACCTGAAACTGTATCTTACCTGCTTTTTCTAGGGAGTGTGGGACCTCAATGGAGGCTAGCTGGGGTTTGGAAAAGCCTTCTGCAGAGGTGTGATGGATGCCCTGAGGCTGTCCTGAGTGCCCAGTGCAGAGTTGAGGCGCTCAGAACTGCTCTGCAGGACACAGAGCACTCTGCAGAGCCTGAATTACCCAGAGCTCTGCACTGCCCTCCAGAGAGCTTAATATTACAGTCAGCTCATGTAAGCTCATGTACACAGTACCCTACCAAGATAATTCATTACAGTTATTTTTCTTTATTGATATCAGATCCAAAGTATATAGGTGAGCTCAAATTTAATTTGGATTTTTAGATTTTGGGTAAAGAACAATGGTCATTGAACAAACTGAACTTTATACCAGTCATCATGCTCTGTTTGGAGCTTGTTTTGTTGTAAGGTGGATCATTGAAGACAGTTCCTAGCATAGCTTTATATTGCAAATATCTTTTTTGGATTTGGAGATGAATGGTCTCTGCCTCTGACAAGAAAGTGGAGATTATTTGTTCCATTTACTCTGGAAGTGGCCAACCCTTAAATTCCTCTTAGTCAAAGTTTGCAATTTCTGAATACAATAGCCTACATTTTACCAGTTTGTTATTGTTCAAAATTTTGCTCCATTTTCACATATCTTTCTGAATAATAAGGAAAAAAAGCTCAATTTTTTGCACCAAACATCCTTCAGGTGAGGGCTCCAGACAGTATCTGTGCACCACTGACCACATTTACAGTCAATAAGGCCAGATTTTCAGAGGCTTTCAGATTTCTGATGTGTTCTGTTTCAGTAGGAGCTGTGTACCTTCACATACCTTGCAAGCTCATAGTATATGAGTGTGCTACATTGTTTTTTAACTCAGTAAGCCGAAATATAAATTCTGTCATAACAGCTATGCTTAAATGCTATTCTCAGGATGTTAGCTGGCTCCTAATATATTTTCTTGATTTTCTTATTTTTGTATTTTTTATGTTATAGTTGAATAAGATCTCAGCAAATGCAACTGTTCTTTGCCTTAAACTAAACTATTGGCTCAATTTTACATTGTCTAACCAAACTGAAGGGAGAATAGTTGAATTGTGTGAAGATTTATTTCACTCAGTCTTAAATTCAAAGGGAAATGTACTATTTCAGAATAAATTTAGGGAAAAAAAGGCAATTCCAACATATTTAAGTTTCCATTGTAATCTGTAATACAGCGGGCAGAGGTTTTTGAGAGCTTAAAGTCAACTATTTTCATTCCTTTAGTGTTTGGTTTATCCCATTATTAAGAATTTCCTTTACCAACAGAAGTGTACTGTTTTCCTTGTCTAGCTTCATTCTGAGAAATTTAACATTTCCAGAATAGCAACTCTTGAAACAACAGCTATTAACAACAAAAAAAGTGGGGTGTTTGTCCATCATGAGGTAGCAACAGCTTACTGTGATAAAAATCTAATGGGACAAGCTTTATGTGCTGCTCTGGGTTGTTCAGTGAGATTTGAAGTCCCGTGGTTTTGCTGTTTCAGTTGGGATTTTTGCGAATATTCCTGACTTACAAGATCAAATGTAACTCAGAATGGAATACAAGAATAACTTTAAGAATTTGGAGTATAGTAGCACCTATAGATTAGAGTTACAAGTGTAGTAAAAACAGTGTCCTGGTCGAGTTTTGGACGGCCAGACTCTGCTCTGACAGCTCCAAGAAAAGGCAATAATGCATAAGTGAAGCTCTGTAATTGCAGTTGCTATGGGAACAAGCCTTGGGTTTGGAAGTTCCCTGAGTTCAGTGGATTGCAATTTCTGTCTCAGCAGTGCATCAGAATACTATTTTGAATAACATCTCTTTATCTCCCTGAAGATGTTAGATTTGTCACGGACATTGTCCAGCATAAAATAACCTCTTCTGCTATAATTCTTATTAACACACAGTTGTATGTATTGTCAGTTGATCTACCTGGAAGCAAAAAATTCCACTGACACTTTAATATTTTTTTTTGTTTGATTGTTTTAAGCTTCTTCTTTATTATTAATTAATTTTTATAATGAGTGTTACATTATAAGAATTGACTGACTTGATACTTGCAGAGCAGCTTAAACTTCTTTTTTTTTAAGACTTCAGAGAAAATGAACTATTTTCTCCATGTAAAGCATCTAAGGAATATGTTTTAAAGATAATTCAGAGGTAATTCTTTTCAAGTGGTAGTTCCTGAAAGTAAAGATATATATTTTCAATTTTTAATTTCTGAGCTTTTCATTAAGGATTGAAGCTCAGATTCCTAAAGGTGCTCCCGTTTCCTAGATTCCATTTACTCAACTTTGGCCAAATTATCCAGATTAAATCTGGATACTTATTAATGGTAATCATATGAAAATGAAATGCCATCAATTACCACTACATGGTAATTTCCATTAGAATTTTTAATGACCATTTTTAAATAGAAGCCTTTTTGAAAAGTCACTTGTAATTTTTGTTTTGTTAGACAAACCTCTTCCTTTGAGGCTTGAGTGGATCTGTGGCGAGATATCAGTTGATGCTTTTGGCAGAAACATGTTGTGCATCAAAATACGAGCACTTGCTGGGTGAGCCCTCCACCCAGGAATTGCAAATTTCATTAGCTGTGGTTCCACTCTGCATTAATATGGGGTAGCAGCATGTCCTGTGTCCCTGCATTAACAAGGTAACCTTCACAGAACCTTTCCTAATTTATCAGAGACAAAAATAATGTAAATATAATCCATTAGAAGTGATTATGTGTGTGCTTTGTCCATTACTTCACATCATGGGAAGCTATCCATAGCACGAGGTAATAGCACAATGCAGATGAAAATGAGGAAGTTAAGGAGTGGTTGAGCATCTTGCTCTCTCTGATTGCAATTCTGCATTGTCTTCCCCAAGGCAACTATGTTATTTCTTCATTGTTATTGCAAAAGGAAGTGAGAAATACCAGGAGATAATCACCAGGAGAAATAAAAGTCAAAGAGCATGTAGGAGGTAATGGGATCCTGCACAGTGTGGGGAAGGGAGGATGTGATGGTAACTCTTTTCCTGACTGGCCCAGCAGATGACATTTCATGGTATGTACAGCACACAACTGAGTTGGGAGCTCCAACCATTGTTCTGAAGGCAAAGACAGCCATGAGGCTTTCCCTCATCCCTCCGAAGGAAGACCTGTGCTGAAGGTGGACAGGAGTTTATGACAGCAGTCTGTGTGTTGCTGCTGAGTGTATTTTGAAAATATGCAGCAGGGTAGTGTAGTTTGTTGTTAAGTTGTAGTGTAGTTTGAAATAAGCAATTTCTAGTGCTTAGAAATTCAGCAAACTGCCAAAACACTGGTAATAACTTTGATAACTTTGAAGGCTTTAATTTGCCAGGAGGAAATACATCTGGACAGTCACCTCCAGTAGTAGCAGCTGCAGAGCAGCCTTTCCTCTCAGCAGTTAGGCTTCTTGTCAAGGAATGGTGTCAAAACACAACAATACAATAAATTGTAGTTTTTAATGGCAAAAAAGCTCAGCTAAAAGTATTTTCATAATTTCATAGCAGCATCAATTTCCTGCCCTGGTAAAGTAACAGGTATGTGGGGATATAAACTGTACAGATAGTTCCATTTAAGTACAGTAATATGAGGAATACAAGATACTGCTCAGCATGTGTAAGATAATCAGATCCTGGTCCAGGATGAATATTCACAAGCCTCTAGCTTGAGTTTTCTGGCTGCTGGGACAGAGTAGTCTCAGGATTCAACCTGCTGCTTTGTGCTTGGTGTTTTTTATTTTGATTTAAATTAGGCATCTGAGATGTGACAAGCAACACTTGGGCATATTTTACAGAACATGATGCTTGGACACTTCAAAAATTACATTTTGAAAAGAAAAACAATTTTCTGTGGAAGTACTCAAGTTTAGCATGTTTTTATGAACTTGAGCTTTTTCTCCATTGACCATGATTATAAATGCTGCAATTCTTTGTAGGCAGGATGAAGAGAACTGGACTGATTGTGGAAAAGGATATTTCCCACCTGAGCTAAGAAAGAATAGGTCTAATAGTGCTCACTTTTCATTGCTCTTGGAGGCTTACCCCCGTGAGCTTCCTTGAGGCTTTACTGGGACATATGAGAAAGATGGAGCTCCTAGATCCTTCTTCATAACTTTGAAATCTAATCCCTGCTGTGGAAATTCAGCCCAGGCAGAGGCTGTACTCTCTATTCATTACTCAGTCACTACATTTGTGTTGGTAGACCTAGAAACATAGGCTGCAGTCTTCATAAAATATTATCCAATCCTCTACAAAGGATTACCAAGATAATTTCTGGAGTTGCTATAAAACACTGTGGAAGTGGTCTAAACCTGTCTAACCGAATGTTAGTGGTAATCTCTGTGCAGGTGATTTTCCACCTGGGAATGTTTTTGAAACCTTTGTTCTGGCGTATTGCAGTGTCTCTTCAAGAGTCTGAAATGACTGTGAGCCATTGCACATAATCACAAATCCCAGTTGGGGTGTTCATAAAGAAATTGCTGCAGCTGAGTCTGGGGTGAAGTGATGCCTTTTCACTGTGATCTGGCATTTTTAAGCAGCTGTGTTCTATAGATCAGTGTAAGAAAGCACTCACCATAGAGCCCTTTATCCTTTATCAAAAACAAATCTGCATGTCCAGGACTGCTAAATTATATGCATTCATTGTGTTAAAAATGAGAGTCGAGCAACTGGTTTAATTAGACAGCTAAGGTGGCCTATTGGTAAAATAAATCTGTATGCAGAAAAAGGTAGGTTAGCTGTCTGCACTCTTCTTCCTTCTTGGAGTATACTGGATTGTAGCAGCCTTTGGCAGGCATAGTTTTCCTGGCTTTTGCAGAAAAAGTGGAATTTAGAATAGCTTTTAAGCTATTCTAATTTACATCAGAGAATTAGTCTGTTCAGTGTCTCCCTGCAAGGCTTTTTGTTAGGTCAACAAAATCCCCTTTTCCTGACTTCTGGGCAAAACCTTTTTAAAAATACAACAATTTAGACCCTTTGGGCTTGATCATAACAAATCCAGAAAATGTAAAATTCCATACAAAAATAAAATATGAAGTCACCTTCAAACATTGTTCTTTTACTTCCATTCTTCCAAGCGAAATACTTCAAGGTCTCTGCATGAATGGACTGTATTGGAGAGCTGGAAAATGGATCTATTACCATGGTGACCCTTACTGTAAGGTACAGATGGGACCAACCCAGTTTCTGTGTTTGCAGTTCAGTTCTGTGCTTGTACTTTCATACACATCAGACAGGTGATGGAACTCTGACTTCCATTCTGCAGATTGTGTGCACACTTGGAAGCATTGCAGGGGATGAGACTGTCCCCCAAATTTTTTTATTTTGCTGTGAAAATGGCAGTTCATTTTTGCTTTCTGATCTTGTTCTATAACATCAAGGAAAGACTGGTTTTGAGTACCCTGTGGGTTTTGGGAATGTCTTTGAATGAACTCAGCATATCAGAATTTCTTTTACTTTGGACATCCATATTGGAGTAGATGGAGTTGCTAAGGGTTTTCTAACTTCTAAGACATCTTATACCTTAGATGTATTTGTAGTAAAGTATGGCTTTTGTTCTGCCTGTGACTTCAGGCGAGATAGTTGAATAAGATTTAGTAACAGAGGAGAGCTGGCTGATTCATGGTTATAGCCCTATTAATTTTGGAGGAATTATGCCATAAAGCACATGGATTGCTGGGTGATTTTGTGTTTCAGCAAAGAGAAGTAGTGAAAGGAGAAAAAGCCAACAGACATCATACCTGATCATATCTGCTATCTCTATTTTAATCTTTTTTTAAAACATTGCAGCTGAAAACATCTGCAGAATTTTCATGCCAAGTGGTTTTTCTTTTTGCCAGCATCATGTTTTTAGCACATTTTAAAATTTTTTAATCTTTGTATTATTCTGAAGAAGTCAAATGCCACATTAGAAACCATTGTTTACATGTTCTGCTGATGCTGTGTGAAAGTGTTTTTCAACTTCTTTAATTTGCTTGCAAACAGGTATTTTTATCAACATTAGGCTGCTGTTAGTCATGTCGAGTTGCCCCTGCCTTTCCATCCATTTCTGTGCCTGCAATATTCATGGAAAATTAACTATTGAACAAACAATTAGTCTTGGGTGTCTTCATTCCCTACACTTGTTCAGAGCATCCGGAGAAGGAAAAAGCTGCAGTGCTTGGAAGAAGTTGTGTGTTGAAAAGAAAAAAAGATGAGAGAGACTCTCATCTTCCTTTGTCTAGAATGAGACATTTGTCTGACCAGTCTCTCTCAAGCAGCTTTTTGTACAGCTATAATGGAAACAATATTCACAGAATGTTATACTGAAGGACTGAATCAATTGTTCTTTGACATGTGCTACAGCAAAATCTAATGTACCATCTACTTTTATAATATTTTGCACCATTTAATAAGTAAACTCATTAATATTATTTACAAATACAAATTGTGTTATAAGGGACCATAAACACTATACAAACTGTATTTTAAGGGACCATAAATTAAGGTATCTGGGGGCATATTGTAGAGCATTTAAATTCATTCTTTAGTGCCATTTTGCAACATTTACTTGAGAAGTATTGTTAACAGCCAAATGTTGCTGAAGTTAAAGGCAGCTGCAGCAGTCAGGGTCTGGAGAACACAGAACCTGATGACTCCTACACCTGCTCATATCTCTTGCTGCTATGCTGGGAGGAGCCTAAAAGGCCAAAGAGCCCCTAATCAATGTAGATCTGTAAGTTCTTTTAGCAAATGTGTAAATATGGTGTTTTCTACTTAACTGAGTGCAGAATTAGGAGTTTCTCATTCTACTTGTTACTCTCAGTTTCTTGTCAGACATCTGCCTTTGTAAAAATCCCATGCAATCTGCTCCTTTCTTTCCACTGCTTGTGCAGTAAGGGGGAACTGAAATATCCTCTGTTGACTGCAGTGGAAGTTTTGTGTTTCCTTCATACTTTCCTCCTTTCAACTTGACCATAATGAAAATAGAGAGGAGCCAGACAGCAGCATTGTGCCCTCCCACTAGTTATCTGCCAGTTCTTATCCTGCCTGCAAGAGAATATGTAAATGGGAGCCCAGATGTCTCTAAGGCTTCTCATCCTGGTCCAGTTCCTGCCAACTGCCTGCTCTCAGCTGCTGTGCACACAGGTCTGGTACAGCCTTGTGCTCTCCTGTCAGGCCACTTCATTGCAAAGGGAGCCCTTGTCACTTCAGAAATAGATAACCTTTCTCTGTTATGGAGAACTCTTTGACATTGGAGGTATGTATGAAGAATATTGTGCCAGTATAAAACTTATTCAGAAAATATTTTCCTAAGGCAACAAGCACAGCTCTTGGAGTTTGTGTTGCTTCTGCAGTTATGAAGTTCTTACCACATCTTCCAGTTTTTGGACTCAAAATTGTTTGGGTGTGTAATACAACCTGGCTGGTACTTCAGTTTATTTGTAGTATAATTTAATTTATTATTTATCTAAATGGTATTTTAAAGTTCAAAGTTGGGGATTGCAGTTTAGGGATGTCTTTTCACGGTCTGAAACCATTGCTTCCTAAACACTTCAGGAGGAAGAGCAAGGATATTTTCTGGCTCATTGATTCTTTGCTTGCATTATATTTAGTACTACTTTCCACAGCTAAGATATCAAATATATTTTGATTAAACATCTCATTAGAAATAAATGAATTGTGTACTTGGTACTGGAACTGACTCTTAGTCTGGGTTCAGTTGAAGAATAAAGCTGTCAGATCATGTAGAGAGATGCCCAAAAGCAGTGAAAACAAATCCATTATTGTCAAGTATGTGTTTGTTGCTGTAACATCATTGCAACACTAATTATTTCTAACACACGGCAATATAATTGCACCTCAGTAAGGAGATAGTCTACAGACTATATACATAAAATGGATACATGATATATAACTATAGAAATTCAAATAACTTTGAATCAAAAGGCTCTTAAGTTTAAATAAATTGAATAGATTGGCCCCATGTGTCCAAAATTTATTGATTAAAGAAGCAGACAATCTACACTGAAGACCTAATGAAATGCTTAGTATAGTAAACAATTTTTTTATTGCCTGAATTCAAGGGAAAGGTTAGACATATTTTAGCAACATTCATTAAAATCTTTTTTTTCAGAAGGATATCTCTAAGTGAAAATCTTTGGTCCTGTTTTTGCCAGAATATAGAAACAAGTGTAATCAGTGTACAGCATTACTATATTGTAATTAATGAGAGGTGATGTTTCCTGAAGAAATGTAGAAGATAGTGTTTACATTCTCAAAATTAAGAAGCCTGTCCAGTAAAACTCTGTAAACTCAGATAATTTCAGACAGACAGAGTCTAAGCTTTACAAAAGGGTGGAAGCAGTAGTGATCGTTGTCCTATTTTGTAGGCAAAGAGTGGTGGCAGAGGGAACAAAATCTCCACAAGAATTTTAATATCTAACTTTCAATTAAAAACCTTTGTTATCTGGTAGGCTTTGTTATATATAAGCAGACAGAAGCATATGTTGTTCTGAAATTTGATTAGGCCTAGTTCTCAGATGTAATTATCAAGGTATCCAGCAGAACTAAATGTGAACCTAACAGGTGTTTGCTATGCTTTTACAACATCTGCAAGCAGCATTCTCTTGTGCACTTTTAGCATTCAAATGTGCTCTTTGTAATCCCCAAATGTAACACAGAATCAGCACTTGTTCACCAGTACAATACCAGTACAGAGCAGCATAGACTGGAGGTGGTACAAGAACATCATAGCTGGGGTGGAGGGGAAGCTAAAAACTGCAGCCCTAGTGTTGCAGAGGGGGCTGGAACTCCCCAGTGTGCAGGTGCTCTGAATGCACCCATGGGCACCCCTGGGTGTTGTCATCATCCACCCCCCTTCAGAACCAGCCTCTGCCTCAGCAGATCTGAGGAGGAAAGGATGGGTCAGAATCCAAATTTGTCTTGATTTTACCAATATGTCTGCTTTATAAATAGCAAAATTAGATTAAATACAGAAATACAATCAGTTCAGTCTATTTTAATTCAACACAAATATAATAAAGTAGGTATAAATGGAAACCATAGCTTCACTTATCAAGTTGCATTACACAGTCACGTTTCAGCATATTGCTGATCTTTTTGAGTGCTTAAACAAGTATTTAGCTGTGACATATTCCATAATAAATTCCTAATGTTCATATTTAGCTGTCATTTTTTACTGGCTTTTTGAGAACCTCCCACCTTACCATTACTCAATTTATTATCCAAAAAATCTTTGTACTTTTCAAATAAAATATATGTCTATAAGAAATCAAATCAAAGTACTCTTGCCAATGCACATCTAAATCTGCTCCCAAGATGGAGGAGTTTTTCTTATAAATTCAGGAAGATAAGTAATTGAAAACCTTTTGTAACAAAAATCCCATCAGTTTTGAACTGATAGCTCAGGTACAAACCTTCAGCCAGACTTGATTTGAAATTGTCTGATAACAAATGTACAAAATTGGGGGAAAATTTGTTAAAAGCTTACAGAGCATTGTTTGAGCTCTTGTCCAAGTAATGCTGAAAAATAAAGGTGTTTTTTTCACCCTGTGTTTTTGCATTTATCTGTAAAATATTGCTTTTGGAGTAACTGCAAAGTGAAGACAATTATTCTGTAATGTTCTGTATTTTCTAGATGAGTGCAGGGCTAGGATTCATAGCTGTTTCACTCAATTACTGCTTTCAACAATGTTCTTACTAGGATATTGCTTTTTGGGCACTTAAGAAAACTGAATAAAATTGGATTTTATGTAAGATGAACCATAAAGGGGAAAAACCACTCCACCAGCACAGGGTTATCAGCCTTCAAAACCATAAATTGTCAGCTTAACACTTGCTGTCTCATGAAGGTTCTGCTGTTTTAAATTTTGTTTTGTATCAGGAAAAGGTGTATGAAAAAGTAGCATAATCCACATGAAACCTATTAAACAGTATAGTAATTGTCTTTTGTGTTTCATAACACGTGGCTCTAATTTTAGAGAAAAATTAGTATATTTGATCCAAGCACTACAAAATCACTTTTGATGTACTATTGGCTAAAAAAAGTAAATATATGTGTATTCTGCAACTACTGCTAGTAACATTAATTTCTGCTGTGGAGATTATGAACTTAGTAAAATATTTTTTACTCTATCTCTTTTTACATGTTATCAAATGGGAAACAGCATTAAATTTTCTTAATGAGTAAGATGCTAAAATTGCAGAAGTTGATGGAATTTTTTGCTTCAGTGAACTGTCTACCTTTTTCATGCCTAATAATTTTTTTTAATAAACTCATTCACTTCAAAGTATGTAAGAGCTGGCCACATATTTAATTTATTGAACTAACAGAAAGATGAGGGTTGGGAGTTGAAGCAGCTTGTCTATTTGGTGAGAATATTGTCTTTAGCCTGAATCTCCTTTTGCAGTTTAAGGTTGTTGCTTGTCCTTCCCATAATGAGTATGGAGCAGAGTTTACTTCTGTCTTCTTTATTGCAGTCTCATAATCACCTCTCACCATCTGAATTCGCAAGTTTTTATTTTCCCTACAGGAAAGAAACCAAACTCTTTCAGGAAGAGGCTGGACTTTCCAGATCTCAGATGATGTGATGGATTTTGCCCTGTTAATTCTCATCTTCCTTGAATGGGAGGCTGCAAATTAGATACAGCATTATAGCCCATGTGATGAATTCCCAGAGCTTGTAAGATTGGATTCACATATTTGTCTAACACCTATATTTCTATGTGGCTTGTATGAACATGCACTTTAGTATAGCTGATTGATTATTTTTTCACAGAAGGAGAGTTTAAACATTTTTTTCAGCTGTAGAATAATGCTGTAAACTTTCTTCTTTCAGAACTGCCATCACTGTTCTGTATTTTCATAGTAGACTGAAAATACTACTTAATCCTCACATCTATTGTACTGTATTGCTTCTATTTCATACTTTTTTTTCCTCCCCCAGAGAATAGAAGAAGGATTTAGTAATGCAAATAAGGTTAGAGCTGAGACATCTAAATGGCCTTGTTTTTACTAGAGAGGTTTGTTCCTTGGGCAAAATAGGCATGGCTACTGTGTGCCTAAACTATTTCTGGGCTTGGTGAATGGAAAACAGTGTAAGACAGTTTGGTGGCTCTTAACTGATAGTTCAGGCGAATTTTGAGTTGTGCTAGTGTGTTTATTCTCCTTTTATTCTCTGATAATTGTATTCCCTTAATGAATAGCAAAATATATAGTGTCCTGAGCTGAGTGTGAACAGTTCTCATTTTCACAGTTTCTTGGTATTTTAAATAGTTCCACAATACCTTTCAGGGGGCCTCTCCCCAAAACACAGCCACAAGCAGATACCTTGACACACATGTGTGCCCTGAGCCTTGTACTGGTGCAGATGGGGATCAGTTAAACTCAGCTATCCCTAGGCAGGGAACTGCAGTAAGATCAGAGCTCCCTGAAGTTATCCTGAGGGATTAGATGAGTTCATATAGCTGCAGAGTTCAGGGTTGCCACATCTCTAGGTTAATAATTTTGGCTAAGTACTTAAAGAGGTGGAATGGCTCTAGGCAGAATTGACTAAAATTGTCTTACTTTAATGAGGTGCTATCCAGCTGCATTCACATTTGGCAGTGTTTGACCTCTTTGAATTAACCTGTATGCATGGAGTCTAGGGCCAGGAATACTTTTACAGTGCTTGTTCTGCTTGTCCTAAAAGAACAAAGTCTGACAGAGGTGCTTTACTTATGTAGCAAGGTTTTCTAGCAACGATGTTTGCTATAAATGAGAAGTGCTATACCAAAGGCTGCTTTCAGCACAGTGCCTCCCAGCTAGTGCTAACAACAATATATGCAATTCATTTCAGACAGAGCTAAATTGTCTTGGTAGTAAAGCTGGCTGATATTACTAGTTTTAATTATTTAAGATTTGTCTGCAGGGAAATGTCAATGGAAACTGGCTTCAGTAGATATTTGAACACACTGTTAAAAATTTTACTTTTAAATCATTCTCATTGACTCTGTGAAATGTCAGTGACAGATTTTGATTAAGTGTCTCACATGATCACTATCATGAACATATAAAAGTTTAGAGGTTTTTTTTGCTATTTTCTAGACAGTTTTAAAAATTATTTTTCACTAATCCAAGAAACAGTTTATACTGTAAGATGGATTATATCCCTGTCTTTATCTTGGATATACTGTTTTAATTATTTTCTTAGTCGTTGTCAGCCTGCAGTTTTACAGACTCGGAAAACTGAATGGAATATTAGAGAAGCACATCTGTGCTTCTCCTACACCCTGAGGGAGCCTGTGCTCATATGCTTGTGGTCCAATCAGTGGAAATGTCCTCACAAACTCAGAATCAGTTTGGTGTCAAAGCTCAGTACCTGCGTGATGATCAGAGGACAGGAACAATGAAATACAGGTGCCTGTGTAGGTGGTGGATGAGCATCTCTGAGAGAGCAGTAGTTTCTGGCCAATACACTGGAGAGGAGATGTGTCTAAAATGCCTTGTTAAAGATTCTCCTTTACTTTGCACTTAAGGCAAGATTTTTGTCTGGAGATTTGGAACAGTTCTTGTTATGCTTAGAACTAACATTTCATTCAACTATGTAAATGGAGGGGAAATGAATAAACATTGATTAAGAATAGGAGTGGGTATTTTGTGTTATATCAGGCACACAGGAGACACTGTATGTTGTTGGAATAATTACTGTTGCCATATATGCATAGCTGAAGTACAAATGGGAAAAATTGAGAAAGCCCTAATCTGAGGTTTCAGCTGTTTGCTAACTGTGACTGCAGACATCCATCACCCTTAAGTATTCTTTATATTCCTAATGCTAATAGTTTTTTTCCTATGGAAAAACTAGTGAACTATTTAAAATAATGAACTATCAGGCTGTTTTGTTTCTTCAAATAGCTATGTTATTGTTTTAAAACACTTTGGCACTTTCCTTAGAACCCTTGTATTTACTCTATTGAGTTATTATTTGAGAGATATTCTTGAAGGATTGTAAGCCACTTGTTAAAGTGTTTCTTCTTAGTGTTATTTAAAAGTATTTATGTATGGTCTTTTTTATCTGCAAAAATTCTTATGTCTACTGTAGGAATATTGATGATACTGCTTCACATGATTTTAGATTTGAAAAATGAGAAGCATAGTGTTAGTTTCCACAGATATGTGCAGCAGTAGAGGGGATTTTCCAGAGATACCAAAGCAGTGTTTTTTTTATAGATTTGTTTTTCATGGACCTGATTTCTTTGCAGGGTAACCATCCCACCTTAGGGAGTCAGTTCTGTACAGTCTCTATAGATATCTGAAAAATCTTTTATGAAGCCGTAATTAACTGTGGCTTCTAATACAAAGCATTTGATTTTCAGAAGTAAGATTTGCCAACTGGAAAAAATCCTCTGATTCTTAAGTGAGGGGTTATAGAGATTGGACACGGAATACTTCCCTTCAGGCATCTCTGCTCTTCCAAGGGTGGGGCAGCCTCTGGCCAGTGGATCTGTCAGGATGCTTGAAAGGCAAAGCTGAGTGTGGCTGTGTTCATGGGACAGAAGGAGTGAGAGGTGGTGTCATTGGGAGCAGGAATGGTGTGGCACATGTACGTGGTGTCTGTTTTTCATTCATTTAGCTGACCTGGTTTGCCTTTTCTACCCCTCAGCTTCTATGTATAAATGGGAATTGAAGGAAGCATGTATTTTCTCTGTTTTTATCCTCTTATCCCTTTTTTCTCTGCAATGGCATGGGAATTCCAGGGTGTAATGTTCACCACACATGTTCTCTACTGCTCAGTGTGTGTAAGGAATCCTGTCCTGGAGAGGCTAACCACAGGTTTGGGAAAAACAACAGCACTTGGAGTAGCCTGGGGGTCATGAGGGAAGAAAGGACAGAGGCTGACTTGCCCCAGTGTCCTTGGCTCTCTGAGGACACAATTGCAAAGCACTCCTTGTTCCACAGCTAAAGTAGATACATTCTTCTCTCTGCTCTTTTCCAGAATGAATTTTAAGCTGCCTGGGACTCTGTTGCTACGCTGTATCAACACACAGAAATCCAGGAAAGGCACTATGCAGGTGCAAAAAGCCAAATCAGTTCTGGCAGTCTAGAGTGCAGGAAAGTTGCATTAATTAGAAATGGATTTTGTTACATTGTTACATTTCGAAACATTGATTCTGGATTTATTCTATTGGATTTTTTTGGCTCTTTTTTTTGTTTGTTTGACATACAACTCTAACTACTGGATAAATAAAAAGGAATTAAACACTGCTAAATATTTCTCCATACAATTTGAACAATAAATGTCTATTACCAGATATTATGTAGAAAAGCTACACTTATTTTTTGATCATACTTAGTATTTCTTGAAGGAAAAAAAGAATAAAGAATAGTGGTTTTTGTCTCTATCTACTCATATAGATAGTGTAAATTTCCCTTTAGTTTTTCCAAAGATGAAAAAAAATCGTGATGCTTTGACTTTCACAATATTTTCCATGTCATCTTTTAAAGAAAGACAGGTATTTAAAGCACTTTCTGCTACAGGCTCTTCTGGTTCAAAGAAGGGAAAAGAATAGATACAGTACTTTGGCAGTTTTTTCTGACTACTCTTAACACATTATTTTTCTTCCTGCCGTGGCAGTTTAAATTTATGTATGGTTGTACTGTCAATGCAGTGTCTATCCATCATAAATGCTGGGTAAAGGTCAGAATAGAAAAATGCCACAGCTTTAGGAGAGGAGGATGAAAAACATTTGTCTGAGCTAAAGCACTGGAAAATAAAATCTAGATTCAGCCAACTGCAGTTTAACTATATATTTTGATAAAGTTATTTCATTTAACCAGACACCTTGTGGGGTAAATGGGCTCTATTAAAGTAATCATAACTGATGATTTTGAAGTGAATGAATGGACTTCAGGGTTAGTTAACCTTCACTGCACTTCTCATTTTATGGATATAATTGACATTAGAGTATACATTTAATCTATTTGTCTTATTTTTCCTCATGATCAGCAGTGGCCAAGGTATGGAACTCTGAAATAGTCTCTAGACTGCACAGTTTACTCTATCTTGTCACTCAGTCATCCTGGTTTTTAGTAATATGAATTTGGAAACTGCTTGTCTTTACTCATACAGCAAAGCTAGGATGCTTGTGCAGCCACCACCAGAGCATTATTCAAAAGAAAATGCTGTTTCAGTGTTGGTACTGAATTGAACTTTCTAAGGACATGGAAGTATCCTTAGAGAAAAGAAAGAATAGCACCAAACCTGGTATTTTTTTTTTTCTAGAATATGTTATTGGAATATTTTACATCTTGCATCTTCTTCCTTCACCTTCAGGAGAAATTTCTCTCCCTGTTGAATAAGTTCACACTCTATTAAACAAATATAAAGGTTTTTTCCATACATCATTCTATAAGTTTAATGACATCTTTAATTTTCATCATTCAGAGCATTTGGAGGGAAATCTGCTATAATCCCTTATTCTCTATTCCCGGCCATTATGCAAGCTACAGCAAGAAGAGTGCTCATCTGCAGGAGTTGTTCTCATGGTTTGATCTTTCTAAGGTTCTTAAAGGTACTTAAGTGATTTAAAATGGTATTATCAGTAACTTCCTGATTTAGGGAAATTAAAACTAATTTTTTTTTAGGAATCATCATTATTTTGTTGCTAAGGAACAAGCCAAGAATGCTGGCTGATATTCTTTCATGAACATAATCCCTTATAGCATTCTTTCTATGTATTTATGCATAGAGCTGCTGATGACTGAATGGAAATAGGATTTAGTGGGATTTAATAATATTCTCAATAGAAAAGCTTAACTTAATATGCAAGTTCTAGTGGGAATTTTCTTTCCCAAAGATATTTTATAAGCATTTAGATACTTTAAAGTATACAAAATAGAGATCCAGCTCTCAAGCAGAAGAAGGAAGTCCCATCAAAGTATTACTGCATTTAAATGTAGACCCTTAGAGAAGCTGCATGCTAAACTCCTGAGCATAAAAGGTGGGATTATTTATTTTAAGGCTTTGAATTGCCTGTTCTTTCTTGTTATTGACTACATTTAATACAGTCTTTGAATTTATGTTTGATATAATCCCAAAATAGTAAAAAATATAATGAAATTTTCCACAACTGGTCAATGATAAAGAGGGCTGAAGTAACCAGCACCAGCTGGGCACTCCTCATACAGTCTGAGCCCTCTGTAAGATGTGTAGCTGTTATTGGCAGTGATCCTGAGAATGTCTTCCACTCTGCAGGAATGACAGGTTTGACACAGCTGCTCCACCCTGGTATGACAGCAGAGATAGAAATTTAGCTGGAAAACTGACTATTTCTACAAGTTTTTACTTCCACAAGGTAGCCATGAAGATGATTTTTTTCCCCAAAAAAAGCCTTGGCCTCAATGGTTGTGAACAGCATGACTGATATAGGGTCTGGCAATTTCAGTTTCTGTAGTGAATTATTAATGAGAGGAAAGCTATTTAATACCTCTGGAAATTGTGGTTGAATGCTAGGATAGCATCTTAGTATTGTTGTAAGTGATACTGATGAATGGGCTCTGTGAAATTGAAATAATGGAAGAATCTTTAGAATATTAATGCAGTAAAAGCTGTCTGCCATGAGTCAGTGACACAGCAACAATTGGTTACTTAGTACAGGTTTGGAGATGCTTGAAGATGGTTTACTGAGCCAGAAAATTGTCTAATAAAGTGCCTTTTTCATAGAGATGTTTTGTATAAATTCATGGTTATCTGCTAAATTACAGTCTATGTAATTTTGTAATAAAGTGTGAAAGATATTTATTTCAGCCTTTTCTGCTGAAATTAGATGGATTGGCCTGGATCATTTATTCAAGAAAATACTTCCTGAAGAAGTGATAGCTATTTTAGAAAGAAGAGAACTCAGATACCACAGAAATAATCAGAAAGGCAAAACTGGTGTCTTCATATATCCTCTTAGAAATCTTTCTATACATAGCATTTTAATGTAGTGATTGGGAAGCTGAGTAAACAAAGAAAATATTCTCATTGAACTATTATTGTATCCTCAAGGATGAAAAGAAACAAAAAATACAGTTAAAACTATTGAGTTTCTCTCTTTGATAATAAAATTAAATGGAAATTTGTAGGTCTCTAACTCACTCCTATGTATTTGTGAAATTAAATGTGGTTAGGAAAGATGGCTTTTTGCTAGCATCACCCAGGCACAAACCACAGTGATTAAGTAAGGGTCAGGTTATCTGGTGTCTAGTTCCTGCCAAGTTTATCTGGCTTGTGGTTATTTCAGTCTGTTTGGGTTTTTGCAAGCCATGCTGGGACATGAGATTTGGTTTTCCTGTTGGACAGGCAGAGCAGAGCCACTCAGGAGAATCACTGCTGTGGGGACTGGTGGAGATCAGACAAGCCCTGTAACCCTTCTCTCTCTCTCCTTACCCAAAGAGGTTTAGAGGTTTACTCAGCCTAATCCATCAGAAACTCACCATCATTTATGATCTCCTCCTACATAGCTATTGTAGCATCCCTTAAAAAAAAAAAAAAATTTTTTTATTATTAATTTTTTTTAGGCAGTTTTCTTAAATTTCTCCAAAAGAGAGAAAATCTCTTTGTTGCATCCCACTGTTGTGGTTCTTGCTTTGACATTTATATTCCATGTGCTATGTTAACTTTACTGTAGTCAAGATCAAGGCCTGGAAGAATCTATAATTCAAGGCTGTAATCATGTCCCAAAACCTTTATTTTCTGTTTAACTTAATTTATAAACCAAATCAATGAGTGCTACATGTATATGACATGAGACACTTATGGCTGTTTTTGTGTCTATGTGGCAATATCTGTCTAGTTATCTATGTTCTATATATTTTTAGATTTCTATTTGTCAATTACACAGCACTCCACACAGTTGTATCAGCTCAAATAGGCTATGAGTAGTAGCATGGAGCTGGAAACAGTCAAGAAAAGTGGGAACCTCTTTAACTGGATTTACTACTACTGAAATGAAGTGTAGAACCATACTCTTTAAAAGTTTATGATTAGTCTTGATTCCTGGCGAGACTGTAACAGTCATTAAAAAAAACCAGAAATCATCCTACAACACTTACAAGTAAATCACTTATCCAATATACTCCCAGTCTGACTTTTATTTTAGTGACAATTGTTAGAATTGATTAAATGCTAGTATCTCATGTATATTGCCAAAAGACAGCCCAAAGTAACCATTGTTCAGCATTATCTGACTTTTTGAAGCAAAAAAGCTTGCAAAGGGTTACTCATAACAATTTCCATGTGACTTTTTAGATCAGTAATTTCCATAAGTACAGGAAAGTTCAAATCGATGAGACAATTTTTAAATGTTGACCTTTCTATCTTTCTTGAAGCATTGCTGTGTGTTTATTCAGTCTTTATAAATTTGAATGGAAGAATGCACCCAAAGTGCTGATAAATGCTTTAGATCTAAATCTGTCAGATTCATACAGTCAGAGTGTAAATCTACACTGAATAATGCATTACCTAATCTGACCTTTCCTATTTCACAGACTATTACACTTCTCCAAAATTGACTTCAGTATTGGTTCTTTGTTGAGTCCCATAGTTTGGGATTGACTGAGGCAAAACGGAGGTGAAATTTCCCACCCTTCACACATTATCAGCATCACTGGGTACACAAATAATTCAGTTCTTTTGCAGCTCTTATTGGTATAAAAATATTTTCACATATGGTTTCTTAATGCCATTTTTAAAGTTAATAGAGACAGCATTGTTTATGTAGAAGGGAAACAGAAGAGTATTTGTTGAACAGATACCTACTTAATTATTTGGAATGGCAAAGGCCCTTTTCTGTAACTTAGTGAAACACCTTGTTATAAGAGGGATCTGAAATTTTACAGGACTGGGCCCAGTAGTGCCAGTGAAAGATAATTTAGCTGTTAATATTGATAGGTGGATTCACACAGTCCAGACATCCAAGCATGACAAATGGGGCCAAGATCTATTTCAATATATATAAGTGTATGCTATTTTAAATGGGTTATTTGGCAGGCCTGAGGAATCTCTATTTAGTAGCAGATGACTAAGGTATTCCAAAAGAACACAAATTAGAAAAATAGTTGCAAAAACCCCTGATTAGTGTTTCTAGACTTGCTGTAGCTGCTTATTTGTCAGAATTTTTGTAATAAATCTAATAAATCACTCCAGTTTTTCTCCCTTAATTCTTGGGGGGCCAGATGGCAATCATGGACCAAATGCTTCCGAGTCGTGGACTAGCTAGATAGCGTCACAAAACTTTGGCAAACGACTTAGACCAAAGCTGTTTACACTAAGATTGTTTTCTAAGCCTGGCACACTGTATAGTTTGCTTGACTTTATTACAAAGATTCCTTTGATTATTCAGGTGACCATTATGTGGAACATTAGGATTTTTCAGGACTATCTGCTGAGAGCTTCACAGTTTCCACAGGATGAATATATTGCTGTTTGCACTGCATGGTGGCACTGCCTGGACATGGGGGCTGTGGCTGTCCCAATCTCTCTGGCTGGCTGCAGCCTCTGCTAGGCATGAATAATTTTGTTCCAGGTAGAAGAAATATCTCCATTTTGGAAAGTCTGGCTGACAGGGGAGTAGTTTTCTTACGCTGCATATTGGATTGTTTTCTGGCTGTTATTGCTTCAGTCAGTGTGTAAGCTCTTGCCCAGACATGCTATATTCTCTCCAGGCATGGTTGTAAATATTGTGTACATCCCAGGTACAGTCATGTGTCTGTATTTACATCTGCATCTGTCTATATCTTCTGTAAAATTGGTTTTGTGCTTTTTCTAACCGCAGTTTGGAAAAGAAAACACAAAACTGAAATTTATGTAGCTCTTTCACCCATATGTATTTCATGCATTATATACACTGATTTCTAATTTTTATCTTTAATAGAAATATCATCCTACACTGTGGCATAAAATATTTCTATTTAACTGTGTTTTCTTGTTCTGATCTAATATGGCAAATAAGCAGTGTTCCATGCTCATAATTATAGAAATTTTAATTTTTTTTGTCAGTTGAATGACATAAGTTAATTTTAGATGGTACATAAATATCCAATTCCATCATTACCTAGTCATGTAATGCATATTATTATTTAGTAATACAAATAAAATCAACTGAGCTGATACTTGGTATATTCTGTTGAAAAACTGAGTGCTATTAGGCTAGAGCATATATTGGGACACAGTTAATTGGGATAATTTTTAATATATTATATTTTACAGTGTTATTGTCTTTCAGATTAGGAGCTCTGCTGTGTGTCATTTTTCTGCTCTCTATCATGATATTGCACTGCTATTATAATAACAGCATTTTAGTATTTGCCATAAGAGCGCAGTTTAGTATTTCAGTGTAATTCATTCCTGGGCACAGGGCCAAGATGAGGCCTGTGAATCTCCCAAGTCCTACTTCAGCTCCCAAATAAGTGTCAAAGCATATAAAAATTGTCATGTTTTCCTCCCTCATTTGGCCTGGTGAACAGAAGTGCTTTTGTAAATACTTTGGGATTTGTGCTGTGAAGAGAGCTTGTCCAGAGATGTAAGAGCCTGAGATGTGTTTATGTAGGGACCTGCCACTCCCCCTGAGCAGGGCTGGGCTGGGCTCATGGCAGAGCTCTGTGTCCAAGGTAATGCCTGCTCCTGACACTGCCCGGCTGTGGGGGCAGCCTTTGGATTCCTCCTCCATAAAGGGAACAAACTAGCTCCCTATAACATGACATTTTTTTCCTCAAAAATTACTGGATGGAGTCACCTAAGGCAGGCATAGACTGGCTGTGAATTAACCAGCCACTTTACCCATGGACACAGGCCTCCTTACTAGGTCAAAAACAAATCAGGGAAAGCATTAAACATCAGTGTTAGAGTGTGGGAACTGAACTTTGGGACAGTATCTTTGTCTCAGGAAAGTGAGCTAGTGAGTGATACACTGACTTGAGAAGTGAAAATCTAACATCAACTGCTGGTGAGCCAAAGCTCTACGGGCTTAAGGGAGCACTTCTGGTCCAAGGTGCTCAGCCCCAACCATGAGATTTGTGCAAATGTCCTTTCTTTCCTGACAGAGTGCGAAATGGTCTGAATTAGTGTCTGTAAATTACTTTGCAGTCTCCAGGGGGTGGCTGCTGCAGGAGTGGCAGGTGCTGTGTGCTCTTCCCGCAGGAATGAGCCCGTCAGAGCCGCAGTGATGAGAAACTGCAGTTCTGCGCACTTCAGCTCCAAAAGGCACCTGTGTCTCCCAGTGCTGCACTGACAGGGACAGTCCTGGCCACCAGCAAGCTGGGATGTCCTTCAAGGTGACAGGAAGCCAAATTTACTGGGAGGAGGGAAGCCTAAATAAATGGCCTGCTTGCATGGTGTGACAGATTTGGAGCTTAACTTGAAGGGTGTAAGGACCTCTGACAGCATGCACACTCAATTACTGTGAGCCTGATTTCTGGGAGCTGGAAGTGCTGCTGACCACCTTCAGGCTGTCATCCAGGAAGAAGAAATGGATGTCTAAAGCTACTAGGCACAATGATGAATTTAATTTGAATTAATTTCTTACAATGACAGATGCAAACCAAAATATTTCCTTTAAAATAAAAGGAAAGAAAATTATCTTGAATCTGTTTTAAATTATTTTTGTAGATATGCAATCAGTATTGCTTGTAAGCAGTTTTATGGGCATGCTAGAGCTAAATTTTATGTAACTGAAAAAATAAATCTACGCCTTCTCCAGCTGAAACTTGCTGTACTATAAATCCTCTGTGCAGTTTGAGTTCTATCTGAAGAGCCATTCATTAAACATACTGCAAGATGAGAGGGGTTGGGGCAGATTTAAGTGAAGATCAAGATGATTAGAACCAATAAAAGAATAGAAAATGCAAAGAAAAATTAGCTGGAGTGGTTTGTGCATGTGGCTGATAACGTGTGAGGGGAAAAATGAGTATTTCTGGCCCAGTGGGTTCTTCCTGTTCATGTTCACTATAAGAACTGTGTAAATAGGAATTCAAACTTCTGTACAAAAGGCACACTAAAATAGATTGTGTTTTGTTATGTCAAATCTGACCTGTTAGTGGTCATTTTCATGTGTCCTCATATTTCCTGTGCTGCTATGGTATATCAGTCACACAGTTCGTAGGGAAAATGGTACTTCTGTATAGTGAATGCAGGGGTGGAGAACATAGTGCAGCTGATCTAAATATTGTATTCATTTATAGGGAGCTGTGTTTAAAACTCTGCCGTTTTTGAAACAAAATCCTGAGGACCCTTTGGACACCTAAAATGTTTCTGCAGTGTAATGACTTTGAGTGTTCTGAAACAGTAAATACAGGAAAATTCCACAGGCTCTTCTGCTGATGCTCATCTGGAAGAAGCATGTGAGTCAAGTAGAAATTTCTGATTCTAAGAAAATGTGAATTTTCTTCCATGTCTGTATTTCAAAGACTGAGACAAATATCCTTGGTCTTTAAGAGGCTGGATGCTTTAATGAAAATCTGGTACAACTAATCAATAAAAAATTATTTGTATTTTAAGAGAGAGGATTTCCTCCAGTGGTGGTGGAAGAAACAGAGTTTTGATATCTGGTGTCAATCTCTATATTTATGAGTAGTCCCTCCAGACTAATGAGAGCTACAGAAAAGTTGTATCCTTGTGTTTTTCACCCTCATGACCTGACACAATGTGTGTTGTGTGTGAGACGCTTCTGAGAAAAAATAGAGAGATGTAGGACAGTAGCTTCTGAGGAAAAATAGAGAGATGTAGGACTGTACAAGTTATCTTGAAATGCTTACTAAATACACTGGTTGACCACAACTAGAAGTCTACAGGAGTCTACAGATTATAAGAATAGTAATTAATCATAATACCAGAATATTCAGGAGAAATATTCTGTCTTTGCAGTTTTGAGAAAACTCCTGCACACCTCAATTTAGTGAATCTTTGGTCATAGCTACTGCATCAATATAGAATCTCTGTTTTCTAGGACCAGGCAAAAGCCATACTATACAAAACAGTAATTTTTTACAATTTCCACAGCTTGGTCCTGTCTTTCCTCAGTTTCTCATTAAGTGAATGTAGAAACCCTCATAAAAATGATCTTTGCATAATCTAAATGGTCTCTTCTGTAGGAAAAATAACATTATTCTATAATTCTAGGATTATTTTATAGTTAATTTGTTTGCTTGCATGTTGCTGTCCATGTATATGATCATGTGTTTGGAAAATTACTGAGGAAAATTCAGCTTAGAAAACAGGCTTTGCTCTTTTTTTCTGGCAATAATGTGGTCTCTATTCCTGGTAAGGAAGCGAGAGTTTCAGGATTTGGCTTTATGATGTGTAGTTTTCATGCTTGAGTCCTGGGATGCAGTTGTGACACTGTCGTGGTGCAGGAGTTGCTCTCCTGGGAATTAGTGGTGTGGGGAGCTTGTCAGCACAGCAGGCTGTGATGCAGCTCTGCCCCAAAGATCTGCAGAGCTCAGTTGCCTTTTGCTGAAAATATGCCCAAATGCTTAGCATTGCCTTCTGCACATCAAGGATATGAGATTCACAGCAGGGAATGCTTGGGTGATTTATGGAAAGAGGTGTTTATCCAAATGATTTAAAAAAAAATATTTTCACTGGTGCAAACATCAGTATGTATCAAGACTGTTCCCTGGCAATTTTTGAACTGGAACAGGATACAATTTACTGGATGAGTAATTTGCTGTGAATAGTTTGTTCATCTCTACTCTAGCATTTTCTAAGCAATTGATTATGACAAATTACTAGGTAACAGGTTTGTTCAGGCTGTGCTTTGAAACAAACAGCCTTTGCTGTGGATCCAGCCTGCTGGGCTGAGTGACAGCTAGTGCCCCTGAACTTGTCTGAAAGGGAGAATTCTTAGATATAAGCAATCTGTGATTAAAAACTTGTATCAATCTGTCTTACTCAGCTATTTTCTTTTAATTTTTCAAATGGAATGCCATCTTTTGCTAGTAGTGATTAGTGCTGGAGAGGCTCCCCAGTCACCCTTCCAGTGGTCTGCTTGGCACACTGTGACAGGGCAGGCTGCACAGCCTTTGTGTGTAACAATAGACTTGGTAGCTACTTGCTGGCACAAATTGCCAGAAGGGACTATAGCAGATTATTACTGTCCAGGAAGCTTTCTCTGGGAAGGTTTGTTCTGCCCATTTTGTCCTGGGGAGGGAGCAGCCAGTCCATTCCAGGGAGTGTGTTATGGGCTTTGTGGTGCACATCGTTCATGTTCCTTAGGCTCCCTCAGGACAGGATGCCTGTAGGGTTGGCAGACTTGTGGGGTTGTCTGCATTCCTCTCTGCCAGCACAGCTTGGTGAAATTTTGGTATCCTGTTTTGGGTGGACAAGTGACATGGTCCTTTTACATGTTTATCCCTTGAAACAGGAGGTCATTAAGATACTGAAACAGACTCTTCAATTAATTTCCCCATGTTTAGGGAGATTGCCCCCTGCCACATACTATTGGTACACCATTATTATAATAAAAAACATATGCTTCACCTATGACTTGCAGGTTGCACCTACATTATGAAGATTTTCTGCTTGTGCTGCCCAGTTATGAAGGCAAAGCTTGTAACAGAAATCTGCTTGTATTGAGGAATGGTGTTTTAAGCCTTATGGGAATATTATTTTGGGATTTCCAATTTTGAAAAGACAGGTGATCAACACATACACAGAAAAATGAGTGCTCCTTAGCAGAAAGTTGTGGTACTTCATCATGTCTTGCCATGTTTTGTACTGATTGTGTGGAAGCTGTTATTTGATGATTGAATATGGGAATCCAACTCATGGTTATTAGTTTAGAAGGGCAAGATATCTTAGTATGACAAACCACATTACAAATGTGCTTTTCATACCCCTCTTTTCCATCAATCTCTAGCACCCTGTAGTAGTGTCTTTGACTAACAGGGGTGTGTTACCCTGTAAATGGTATTGAAATCAGGTGAGAGTAATCTTACTGTAAGAACTATTATCAACCTATACTACTGTATGTGTGCTAATTATAGAGTATGAAATTATTATAAAGAAATATGATAGTCATCATTGTTTTCAGGTAAAGTGGTCATGATTATTCTCCAAGTTTATGATGATGCAGTAGAAAGAAGTCTAATTTCTCAATCTAATGACTAATCTTACAAATGCTGTATTGGTTGAAAAAACTTCTATTTCTTTGGAGTTACTCTGTACAGGGGAAAGGTTGAGGTTTGTTTCATGGCTTTTGATAAAAATCTGAACATACTCCATTTTCATAAAACATCCCTGTATGACATAAAATGCCTTTTTTAATGAGTAGTCATATACATTTTCACATGTCACAGAGGAGGTTTCATTGTCAATACAGGAAAGTTGGTTACAGGAGGAAAGTGATTTAATTTGTCTGTTTAGCTGAATTGAGTCTGTCCAAATTCTGTATAACTGGTTGTATGGGATAATAGCTACCATTTCATCTAGACAGGAGAGGGAAGATGGGAGCAAGAAATTAACTTTTCTCTGGTCATGTTGTAATTTCTTGTTTGTCTTTTGGGGGATTCTTTGCCTCCATTATCAGTTCTTGAAACCTTATTAGCTTTTTTTTTGTTTATTTTGTTTTGCACCTGGTATGAAAAATAAGGCAATTTGTTCAACTTCACATGGGCTTGTATTATAAAGCATATTTGTAAACATATATAGACACATATATTTATAATGAAAACATTAATGAGACTTTAGGTGGTCTCAGCTGGTACATTAGAAGAACCAGCAAATAAAATGTCTGGCTTTTCAATTTTAAAGAATATAAAAAATAGAAGCTCAGATAGTGTGAGGAACACAGCTTTTGTAGAATTTTTCAGATGCCTGTCTTTTTCCATTATGTTAAGAGCCCAGCTAATAAAAAGGTCTGATCACTAGTGCTTAATGTTACTTTCTTTCTATTTTTGCCAAAAGAGATATTTTTTTTCAATTTTTTTTTCTCAATTATGCACACTCTCCCTGCCCCCCAGTTACCAATGAGTTAGTACAGCAACCCACTTTCTTCAAGAAACATTTGTTTCTTGAAGGCACCCATTTGGGTGTAGCAATTCTACTGCTATAGCAAGCCCCAAACCTCTTTGCAAGAACTTGGCCTTGATGTTGTTCCCTAATAAGAATTATGGTCAATACAGGGGCCACACTGATCATCTGGGCTTTGCACCTACCCTGGTGTATTTTCTGTGTTATTGTCATCCCAGAGAAGAGTTGTGTCAACAGATAAATGTTCTCCCACAATGAATAAGAAGAGAGGCAGATGGAGAGCAGCTTTTACCATTGCTCCTCAGTGCCCCAGAGCAGCACAAACAGGGGATGCACTCCCACTCTCAGCTGCTGGGCACCAGCCCCTTCCAGCTTCTGGCTTGGAAAGGCATAAGCATAAACAAGGGCAGTCAAATGGTGGAAGATGACAGGAGAAAAAGATTGAGAGAGAGAAGCCAGCAGCAGGAGATAAAAACTGAGCAGAGCAAAGAATTCTAAAGCTGGAAATGGTATGAAGCTTCAAAGTTGCAAGGCTGGTGAAGAGGGGATCTAGGAAGCAAAGCTGAGAATAGAAATCATGCATCTGAGAAACAACTGGTCTTTCTCAGAAATAACAACCTTTTATCAGATTTTACCGCTTTCAATTGACTCATAGCCAGAACTGCAATTAAGCTTCAATATATTTTATAAAAAATAGTACTTAGTTTACTTTCACATAAGTGAAGAGATACAATTGCACAATGGTGGTTACAATGGTAGAAATACATACCGTTGATAAAATGTTTGCAAGAGATTTAAAAACATACTGTACAGCACCACATCTGAAATTGGATGATGGCAAAATGAATCATACTCCTTGTCTAAGTAAATTAAATTCCTAAATCTTTCTTTTGGAATAAATAAAAAAATACAATGTGCAATATGTGTCTGACACTACCGAAATGTTTCCTGAAGTTAAGCAATATATTAAAACAAAAAATGAGGTAAAAAAAGACATTCATGCATTTAAGCCACCATTAGTCTCTGACTCTAAAATAAGGCAGATCATAATCTTTTAAAAACTGTCTTTAGCCATTTAAATCCTCTTTAGTGCTTTTCAAGACAAGGTCTTGTCAGACCTTGCAGAATCATGAGTTAAGATGCTTTTTATTTCTGACAGGTCATTTTTGACAAGTTCAGCCATATTTGAAACGCATTACATAGTAGAAAATGTTGCTTTTGTTTAATGAAGAAAGAAACGTAAATTAAAAGGAACTGAGAGAGATGGATGCTTTTAGAGTTAATCACAAATGAGACTGCTCTGAGGGAGCGAAGTAAGGGAAAGAAAATTATGTGTCATCCTCAGTTTTAATGATGTGGAAAAGGGTGACATTAAACAGGACTTGATGTCCATTATTCCAGGCATAGAGAGCTCTATCTCTCGCATTGTAGTCAAGCATGGATATATGAAAATACTGATTATGGAAAGGAATGTCTGTGTACTCATAGGTGGAGGTTTTTGTGGAGTAGGAGTAGTAGACCTTGGCTCCTGTTAAGTGCGAGTTAGTGACGTACAGGGTGCCGCAGATCATGAAGGATTCTCCGGCACTTCTCTTTGGGTAGCCCGTGCTCCAGCTCTTCAGCACCTCCAGCGTGTCCTGGTCCAGCTGGCTGATGACAATGTTGCCTGCGTTCTGGTTGGTGGCGTACACGGCCCACAGCCCAATTTCATCTGCCATCAGGTCGATATCGGAGAAGCCGCCCCAGGTGTAAGGGTAGACATTGTGGAAGCCGGCGTACTCCAGGCTACGCTGCGCCAGCACCCGCCCCGTGTCAAAGCTGTACTTGATGATGATGTTGCTCTGGTACTTGTTGAAATACAGGGAGCCATTGTAGACAACGTGGTTGGTTCCTGCCCATTTGAAGGGAAGGTTGTATGTCCTTGATTCGGCCCCGCTGACGAAGTCTGCGATTGATTTGTACTCACGGACAATTTTATTGTTGGTGTAACTGTCCATGTACCAGACCTGGAAAGACAACAAAGGTTGGGAGTGAGCATCTCCAACACAGTGTGGCACGTAATCGTTGTATGGCATGATGGAGACATTGCAGAAACAGGAGGAAAACAAGTTTTAGATGTGCAACAGGCTATCAAAGTGCAATATTGCCCCCATTCCTTCATGTTACAAAAGCAGGAGGAACTCTTGAACTTCTGAATCAAACTTATCTGTACAGGTGAACTCTCAACACAACTGCTACTAACTACAGTGTCTGCATTTTCAGAGAAATTTAATTCTGGATTATTCAGTGTTTGGGCCTCTGCTATATGGTGCTTGCTTAAAGATATTTCTAGGGACTAATAATCTAAGAGAGAGATGGGAAATGGCATGTGAGATAAACCTGAATTTATACTTAAGAATAAATGTAGTTAATTTTTTTTTAGCTGATTCTTTATTCAAAGAAAAATGGTCTTTTCTTACTAAAGGAAACAAAAACAATAGCAATGAAACCAGTGAAGTCTCAAAGCTATTCTCCCCCTTAAAACAGAATTATTACTTCATTTTAATATTCTTTATGCAATTTCCATTCCCCCATTTTTTTCCCTCATGCAATTTGCTTTCTCTCCTTTTAATTTCTCAGAGTTTGTTGCTCTCCTAAATGTAATTGAGATTTCTGGAGTCAGTAGCAAACCTGCATGACCACAGTGGGCAGGGGAGAGCTGCACACAAATCTTTGTTTATTGTCATTTTTCTGTTGCCTTTTCTGTTGCCTTTTGGTTTTATTTCTATATTCAAAAAATCAATGTTGTGGGTCTCATGCAAATGAAACCTAATGTTTTGACTTGCAAAGCCCTTTGATGGAGAGAACTTCCCAAAACTGTAGCCAATTTGAGATCCAATCAACAAAACAATAACTTGGATGTGAAGGAGCAAATTATCTGACTAGAACCTATGTGGAGCCTAATCCTGCCAATTTTAACTGTGCTGCATTATGGGTCCTCCTCTTGGGTAAAAATGTTGATGTATGTTTTAGATTACTCTGGTTCTTAAAAGACCTAAGCACAATTAAATATGTTAAGAAATAAAAATATTGGGTTATCAGTTCCCATAGATGTTTGTCAACCCTGAAGTAGTTGAAGGAAATGGCACAAAAGTGTTTAGATAACTTCTGTCTTTGGACATTTTTCCAAAAATGCTGTTGCTTTTTCTCTGGAGGTGTTTGAGTGTGAAAATGACTGAAGTAGAAAAACACGCTTGGGAATGTAACTTCTTAGGGGAAAATATCTTTTAACAGATTAAAATATAAAGCAAGTAAGACTCTAGAACACAAAGATAGATGAACATACTCGGTTATTTTTCTCTGATGCCAATGGATCCGTCATCCAGGCTCCAAATCGGGTTCCAGATATCTTCACTGTTATGGGGCCTGTGATTTTCATCAATTTGCCACATGCTGAAATAAAAAAAAAAAATGCATTAATGCACAGCTTTCCTTGACATCAGTTAGAGCACAAGACCAAATGCTCCAAACTACATGGTGGCTCCAGAGGATTCAGGCCTATGTTGAAGATTGATTGTCACCTTCACTGGAGGAACATTTCTATGTTGAGTAATATGAATATGCAAAAATATACATATAAAATTTTATTGCTATATATTTTTCTATTTACTTCTTTTGAAAACAGTTATGGTCTTTGGGTATAAGCTAAAATACATCTGGTAAAATATCTTCTGAAGTAAAGGGAGTGAAGAAGGTCAAATAATAAATGAAATGCAGACGTAATCCCACCCCCCAGTTTTGCCCTCAGGAAGGTCAGCACAAAGCTGGGATTGAAGCACGTTTCAGTTTTCCATTGGTCAGGGTAACAAGGGGGTTAAGGGCAGGCACAAAAATGAGCTTGTACACACAACAATGCTGTACTCAAAGCTTGTGCCCAACTGCCCCCTGCTTACACACACATGGCTCTTTCTCTACTGGAGGCTTCCTGAAGGAAATGAGTATGAGAATTATTTAATAAGCTTGGCTGTATTGGCTGGCTTCTAATCCATTTGACTGTCTAGGAGGAAATAATGGTCGATACCATCTCGGATGCTGACCTTCCTAACAACTCAAAAATCTATCTTCTCAGGGACATTAATAAGATACCTATTAGTAACAAGCTCCTGGTGGAATTCATGTGTTTACCGAGATTTAATATCACACAGTGGTGCACACATAATTAGGTCAAATACCATGTTTTTAAATAAAAGAATGTAAAAAGAAGTGAAGCAACTTTTTAGAATTAAAAATAAGTGCTCATGGTTGTGCTATATGGATAATTTTATCACTCCAGGAAATATAGAAAACAAACAGTATCTGGTGTTGAGAGTGAATTTATTCAGCTCAAAAGAGAGGGTCACTTCAAGCCTGAATTTTGTACCCTGTAACTGGAAAGGAAGGTATTATGCCAGCCCATTTTGGTCACTTAGAATGGGGTTAATGCTGTGGTGAGAACTCAGAGGCTGCTTGGGTAGTTGTTGTTGTTCACAGCACGGGAAGCTGGATGGATTGGACATGAAGATAACAGAATGCATGCTGAGACCTCAATGAGCAGGGTAGGCTGTGTTTATTTTCTGGGTCAGTTAAGAGGCATTATTAAGAGATATATCTCAATCTATGTATGTTGCAGTATTTTGAAGATATTTTTGCAATTACCCATTTTAAAGAATCTTAGAGGTTTTTTTAATACTTGGTTATGATAGGACATAATTTTTTATTCTGGATTTTTTTGTAGGTACGCTGCTAGCATTGTGTGCTGAGTGCTCTTCTGCTACAGCACAAACTATTAGCTTGAAAGGTAGAAGACTATAACCTATCAAGGTGAAGGCTTTTATTTTTAGGTGGTCTGTTAGTAAATAGTCCCAGAAATGGGCAAGAGATAAACCTTCTGAAGGTTTGAGTTTGAATTTGGAATACTTAATTTGGAATGAGTTATCAGAAAATTAATAAGCAGAAAGAAACCATAATAACAATTACTCCTGAACTTGTGGTTTCTAGGATAATTAAAACATAGTGAATGCTTAAGTTATAAGGTATGCTAATACAAACTGCTGCCTTTGCAACACTTCTGCAATTAGTGGGAAAGCATAAAAAGAATATGGAACCTGAAGCACTGTTTCTTCTATAAAAAAAAAAAGAAATCTGGGAAGCTAAAAGTGGACTCATAATGAGCTGTGAAATTTTGCTTCTGAACAGTTAAAACCTACGGAAGAGCCCCTGGCAGAGAGTGAGGCTCCCAGAGCCCTTTGTGTGTGGGTGCAGGCAGGGCAGGTGTGGGAGCACACAGCGCGCTCTGGGCCGCGGAGCTGCAGCGGGACAGGGTAAAAGCAGCAGGTGTTTGGAGTCCCTGTGGGTGTGCACACAGCTCTGGGGCTGTTTGGGTGCTGCTCTGTGTTCTCTAACCTTTTGGAGGCTAGAGAACAATTCAGAGATTTCTATGCTTAAGTGTCAGTACTGTGGTTCCTCTGTTGTACTGTATTTATCCTGAATATATAGCTCACTGATTAGAGTTAGTTACACATTGTTCATAATTAATGAACCTCTTCAGCTTTCATTTAGTTTAAACTATATGAACTGAGCTGTGTATTCCTGTCACAGGAGTCAGATGCTTTTAGAGAATGATCTTTCAAAATGTACTGAGATGCTGTTCAATGTGAAAAGGGATGACATTGTACTTCAGCCGCTAAATGATCAGTGGTTTGAGTCAGGGAATATTTCTGATCAAATTTTTATTCCCAGCCAGCGTGCAGTGATCAAGAAAGGAGACTCTTAGGAGAGCTGCTGTGTATAGCTGAGGGGCAGCTGACTGAAGAAGTGACAAAGCTTCCCTTTTTGGCATAACAAAACAGAGCCCTTTGTAAGAAGTGTGAGGATATTTTTTCCCTCCTGCCCTATAGCAGGTCCCATTTTTCTTTTCCTTCTTCATTAAACAGAAACCCATAGATCTGCTTATTTTATGATGTAACTCGATGAAACTGATATTTAAAAGTAAGGAATACTACAAGTATTTTTTACACCTATGATAAGCCATTCCCATTGTATTAATAATTCATATGCTATCAGCAAGCTTTTTCTGTAAACCCCAGCAGTACCTGAGCTCTGCTGACCTACTTGCTGACAGCATGGACAGTAAAAAGGAAGCAGCAGAGCTGTCAGAGCCCACCTCTGTTTTGTCATCCCAGCCTCCTCATAGCTGACAGATCCTTATGACTGGGTTTCTATTTAATGAGCAAGTAAAAGAACTCAAACCAATCAGAAAGTCCTCTTAGTTCAGAAAGTACTGCTTGAAAGGACAAGGCCCCAAAGCAAGTCTTGGCTGAATGGTCAACTTGAATCAGCTGATGCTATTAAACTGCCTAAGGCTGCACAAGTAACTTTTGCAGAAGTCACGTTTAACAGCTCACTGACAGAAGATGAGTTTTCCCTTGGTTTTAAGCACTTCTAACTTTCCTTTCAGTCCAAGAAATTTTGATTACTCCTCTACCAAAGCTGGTAACAGCTTCTTGTCTACTTAAGAGTATTGATCTAACCCCTGTCTGTATTTGCAGCTGCAGAATGAACCTTTTAATTGTTTGGGTGGTTGTATTAAAGTTGACCTTGCATGCTGAGGTTTTTTTGCTAGGGAATGGTTATACTAACATATTGAAGGTTCCAAGCATACTGTGCAACCTGCATTCTCTTATAAATGCCCATGATGTACAGGACTCTCAACAAAGGACACATACATGCATAATTGCATGTGAATTTGGGGTGTGTGTAATCACATGCACCCTATTCCTACGTGTTAAGCTGCATACAGCCTTTAAAAGTTTTGTCAACTGATTTCCCAGCAGCTTCATCTTGAATTTTAGCTTATTCCAAAGAGAAGGAGCAAAATTCAGTCATAACAACTGTTGTGGTAATCACTGAACTTCAGTGAAAGTAAGATAACTGCTTAGTGTACTGTAATGAGTGTTCAAAATGTTGCCAGTGCAGATGGAAGAACCCTTTCAAGTGGCCAGGACAATATAAATAATGCATTATACTGCTGAAAAACACCTGCTAGGGAGAAGAATAGAGAATAGCTATGGCATACACTGATTAGAAAATTGTATTGTGAAATGAAACAAAATCTGTGAAGATTCAGGCCACATCCTGTGGCACACTGGGGCCATTGGCTTCTGGCTATCAGGCTGGCAGGGACTGGCACAGCTGGGTCATCTCCAGTGTGACCACAAAGCAGGTGTTGGCATGAGAGAGGCTTTCCCCTCAGGCTCTTTGATGTGAGCACACAGCCCAGCTCTCAGCAGTTACAGGAAGCCAAACTGAGGCTGTTTGTACTTCAAAAGGCACACAGGGATAGGCCAGAAAAACAGCCAGTCCATTAGCAGGGGATCATAAAAGTCATTTAAGCTTTTAAGACCAGGGAATAATGCCAATAAGGATGAATGAATCTGTGTTACATCTTGAGAAGTTCCACTCCCTTTTGATAATGGATATGCTTAAAAATTTATTTTATACAAAAATTTTCTGTCTACTGTGAATAGATATAATTGTAATTTTTTTTTCATTAGGTACATCAGGAGTTTAGAATGTGTTGCAGGAATTTAGGACAGATAGGATGTCAATACACCTTGTAATTCTGTTGTACAAAATATATCTCACACTGTCATTGCTTCACTAACTGTTGTTACAAGGTGCTGTAAAAGCAAAGAAAAACAAGATACTTGTTAAACTGATGGTTTTTGGTATCTAATAACTTACTGGAACACTCACTATCAGAAAATACTTGTTATTCATAGGAATTTTCTTGTTTGCTGCAGTATTGCACCAGAGCTATTTTCTCCTGACTGCCTTCTGTCAATGCAGTAATGTGCTATTATGTGTGTGTACTGAGGAAAAATAGGATCATAAGAAATTTCTGTTTGAAGAAGTCTTTCATATATTTTAGCACATCATCACTGTGCTATTTCCAGAATAAAATAAAGAAATAAATTATTTAAGAGGCTAACTTAACCTAGATTTTTCTTACTCTACTGCATCACAAAAATAAGGAGGCTCTGCTTATCTAGTTAAGAAGATATTTAATGTCCTGGATAGAATTTAAAAGTACACTTGGTAACTGAGATATTGATCACAGGCCTTAAACCTTGAAATTTCAAGTTTACTCATGTTCAGTGTTAACTTGCAAAGTGTTTACTTTTCATAAAGGGGCTGGATTGTTTGCTATTGTTATCCAGGTTGCAATAGTGATCCACTCCAAAATCTCCAAATGCATGGATAGACTGGGAAGAGGGGAGACTGCATTGTGTTTGTAAAGCAGGCTACCTACCCCAAATGGAAGTTGAGGCTGATACTTGATATTGATCCTTCAGGCCCTTAGTTTCAGTAGCTGATACTGAGATAGTGCTGATTTTCATAAATGCTCACTGTTTGACTTCTCACTGAAGGCGGCATGGGAGCAGCCAGGATGGAGGGGATGGAGGTGGCCTGAGTGCAGCAGCAGCAAAGGATTGCTGCTGTGCTTCCTGCAGAAATCATGCTTTGCTCCCTTAAAGTTAGATGTGAAGTTTGGTTAGATTGTAATGTGAATTGGAGAATGGGAGATCTCCTGAACACTAATATTACAGGCTGAAGGCATTACAAAGTGCCTTCTCAGGTGATACAGCAGATGCTGGGGTTATGATGTGGACATCTCAAAAGTGATTCCAATCTACTTTTCACTTTATTTCCCCACATTAACAGCCCAAAGGTGACTGTAGTAGCAGTGTCTGAGCTTTTATGAAAGAATATTTCTAATTGTCCAAGTGGTTTAAACCTCAGATTTTCAATTTATCTGTTATAATTTTTCATCTAATTCCCTCTGTACATTGTCACATAATTAGAATGACATAACTGACCTTAGGTTGAGTTACTCTTGTCTATTATTAGGGTAGCACAGATCAAAACATAATGCAGTCTTTCATCAAAGAAACAAACAACTCTCCCCTCCCCACAAACTTTATCTTTCTAGAGAGACAACTAAAACTGCACAGCCAAGGGACCAAATTTGCCATGAACCTGTTAACTTACTGAGCTTTTTCATGCAGTCACGAAGCCTGGTTTCTAAATTGATCACACGCTGGTGCAGTTCCTCATAGTCATAGGCACCAATTTCTTCCTGAATCCCAGTGAGCACAGTAGACAAATTCCTAATTTCCTCCTTGAACTGTGTGATCAACTTGGCATCAGTTTTGTATTGCTCCAGAACTGGAATCAGTGGCAGGAGCTCATCCATCTTTTCTTTCAACTCCTGTTAAAGGCAATCATATGTGCATTAGAGAAATTTAAAGGAGTTCAATCCCCTAATTTCCTTTAATGTAATATTTATGCTTGATTATTAAAACAACTTGAAAATGATTGTTTATTTTAGTTACAGATCTATTATTAGTCTACTGTGAAAGTCAGACACCTCAGACTTAATGGTAGTAAGCAGTAGATTAACTGCATGAGAGAATAGTCTTTCTATTGAAAGTAAAGAGTTATCTTCTAATGATCTGAACCAAACCCACAGCCTTTCCATCTAGAGGACATAAACCACCTCTGTGTGTGTCTTTCATCAGAAGAATAGGCCTGAATGCATAGTAGTGTTCAAGATCATACCTGGTTTGATTATATTGGTTACCCATCTTTTATTTCTTAATTAGTCTTTTAAAAACACTAATAATAGGGCCTTTACTAAATTTAAACCAATTGTTTGAAGTTGTTTTTGTTACTATTCTGCAGAAAACCTCAAAGAATCCTTGCAGTCAAAAGATTCTGCTTTACTGAAGTGTAGCAGATATATCATTATATATAGATTTCAGAATATTACTTCTGTTGATTCTGTTCTCAAGGGATCTTCCAATTACAATATGGCAGCCAGCAGAGTTACCAAAAAAATGAAGTTACGCAGTTACAAAGTAATGAATTTCTTTTGTTTACAATTAAAACTGTTTTAATTTGGTTGTTTTTATTAAAATCTTAACCCAAACCTACTTCATACCTGTTAAAATGAACAGTAATTTTTTCCTTGATGACAAGGGAAGTAGGCTTTGTGACAGAGAAAGAATAGCTCCAGAAACCATAGATTTTGTTACTTCATTTGGAAATGATGACCTTAGGCTTCAGTTATGTGGAACAGAGAATGGCCATAAACCACAGGTAGGCCATAATGGGAAAAAATGCAAAGCTTTTAAAACTCAGGATGATAAAATGTGTTTGAATTAGTGAAGGTAATGTACTCCTGGTAGGATTTATACCAGATGATGTATTGTATTTGAGCAAACTAGTAACTTTTTGTGGCAGTCAGGTACCTTCTGCCTGGCATAAAGTGAAGTATGGACTGCCTGTATGCTCAAGTGTGATCTGGACCAAATTCGTACTCCTTGGTTACAGTCAGCATGAAAACACAGATTTAGAGTATCTCACTTCAGTAAATCATATAAAGTTGATTCTGATGTTTTCATGATGAAAAAAACAAAAAAAAATTGGCTTCTGCTGACACCCAGAGCTTGTTGCTGCAATGAGTGGTACAAGAACTAATTTTTCTTGCAACACAGATAGGTGAAGATGTGTTCTGGCACTTTTTGGCAGTTGATGAAGGGTTATGTTATATCCTGATAACATAACATGATTTCTTTGTCTCAGGAAAGATAAAGCACTGGAATTTTAATAGACTAAATTTCAGAACAGCATATTGTATTATTTTGACCTTTTAAATTATTTTATAACTGGATTACCTGGGACTCTATTTTATACTCCTGGCAAACTGTCAAACTGAAGGCAAATGACTGGCCAATAGAAATATTGAATATTTAAAAGGTTAGAGCACTGGAGTATACTTCTACCTCTGACATTGTGTATCAGACATTCAAATTTTGATGTTCTGTTCCCAAGGAAAACTAAAATGAGGATATATAGTGGAATTATGCAAATGTGTTGTTATTGTAGCAATAAGGGATAAAAGGGAAAAAAGGTGAAGATGTTTCTTATTAATCAAAAACCTGAGAGTATGTGCTCAAACAGCTCTAAACTAAGAACAGTGACATAATTTATAAAGCTTGGTAGTCAGATCCTTAGTGTACTTAATTCCTGATGTTATTAACACTCATTCGATATTCAGTGGCTCTGAAAAAAACCCTTAGACCTCTGGCTGTAATTATTTAGGTGTCTAACTCTAGCACCAATTGGAAAATTAGGTTTATTTTATGTGAACTTTCAGAAACACTTCAAAAATATATATTTGCTTAACATAATGTAATCCTCAGAATGTATTTTCTAGAACCTATTTTGAGGTCTCACAGTCTTGAAAGATCAATTTATCAGACTTGATATTTAAAGAACTTAAATATGCTCTTGAAATATTTTTCTCCTGAAGAGTACTTCAGGTAGCTTTTTCAGAATACACAATGCTATTTGTATGTCTCCAATCCTTCTTCCTCACAAAAGGATTGGCTTGTGGTTTTTGTTGTCATTAAAATTCAGTGGAAGTGTTTTTTTAATCACACAAATGTGACTGGGAGTGACTGCCCTCCTCCCCATCCCAAATTCAGAACAGCAGACCTTCAGACATGAAATTAGATCTTAATTGTACTGGATAAAAATTACAACCAAATGATTTATTATTATACCCTTTCTTCCCTTCAACTACAGTAATCTTCATGCAACACTATGAGCACAGAACTCTACTTGTTTGCTATGAATTCCACTGGATCTCCTCCTTTAGCATTGGAGCTTGAAAGAATATAAATTTCTCAGTATGACATGCACATTGATACAAAAAACAGGAATCTGTTTATAGTGGTATTTCTCTAATGACTTAATTAATAGTTCCTCCCTATTACAATTAAATTGAAGACAGTGAAAGATGATCATCATAAAGGAAGATTTATTTTGCTTTTCTTTTAAATGATGCCCTTGTAGGAGCATTTCAAGCTGAGACCTTAGCAGTCCATGCCTTGCTCCTTAGTACATTGCTTCCAGCAGGCTCAAAAGTTGCTGTGAAATGGAACCTACTTGAAAGTGCTTTGTCATTAAAGTCTTCCGATCATCTTCAATCTGCCGAAACTTGGCCTTCAGCCCTTTCATTTGTGTCTCCATTTTTAAAACATACTGGAAATCCCTCTGAGTCCGTAGGTTTAAAACTTCAATAGATTGGGACATATTCTGAACCTGTTAAAGAAGAACAATTTCTAAATGCACTTTTTGTTGCTTTTTTCCTGGTTAAATGTCAGGCAATGAAATGCACTTCTGTCAAATAGTTGTGAGTCATTTCTACCACAGTACAGTTCTACCTTCTGTAACTGTTGATGGTACAAATATTGGGGAACAGGGCAAGACTGTGAAGCCATAAATTGTTTGGACTACTCAGAGGTAAAGAGAGAGACATCCTTTAAGCATCATTTTCACTTAGGTCAGAAAAGGCTGTCAGACAAGAGAGTCTACTTGGAGACCTGTAGCAGATGTGACTGTGGTTCAGAAGGTGATCATACAGTATATATTTCCTTCCAGGCACTTTGTGAGGGACAGGACTGAAATCTGGAGATTTTGGGCAGTACAAGGTGCATGAATTTCATTGTTAGTAGGCGTTTATAGAATCATTAAATATAAGGCATTCATAAAACTACCCAGAGATATGCTGGGGTGTGTCAATCACCACAAAGGTGTTTCCTCATAATTCTGTAAGTAAATGGAAAATTAGAAATTTTATCCAATTGTCTCAGTGGTAGGAAACCACTTTTTTTTTTTTTTTTTTTTTTAACAGATGAAAAGTAGTGAATGCTTAGGTAACTTTTGTAGAGCAAGTGACTTTGTAGCCATAGTGAGGATTTTACCACAGTTATGGAACCACAACTGTCATCCACAGTAAATTATACATACTTTTTAAAGTTTCTGTTATGAAAGCAATGATTTTGCCAGCCATAAAAATGACATATTTTTCCAAGTGCAGTTATTCTATTTCAGTAAGATTTTGGTTTTTCCTAAAACATGAGAAAACTAGACTGCTGTAAATTTATTAGGAACCTTATTGAAGCTTTGGTTCAAACAAAACATATTGTACCTTCCTAAGAAAATGCAAACCCATCAGTACTCCTGTGGTTTGCAAGAATATGGAAAATTTGAATGGATATTCATGTTTAGAGCTAACTCATTATGATCTACAGAATGTACAGATTAGGAAGTACTCTTAAAAATAGTTTACATTGGTTATTGTACAGTTGCTATTAATAGTTCTGAAAAGGGATTTTTTAATGAAAAAGAAGTTTTTTTTTCTCTTTGCTATCTAATTGTTGAAAGCAGGCAAATGAAGTCCTTTGGATGCTGGAAGAACTTTGAGAATTTTCATTTGGCAGAATTTCATTCACATAGAGGCCCTCTAATTAAAGGACTATATGCACTCAGGAAAGTAGTAATACAACATTACAGATCTGTGATTGCCACAGTCCTAACCATAAGAAAATAGCTTTTAGAGGCTGATGATTTAGGTTCATTTCTGTGGCAGCTCAAAAACTATGCTGTGATCATAATACACCCCTCCAGCATCCACCTCAAAAGAAAGTTGGGGTTTTTTGCAGTAATATTTTAGTATTTGGGGAACATGCTGGAGCAAAGACTGAAGTGTTCCTTTCTTAAGTAAACAGACAGCATGAGGGCTCCTTTTCTCTCTGCTGGTCCATCAGTGTCCTCTCCATGCATCTCATGTTACAGGCTCTGTCAACTTGAAACTTAGTCCTTTTTGAAGTTCATGAAAGCACAGGGAGGAAAAATCTGTGGGGATCTGGCACTATATTAACACTGGAATGATTTTTCTATAGCTAGAAAAATACTAAGAATTGTGTGCTTAAAATATATTCTGAAGTCTATATTTTATGTTCATTTTTGCTGCTATTAACTCTCTCAGGCCTCAGGTTCTGTACCACTGGCTGTAGTACAGTAAATATAACCTTGGTTACTTATACAGGGAATGCAGAATCTTTGTTTTTTCATAGTTGCAACATTTTTTCTGTTGATGCAAAAAGAGACTTCATTGGTTTCACCACATACGCAATTGTGGATAATACAGGAATTAAGGATTGGACCATTGGGGAAAATTTGCACCACCAGAAAATGAATAAATAAACTTGAGGAAATGAAAAATTAGAACTGTCTATGCTTTGCAGAGTTTGCTTTCAAGATGCTGTGCTCCCTCTGTTATTATTTTTTGATAAGAGACGAGAAATGACCTTCAGCGGTCTCATATGATCGAAGCAGAAGCTGGAGTTTAAATCCCACAGCACCAAGCTAGTTTGAGGTGGGATTTGTAATTTGTTTTACACATAAAAATCTGTCTTGCTGTTGTATGTAAGAATGAATTTGGGAGAGTGACTAAGAAACAAGATGCAACTTGGGTTGAGAAAGGTGTGATGTAAGGAAAACAGATAACAGCCAGAGATGAGAACACAGGTGTAGGGCACATACCCTGAAGAACAATTTTTATCAGGTAACTCTTCATTAGTTCATGATGTATTAACTGAGAGGGAAAGCAGTAGATTTCCATGGGAAGTTCAGTGACCAAGAGGAGGAATTTCTTACCTTCTCTAGTAGTTGTCTGAGTTGCCTGCTTTTGGCATCTCTCGAACATAGGTTTTGTTCAGGTGCAACAACAGTGCAAATGCAGCGGCCATCAGGATCCTGGGCTGAACTATAAACTTGCCACCCTTCCTTGGGGCTAATCTGAGTCTGTAACAAAAAAATAATAACAATCAAAGGAACTGAATTGATTTTTTATTGTTTGAAAAAACCACTGCAGCAGAATATTTTTATTTTTGCAGTACATGTGGTTCCTACTAGTCAACAATTATTACTGTTAACTAATTTGTTGGTAGTTTCCCAGTTTTGCCCTATCTCACACCTTTGCAATAGCTCTCTAGAAGAGTTTAGCACACACAGTTTCCAGGGTGGATGAGAACAGTGTCTGCTTGTGATTCAGCACAAACCTGGTGATTTAATTCCTTGAAAAGGGACGTTACAGTTTTTCATCAGCAGAGAACAAACATGTCCTTTCAACCTGAATGACTTTTACTTCAGACTAATGGAAACAACAAAGACAGGAAAGAACAAACATGAGCCTGTGGAGAGCAGAGTGTGACTCACAGGTGGGAATTGGCTCAGCAGCAGTTTGGATGTGGGGGCAGGTTTTCTCTTGAAGCTGCACCTCACGGGAATTGTTCTCCACAGGCTTCCACTGCACTTGGCAGGGGCTTGCTCAGGGCAGGATGAAAAGTGCCTGGTTAGGCCAGGGGAATGGGGCTCATGGCAAGCAAGCCACAGTGTGATTAAGGTACTGCATGTCCTTCACTGGGACAGCAGAAATCTGGGAATGCCTAACCTGTTCTTTTTTACAGCAACCATAACTGAGAAAGAAAAAAAGGAAAAAAAAATCACATTTGTTTGCAGAGCAGGGTAACACTGAACTGCATTTAATGTTTTTGTGGGATTTAGTGTCTTTTTAATGGGATGTACAGAAATAGTGTAGGAATGACAGAAAACAATATAATAAGACGTTGAAAGCATTCAGGTGATGGAACTTAATACAAGATATAAGAAGCAGTTTTTGCACTTTATTTTTAAACTAATTTAAAGTTAATATTGTGCCTTATTTTTTCATAGTATTGTACTGGGTGATGAATTTCATAGTACAGATGCTAATGGATATCATTGAAGTAATTTTGGTTTGGACACAGCTGGAATCAGTTGCTATTTATATTATGAAATTGTACTCATTGCCAGCAGAGAAGGTGATTATTTAAACTGGGAAGCTTTGATATTGATGCTTTCCTGGCAGCTTAGTGTAGGAGTTGCAAAGTTCCTCATCTCTGAAGAGGTGCCAGTATCTCTGTGGACTGAGGTAAGAAAAGAACACAGGCTTTTCACAACAGTGACTCCTCTGAAGAAGTCATTGAAGATGGCAGTGAAATTCTACTGCAGTTAACAGAAAAATCAAAACTGTGTTATTACCACGGTTTGCAAGGAAAAACGAAGTGCTATAATGTAGGCGACTTGAAGGGATGATGGAGCTTGGCTTGTTGAGCTTTGAGAAGAGATGACTGGGAGGGGACCTCATCAATGTCTGTATCTGCAGGGAGGTGTCAGGGACCAGGCTCTGCTCAGGGCTGCTGAGCAGGAGGACAGGAGGCCATGGGCAGGAGCTGATGCACAGGGAGTTCCACCTGAATATGAGGAAGAATTTCCTTACTCTGCAGCTGCCCCTGCATGGGAACAGATTGACCAGGGAGGGTGTGGAGTCTCCCTGGCTGGAGAAATTCCAGATTCATCTGACACAATCCTGTACCACGTGCTCTAGGATCACTTTGAGAAGGGAGCTTGGACCAGATGACCACTGTGGTCCCTTCCAGCCTTGCCTGTTCTCTCTCTCCCCTAAAAAGATGATCTTGCCTTAGGTTTTGCTAGAAAGGCACAACCACTGTTCACTGCTTCTACGGCATTCTCTGCACCTTAATTTTTAGGGCAAAAGGAATTTAGCTTAAGACATGGAGAGCAATAAAAACTAAATAGGATTACATCTGTAGAGACAATTTAAACTGGTTTTGAGAAGGTACTAAAATTGCAGGCTTTAACAAGTGATGCCTTTCAAGGCTGTAACCCTTGAAAAGTGTAAGTTCCATTTACCCCAGTAGTTTCCATGTTAATAGAACTTATGACAAACAGTGTGGTCATGCAAGAGCAAGGAAACATTTTTTTTTTTTGTGGAAGTTCAGGAACTCAGAGCTTCTGATTATAATTCCTTTAGTAATTAATAGAAGTTCATTAAAATTATTATATTTGAGCCCTATGCCTTCTACATTTAGATTGAGGGAAGCTGTTTTCACTGGATTCAAGTAAGTTTTCTACAGTAGGCAATGTATGAGACACCAGGATCATGCAGTCCCATAGTAAAGCTGTATAATCCTGCCTCAATTATCAAAGGTACTTATTTATGCCACAGAGGTTGTAAGTGTCTCTCTAGGCTTTATCTAAGGAAATAAAAATCACTTTGATTAACTTAGTATTTATTCTCTTACAGTGTCTAAAATACATCTGATTAAAATGGTAACTTCTGTTTGTGAAAATATTTGAGTGAGAGACTGGTTAACCATGAGTATGGTTATGACTGCCCATGAATAAATAAGCACCCATGTGGTACCAAAATTTAGGCTCCAGTTCTATGAAGTTTTCTATGACTCCCTCTATTTGGAATTTTAGGCTTCCTTCATCGATTAGGATGGGTAATATGAGTGACGGCACAGAAAAACATGCATGTGTGCAAAGGTGCACTCTGCTTTATTTTTCTGTTATCATTTTGGTTTGACATTTAATCCCTACTTCATGCAGAAACTGCTGTGCAGAAAAAGAGCTAGAAGTCATCCAAACCTTACAGAAGCTACTGCATGAACTTTTCAAATGCAGGCTTACTGCTGACACACCTTAGTAAACAAGCAAGGAAAGAAATAACAAGTGAAAAACAACAATAATATGTTTTGCTATAACAGTAATAAATTTTCTTGAAAGTCTGGGTTAAAAAGAGAGGAGTCCCTATAAAGCCCAATATTAACCACTGCCATGGCAGGCTGTTGTATTAAAAGACTTCTTTCACTTCTGAAAGATTTATTTTTTCACTTGCACTTTTATATAGTCTGAAAAAAAATGTTACAGCTACCTCTGTTGTTACTGTAGTGACAGGTCAAATGACAGTACCTTAGGATGCTTCCTTAAACATAAACAGTATTTTCTGGTTTGTCTTGCAATTTCAACCCTGGTACTGCAACAGAGCTCAAAACAGGAGGCCCTTTACCTGACCCCACATCCTTGTACAATTCTTCCAGCTTAAGGGAGGAAATTGGGAGGGTTTTTTTGCTTTATTACATTGTACAATATACACAATTTATGAGCTGTGTATGTGCTAGGGGAGAAATTCTGGAGAAGTGCTCGTGCTGCAGAGTTCACTGGAGAAGCTGCCAGTGGGGAACTCTGGATGGCAGCCAAAAATCAGTCAGTGATGACCCTGGTATTACTGAGCACTTGGGGCATAAAGCCTTCCAACCAACATCTAAAGTTTTAAGAAAGGTACCAGATTAGTGGTGCTTGGTTTTGTGCAAAAGCAACCCTACATGATTGAAAATTCATGTTTTCTTTATTTGGCAGATGTTGCCAAGCTCAGATAATCAAGTTTTTATGATCACTTTCCCAGCTCTATTGGCACTACTGCCACCCTTATCAAAACAAAAAGTATGCATATAGCTCAGCTCAGTGAGTGAAAAACAGATTTTTGAAATGATATTTGGAAGGCATTTCTATCAGCAGTGCACTGTTGTAGCCAAAGGGAGCATGACAGTTTTGTACTACTTGGAATCTGAACATATCAGTATAAACACATATATTGTTGTGTGTGTATAAATATAAATATATATCTCATAATAACTAGTGTGCATCTTGTTGTTACTCAGTTGCGAATTTAAACTTGGATGTAAATGTGATAGGGAACTTCTATTTATATAGCTACAAGAACTAGCAGTATATACTGTAACTCAGCAAGACAAAATTACATTTAAGGAAAATAAAATAGAAAATTTCTTTGTATTTTCATCTTGCTTCTCTAAAAGATAACTGAATTTTTCTTACAACATAATTATTTTTGAAGTAGTAACATTTAGAGACTAAATACAGTGATTTTCTGCAGTAGTATTTTTCCTGCATGCATATATTAAATTATTACATATTGGTTAGTAAATGCATAATTTTTAGTTACAAAATTCTGAGTTTTGACAATTGTGAACTACTATACAAATACTTAAATTCATATTTCATGTAACATACTATTAGGTAAACATCTGATTGCAGTTACACAAAAACATACATAGACAAGAGTGTTTTACTAAGCATTTAGGAAAATGATGTTCTAATTTAATATATGAATACCAGGATAGTGTTCCCTCTCGTACAATAGAAGTGTTAATTGACTTTTTAGGTTTCTCATGAATTCATAGCTATTCACAGCTTTCCTGTAGGTTTTTACTAACTGAGGCTGCAGTATATGAGCATCAACGATACAAAGTAATATTTCGGTCATTTGTATTATTCCCATTATCAGCCTTTTAAAAATCCTGGTATTTAACTTCCTAGTACCAATTTTATTTTGTTTCTAACAGCTTTTTATTTGTTTAACTGTATTCCAATAAAGAAAAGTAGGAAGGAATCAGACCCTTTGCATATTGTAGTGAATACTGACTAGGTAACATTATCCAATTTTCAAAAAGAAAGCTACTGCCAGATATAATTTTTCTAAACAACACAATGCATTTTTTTGGAGCAGTAAAGATAAGAACAACAGTCTAGACAAACAAAAAGACATTGCTGTACTCTTTTTAGCAGTTCATGCTGAAGATGAATGCATTTGTTCTTACATATTTAAGGATAATATTTTGAAACCTTCTTTTTCATAGTAAGACCACAACATGCTCACCAGCGTGCAGTTTTGTGACACCCAAAAAAAAAAAAAAAAAAAAAAAAAAAAAAAAAGGCAGCATGCATTAAGAGACTATAGGAAGATTAGTAGCTAAAAACCAGATTTACAAAGAGGCAACAAACTAACACTTTTGCTGGCACTTAAAATACTAATTCAGCATTAAGATGGCTTGCAACATATAACAGCTACTTACTAGAGTATCTGCAGTGGTTATTCTGGTGGTGTTTAGTCCTACCAGAGAAGGCAGAGTTTGGGACATCCAGTTAGAGATCATTGCCATGGTACTAAGAACAGCACCAAGCTTCAGCAGTGGAGGACTCATTGCTGTGGAGCTAATGAGTTTTCATAGTGAGTGATTATCATCCCAGTGCAGGCTGGCAGTGAGAGGCGTGACTGCAGCACACAACATCCAGAGCATGAAAGGAGATCAAGCTACCCAGATTTAATCATCCATTAAAAACATTCATATCCTCAGCTGCCCTCTTTCTGCTCTTACTAACAGATACTTATGACTGTCTTATGCTGACCACTAAATAAACAATCCTTTCTATGCTAACAGTCATTGCAGTTTCCAGTGGGAGATGGTGTAGGTGAATTATCTCTTTATAGGTGCTAGACAGTCAATTAGCCCGTAATTAGTTCGGTCCAGGCAGAGCAGTGCGTTCCTGCCTGAAATGCAAAAGCCTGAGAACAAATAACTCCTATTTCTCACCAGTGCTTTGGCAGAAATATGCTGAAGCCTGTTTGTAAATATGGTTCTGCACTTGTCCATGAGGAAGGCACAGGACTGTCAACCTGCTCATCAAAGCACCAGAAACCTTGCTGGAGCTCCCATGATTTGCTGATCTCTCATAAATTACAAGCATCAGTCACTTCATTATTCACACAGCTTGTTATTAAGAACTTCATTGTTCATAAAAGAACACTGAGGCTGTGAAGAGTCACATTTCTCAGTGCTCTTGCTAGTTTACAAGATTTTGTACCAAGAGTTATTGCATTACTTCCAGGGTTGGCAGACTCACTATGTCTTCATTGGTGCTTGGATGTGAACAGAAGATAAACAGGATGGCACATTTTGAGACTCCTTTAGGCTCTGCTGTTAAATCTACTGGTCTCTAGTGCTGTAGAATGAGCTGCAGGTTCTGTAGAAATTTGCCTTACTCATATATTGAGTGGAGGGGGTGGAAAGAAAAGCAGAAAAAACAGTCTAGAAATCATTGTGCCATAGGGGCAGTTTTACTTTGTAAGAATTATTTGTAAAAGAAGTGCTGAGTGAGGACTTCTAATGGCAGTTAAGAGAAAACTTGCATAAAGTTTGCTGAGAGACAGGCTACTGCATTTTCCTTAGGGCAGTTATAGACTTAGTTTCTGAATTTGCTTCAAAAAAGCGAAATACTTTTTCTTAAGGACTTTTGGCAGTGCTGTGAAGGAACCCTGCACGCAATGAAACTGAGGGGATTTATATTTATTGGTTTGTGTCATCATGGATGTATTTATTAAAGCCACTGTAACCCTGCAAACAGTTTTTCAGATTTTCACAGCTTGTATGCCAATTCAGGCTAGACATTTCTCTTTCAATATCCATTCAGAATGATTTCCATAAATCTCTGCAGTTTCAGGAAGATACATGTAAACTTTTTTTGTTAAAAGAAATTGAAAAACCTATTGAGAGCTATTACATAAAATTAAGGAGTTGCTCAGCAATAGAAAATAGAAAATCTGTGTATCCAGGTACTAAGTATCTTATAGTAGTTACATAGAAGGTGAGCTGTGAAATGTTTTAAATACCCAAAAAAATTAATTCAATGAAGGAATATCTGAATACAGTGAAAGGATGAGTTTGCTTAAGTAAAGTTTCTGCACAGGAAAATAAGTTTTTTGCTAGTTTCCCTCTCTATATAAATATTACACTAACAGACCTAAATATGAAAATAATTAAATACTAAATATTTCCATTTTATTTACCTGTAGCATTCTGACTGCACACGCTGGTTTGCCTGCTCTTTGACTTATTTCACATACTTTTTCTAAAAGTCCTGGAACAAACTAACACAGAAGAGCGTTTTCTGCAGAGAACTTGAACTGCTTTGAAACTATGAATTGATAGTTGCTGATGTCTGAACAAGAAAAACACGATTTTTTTGCTGATTTACAAGAAAAGCATCCCAGTGAAAAAAAGCTGCACTGGATCAGTCTCCCAGATCCATTTAGCTCCTTTGACTACAATGGTCAGCTGTGGGTGCTTAAAAGAGGAGTGTAAGAACAGAACAGAGAGAGGTACAGTAATGCATTCCTTGGTACAGAGGTACAGTAATACATTCCTTGGTACAGAGGTACAGTAATACATTCCAGCAAACTGAAACCTACTGGGCCAGACTTTGGAACTCTGTGTTCATGATGCTTTCTTCTGAATTTATCAATTTTTGAAGTAATCTGTACTTTAAGGAGGCACAACATTCACCTGCATGCAGCTGCACAGTTGAATGATGTCTTTTGTGAAAAACTTTGCTAGAAGCTGTGCATAGATTGCAAATTTGAGGAATGCTATGTGATCACAGCTGTTTTACTCAGAGTATTTTCTGTGTTTCAGGAGATAAAGTTCATATAAGCTAGGACTGCCTGATGGTGGCCATTATGTACATTTCTCTGTAGAGACCGTCCCTGTGGTCCACCCTTGATATGATGGTTTTGAGACTGAGAGGTGTCAGGCCTCTACCTTGGCCTTGGCTTCAGTGGATGGAGGCACTTGAGCCTTTCCCTGAGTCAGGGTTTCTGTGGAGAGCGGCTCAGAGCTGTCCCCTGAACAAATGTGCAAACTGAACTGTCCAGACTGACATCAAAAGTGAGGCTTTTTGCTGAACTGTCACATTTCACTGGAAACTTCTCAATTACCCCAGGACCTCCACTGATTACTTCCAATATGGATTAGGTAACATTTGGTAATGTTGGGTAATTTTCCAGTTTTATTAGATTCTTATGAAGCGTCTCAGCATCCTATCTAGACCTAATATGGAAAAAAATTCTAACTCATCAGTTTCATCACTTTTTATTCCTAGCCTCCTCTTTCAGAAGTTTAATAAATACATTGATTCCCTCAGTTCCAAGACATTTTCTGAATGTAACAATAGAATTTTGTTTTACCACACTGAATTGCAGCTTTTGATATTTTTGGTTTTCTTCTCTTCAACCTTTGCTGTTTCACAGAAAGATGTAATTGGTCTCCTCCTGAATTTTAACATTAGGCAAAATACATTCAAAAGGCAATAAAAGACTTTTCTGATGCCTAGATTAGAAATTATTGCTGATTATCCTTCATCCAGGGTATTGTCAGCTCCTGGAAAGAATGCTGCTTGTTGAGTTATGATTACTCCTAACAGATGACATTCTCCTTGGTTTTTGTGACAAAATATTCAGTAATGCGTTTCAGTGCTTTATTTTCTTCCGACTGGTTTAACTGTGCAAGAGAAAGCTTGTTGCCATGTGATTGCCAGCATTGCTGCTGGATTCATCTTCCCAGACCTCAGCAGGTGACCCTCCAGGGCTCTTGGCAGGTTACACAATTCACCACGCCCAGAGCCCTGGCAGATGTGCAGATGTGCAGTGGCTGCACAGGCTCTGATGCCCCTCAGTGCTGCACTGCAGGGTTGGGGGAGCTTGTCCAGGAGCCCAGGGCTGCACCAGGGACACTCACCCTCCTCAAAACCCTTTCTCCTAGGGCTGCAAATACATGGCAGCTGCATCCTGGGCTGCTGCAAATGCACTGCCAGCCCTGGGTGTGCTTACACAGACAGGGACAGCCCCTGCTCTGTGCAATTGTCAATATTCTGTGTACCTGATATTTCCCATTTTGTGCCACCCATTTGTCAAGTGTTGCTTCAGAGCACTACTGCTAGAGAAGATGTGCATGGGAACGTTTCCTTCCTGAACACTGGAAATACTCAATGAAACTGTATTTTGTTTGTGTTTTTACCAGAACTGTATCAGTGTTCAAACCCTGATTTTGTTAAGGAAATAAAATGTTCAAGTAATTTTAGCTGTATTTTATCATAAATAATTGGGTAAATTAAAAAATGGCTAGCAAACAATAGAAAATTTTTCTACCATGTCTGAGGTCACATATACAAAGATCATACCTGAAGTCACAGAATAACCGAAGAGTTCTTATATTGTTAGGAAGTACAAACAAAACTTTGTGATCTGTGTTTTATTTCAGCTCTTTATTTCCTGTGTTTTTTTTTAAGCTGCAATTTCACACTTCTAGTTTATGATTAAATGCTGTGAATTAATTTTCTGAACAAAAGCTATAATCCAACAGCAATTCTAAAATCTGAACAATATTTTTATTACCCTAAATTTCTGATGGTATAATTTCCTCTTTTAGTTAACTTCTAAAGTCAGCAGAAGTTGAAGCATCTATACAGAATAACTTTAGATGCCATATTTTGATCTTATGTAAAAGTAATTTCAGCCATTTAAATGTTGTTAATGTTTGTTATTGTATGCTAGTCCTGTAATATTCAATTACTATATTACAAATTACTAGGGTTATTAAAGGTATTATTTAAGACCCTTATTTAATAAATAGTCTAAAGGCTCTTCTAGTCTCTGATATTTACTTTCACTTCAAGATCCTGTTACATTTTGAAGGGATTTAGTCTACTGAAAATGAGAATACATCCCAACATTATCTTATTACAACTGAGGCAGTAGGTTCTCTGTACTGTAAAAAGTAATTAACATCAGTGTTAGGAATAGCAACAGAGCAAATGTCCTGAGTCAGCAACATGTGAAAATATACCCAGCCACCCACCCCAAAAACTGATTACCTCCTGGCCAGAGGAAGATATTTATTGTAAGAAACAGGAAATGGTGAAGCTCAGCAGCAGTCATATAACCTTGACATCAGCATATTTCATATATGTAAAAAACAATGCTACTTTAAAAATTTATTACAACTCAAAATTGTGTTCATGGGTAAATGCTATAATGAAAACTTACATTTTATGTAGAAGTGATTGCATACTAATGGCTCAGCTGGCTTAACTAGATCCCTCTGAAGCAGAGCAAAACCAGGAATCTTAAATCTCAGTAAGTTGGTACTTTGACAGGTTAGGTTTAGGAAGTAAGCTCAAGAAGAAAAGCCAAAGAAAGCCCATTGCACTGTTGTTCTACAGTGTATTCAGTTCTTTATTTTCATGTGATATATTGTGCTCAGCAGTACATTGGTTTATAAAATGGTAGTACATTAGTCATGTTCCTCAGCATGATTATTCATTCACATTAGGTTAATGCATGCACAAAGCAAAGTCCTCAGACCTGGAATGGCAATTATCATTCACAGAGCTGCAGATGGACTAATAAAGCACAGACCTGGGCTATCAGTGCAACTGCAGTCCTCTGCATTTAAAGAACTGTGCCCTCCTCATCCTACTGTTTTTCTTCAACAAAACCCCTGTGGCTTTGCAGTGCCACTTGTGAGTAGCAATACCCAGGGGTTTTTAAGGGCAGTCTGAGAGGTACGTGCCCTTTCTAGAAAATCTCTTTTCACAGCTCATCAGTGCATGTACAGTGACATTCTGCAGTCAGGTGTCTCCACTTAGAGAACTATTGAGGGAGGGACTTTTAGTCTGTTGTCCATGACATGCTTCTGTACCAATGCTCTTGAAGTGACATTTCTGAAGTGATCTTGGCTATCTGCTTGTTCATTTTCCAGGCTTCAGGGAGCTTCTTCTGAATGAAGACGTTAAAGATTTTCATGTTTTTTTCACACCTATTCTCTTGTGTTCTGCTGTTAGCAAATCCCAAGTGTACAGAATAACAAAGTAGTGTCTTCACAGAAGAATTAGTTCATTATGAGAATTGACTGAAACAGGAAACAGGATGGGCAGTCTGCTTTAGGAAAGTCTGCAGTTAATTGAAACAGCTGGGAAAAACAAATGGGTGGGGAATGACTAAGTGAAATGAAAAGAAAAGCTTCTTCTGTTGATTTCCTGCCATTTTAATTTTCAGTAACATTTATAACAGGTACTCAATAAAATCTCATAAGCTTTTCCCTCTAATGTGTGTTATGATGATGGATCTAATGGGAGAAAGAGCACATTTTTCTAAAATATATGGAGACATTTATTTAGTAGATAATGACTAAAGATTATGCAGACAGCCCTTTTTCCTTTAACAGGCGCTGGAAATCTGCATGTTTTTAGAGGATTCTGGGATCCCTTATCTTGCTGTAAGCATCCACAGAATGCCAGGGTGTGATATTGGATGGTTCAGAGACTGGAATTTATTGCAGTTTTGCTTTCCTTTGAAAACTGTATGGATTGGATATGAGAATTTATACAGAATTCCTCCTGGATTAATTCTCATGCTTAATGTACAATTTTGGTTTTTCCATCCTCAAAATGCATATTATTCTGTTGATGCTGGGTTAGGTAGGTGAACTGGCTTTCATTGAGAGTAAATTTAAAGAAATCAAAGGAGCTGAAACTGAAATTCCCCATGAAGTTAGATGATATATAGAGAGAGCTTAAGCCACAAAAAAATCAGTAAATTCTGTAGTAATTTAATAAAATAAGTGGTTTCAGCTGGCTCTGACTGCAACTAGATGTTTGAAACCAGAGGCCTAAGCTACTTAGAGCCAAAGTGCTTTCATACTGTGAAAATGGTCAGTATAACTGGCCCTTCCCCTGGTTAATGCAAGCTTACAGCTTTGCAGTCAGCACTTACACACCCCTGAACTGGAGCTTGCCTGTGGACTGCCACATTTAATAGATACAGGTAAATTTGTTCAGTGCCTTTTTAAAATCTCCTTGAATCTTTACAAGTGAGTAGAAGACAGAAATGAAGAAAGTGGAAAGGGTCTGCAAAATAAAATTCCCTGTCAAAGGGGAATTTTGTCTTTAGGAAGACTTAGTGGGGTATGTCTGAACTTACAAGTACAGCAGGGTTGGGGTATGGGATTGAATAGCATATAGCAATATGCTATAGGCCCATAGCAAGCTGTAGTGTTTGTTGGTGCCACACACCCTAATTATCTTGTCCTTTCATGCCTGGCTATGATTCAGTTGGATGGTTTGGACATGGATGCAGCAATTCAAGAGGGAAAGAGTAGTTCTGCTGTGTGCAAAGGAGCTGTCCCTCAGAGTCCAGAAATCAGCTATCTCCTTTTTATTTAGCAGCATGACTGTATTTGCATTTGGCCAAGTGCTGTCTTTGGACCTGAGAGCAAAGGAACCATCTACTGTTTGATTTCTGCTGCATTCTGACAAGCAAGTCTTTGTTCTTTGTAAATTTACAGCTTTGCATTAAAGAAATACTTGGCTGTATTCTCCTATATTTTCCAATGCAGATAATTGTCAAGACTGACTAATAAAAAGTAAGGTGGGGAGGGTTATCATGCTGACTTGCCCTTCATCCCACCATGTTTCCATACAATCTTTTGACAAGTCTCTTAAAGTGTTGCATCATGCTGATACCCTTTTCTAAGATATCCCTGTCATATTCTCTGTAGAGATGAAATAAGGAAAAATCCTTCAGAAGTTTAAAGCTGAGCTTACTCCTGTGGTGTGGCAACCCGTAGGCTACAGTACTAACCAAGAGTCTATAGGCTAAACCAGCATGGCACTGAAAATGGCATTTAAAGGCTGTAGCATCTTCCTGTTTGGATTTTCTAACAATGGTGGCATTAACATTTCCTTCCTGAAATATAAAGACCTTTTTCTGTAGGCAGAAAGTCGAAGAATGAAAATTACATTTTTGTTCAGAAAGCACCACACGTTTCCTGCAGCATCTGAAAATAACAAGATTTTGTGAATGTGTCTCATTGCGAGCAAATCCATTTTTAACAAATACTGCTTCTTGACACCATCCTGGAAGGCCTAGTTTACTTTTAAACAGGGAAGAAAACTTACAAGTAGTGTAAATGAATATTGAGAAAATTCTGTTGGCAATCTTGCCTGCAAGACAGAGGTGTTAATCCAAACACTGTGGCCAAATTCCAGTAGTTAGTTCTGCTTAGCAAAATGCTTCTTGCAGTTTCAGCTGGACATTTAACCTGTTCTAAATGCCGTGTAGTGCTTTGAAAACAGTGAGCCAGGTCTCTGGTTCAGCTCAGTTAAACGTGCTGCATTTCAATAGTGGGTAAAACAATGGATATGCCACAAAGCAGGATCCCAGCTGCTGTAAAACTCTTTTATGTTTAAATAAGGGTATAAAAAGCAAACACTTGCTGTTTTCTAAAGGTGTAAATATCCTGGAAGTTTCTGAACTGAATAATGCTGAGAAGAACTGAAGGTGTTTATTTGGGAAAGAATCAAAATTGTATTACTTGAAGAAAATTAATAGAGAATATCGATAAACCTTACTGAAGTTATGACATACTATTTTTCTTGTTTCCTTTTTAATTTCCTATTTATGTTTTACAGAACAGAAATAAAACTTCTAAATAGTATTTCACTTTAAGGGATTCAATTGCTCATTTCTATTAATCATCCCTTTTACCTGTTTTTTTTTTTCTTTGTTTTTACTGAAATCATTTAAATTGGTGTGTGACCCTGAGGAGTTGAGTTCAATCCATCCTTGTAAGGAATGGGTGCTGCCCTCCTTAGGGCTGCTGAGGGCCAGGATGCTATTAGCAATTGCAGCTTCTCATGGATGAGGAATTTGAATGTCAAATTTGAAGGTCCAAAGTTCTGTTCCCAGCCCCCTGTGAGCAAAAAAGGGAAATTTATTAAACTGGTGCTGTTGTCTGAAGGTAGCACCATGGGAAATGCACTTCTGTAATGTAAAGCAATGAACAACGCCAAATGTGTCCCAGATCTTCTGAAGATCAGTGTTCTTATCTCTAAGGCAGTAACAGTGGCTTGTATAAATAAGTAACAAACAAATATTGTGTAGTTTAATCTTGGCTACTATTTCCCTGAAATGATAAAATGCCAATTTTGTATGTTTTCATTTGGATGATTGAGATTTCTGCATATGGGTGAGAAGCAAGATTGTAGAAGCTACTCTGAACATGAAAAGTTTTCAGCAACTTTGTAAAACTCTTAGGAGGAAAGAAAAAGCTGCAGGAAGGAAGAGATGAAAAAATGGCTCTGAAAAAACCTGAGACATACTTAATGGTGAGCTATATTAGGGATTACTGCCTCTTGTTTTATTAGCTTGTCACTTGAATATACCAAAAGAAAGATACCTAAAAGACAATTCAAAGCACCTTTAAAATAAATTTGGTATTTATGTATGGGCACAGTGGCAGTCATGGTAGTGTGCCTATCCTCAGTCTGATCATTCTGTCACCTCGGGCACACTGCCTGCTGTGTGAAGGTTGAGATCCTTCCCTGAGACTTAACAAAGTCCTGAACTGGTTAATATTATTAATTGCCTCTTTTTAGAGACCCATATGGCTACTATTGTTCATAAAGCTCATGATATTCCAGGATCCCAGCCTCAGCAAATGTGTTGGATAACCAGAGATCTCTACATTGCCTTGAAAGAAATGTTTTGAATTGACTTCCCTTCCTCCATTTCTACCAGGGGTTTGACTCTGGTGTGATTCCCACACCACTCTGTAGATTTTTAGTGTCAGCACAATGCTCAGAAAAATCCATATGGGCAGCAGTTAGCAACTATTAAGAGAGGCCACATTCTTTTCATTACAAGAGAGTGGTGTACATTCAAAGTTCTTGTAAAACTAGCACAGAAAATTGTGAGCCAAAGTAAACACTGACATAAATGTAGGTATTTTTCCAAATTTGTGGAAAATGAAAACTGGAGACATAATTTGAACAACTATGTTCACAATATAAGTATGTACCTTGCATGGTGGTACTTAAAGGTTAATAATTTCAACACTAGTGATTCTTTACCCTGTCATGTGTCATCCTTTGTGTCTCTAAAAGAGGAATTAAATCCTGTTCTGAGTTAGGAAGTTTTGTCTTGGACTAATACAGGGTGTTTTTTCAGCTACTACAGCCCAGGACTGAGGAGCTGGTGGGAAAGGGCAGGGCTTTGTGTTGCTTTGCAGTCGTAGAGAGCAGTGTCTGATACTCCAGGCTGTGACAGTGGAAGAGAACAAAGCTGTTACAGCTCAGTAAGCACTTCTGACATCAAACCAATCAATGACTTATGCCACAAAAAATTTCATTTTCATCTTCCAAATGAAGATTAAAATGTATTCTAAAAAACCACAACAATGTAGATCAAGTCACATTACAGTCATTCTTTTACAGTTGCAGTTTATGACCAAAGGAAACAAGGGCATTCCCAATGTAGGACATGACTGGAATTTTGCAGATTTGTGGGATTTATTGAGCTGACAATAGTGGAGTATAAATGATGACGACTCAGGCAGACCCCAGCAGAATCCTTCTGTTTACTGACGCTCTCCATAACTTATATTTCTAAATGTCTCTTCAGAATTTTAAGGCTATTCTTTTATCATCTCCAGCACATCTCCCTGTGTGCAGTCATAATCCTTCGTTTACAATATCAAAATTAAACCACCACTATTATCTCACAGGAGAAAAATAGGAAATGTCTGAGGAGTGAGCATCAATGAACAGCTCAGAAGCAAAGATTTCATTTACAGAGAAAAAGGTTTGTGTCCACGAGAAGTTCAATGCAGGCCTTCTTTCTGTCTTTAATGAGGGGAAATTAAGAATCACCAATTAAGAATCACAAAGTCAGTGTATCTTTAAAGGACTGCTTAGCAATGTGACTGTGAGAATAAAATTCATGGGCAATACTGGTGAAGTTTTACATAAGCTTTTAGATCTAATTAATAAAAAAGGGCCAAGATTTTGATTAATGAAGGCATTTACATAACCTTCAAGATTTGATATTAATTTTACAGGGAGATTTACCAACTTATTAGCAAATGACAGAGAAATTTAATAAAATAGTTCTACTAAATCTTGTAATTAGTTTCTGTAGCTTGGCTAGCAGTGCTACAGAAAGTAGAGCTATTTGTACAGGGCAAAAAATAACTTTGGACACATATAACTTGTGCTAGAGCTCCTGAAAGTGTTTTCAATCCAAAAATACAATTTTAAAAACATGCACAAACTCATATCAAGGACCACAAAACTGGAAAAAGAAATTTCAGTCAAAGCCACTGTACAGTTCAGACTATAAAGTTCTTATCTGTATTTTATAGCCCTCGTCCTGACCAAGCAAAAATTCTGTTATGAGTTTTTGTCTTGCATTAGTGTATTCCTAGCCAAGACTCCCATCTCCTGCTTCTAAAATAGCACCAAGACATTAAACAATAACAGTAAAAGCTACTAATATGAAACTGGAAAAAAAATCTTAGCCAATTTGTCAAAGTGCTTGTGGTGTTAAGGCAATTAAAAAGCAATAAAAAAGCACTAAGGCCCATAATTGTTAGCTTTGAAAATCCATTTTAGATTTATAACTAGAATAAAATGATTTAAAATCTATATAAAAAAGATGGTTTGACAGAAATAGGAAGATGCTGAAGATAATATTGTGGAACTCAAAAGTGGGAAACTGAAGAAACTGCATTTCACACAACTTTTTTTATTGACTTTTTTGCATTTGATGGACTTACAAATTATTGCTTATTTGTTTTCTTATGAATAGAACAGAGCCAATCTGTCACAAATAAGGAGAAAAGTGATTCCAGATGGAATCTACCTCAGCCAGTGCTTTGGGAAAATATTTGTCCTCTTTGGGACCAGATGGAATGCCATAGGGCTTTTTGCAAGATTTTTTTTTTTTAATGTAGTATATAAAGAAGAAAATAGAAGGCAAAAATACATTCTCTAGTATGAAAATATCACTGCTGCAGGGAAACACCTCCTGTCTATGTTCCTACTTCCTATAAATTCTTGTGGTCAAGGGGGAAGGCAGGCAGGCACCTTAATGCAGGATTTTAGCAGGGGACCATCAGGGATAACAGGAAAACTTGCCTAATGAATAGCAGTAACACCAATTTAAAAGACACTGGCTTTTGCAGTAGAAATAAATCCCAAGAAACCAAGCATTAGTTTGTTGCAGCTTCTCACCTACTTTAGACTGCTTAGGAAACAGACTTCTGCAGGTCTTATATCTGATGCAAGGGATGACAACTTTAGCCCAAAGACTTAATTGTATTTTCCTAAATTATCTGTGTTGGAAGATCTTTTTTGTTTTACTACCACACAGATGTTTCATAGATAATACAAGTAATTTCCTGAAGGCCACTTCAACAAAACCCAACTTGAATTTATACCACATTTTCCTAGAAGGAATTAAGGGGAGTTTTAAAATAAAGTGCTAAGTTTTAGCTCTGGAGTAACTTAATTACATGACAGTCACTGTGCAGACAGTTTTTGCTCAGTATAGTCAGAAACAGTTTAAATGCTGAACATGACTTGCATGATTTACACCAGAGCTCTATCACAATCCTGGTGGTTTGGAGAGATTACCTTTGCTCACACTGGTAAACTCTGCTCTGGACTGTGAGATTTTTGACAGATTGTTCAGTGAACTCAGGACACAGAGAAGTTCATGAGTTAAAGGGAAACTCAGCAGATAAAGTTTGTGACATGTCCATTTTTCATCCATGGTACAAATTAAAAATATTATGATGAATTAAAAATATTAAATTTATCATTGTGGATTTTATTATATGACTGATATAAAAAAAGAAATGTTTTGGAAAGCTTCCTTTTAATCAGTTATTAATAAGTGAAAGATAAATCCTTAGGTTGTAAATGACTGATCCTCAGAAACTTGTCAATCAAGACATTTCACATAAATTCAATGGCTTATGGATACTTTTGGCTAAGAAACAAATTTTTTTTTCAAAGTGTTCAGAAAAAAAATCAGCTTAGATACTTTATTTCTTTTGAAAACTTGATAGAGATATGAAATACATTTACTTTGTTGCTTGACATGTTACTTATACTCATAGTCTATGGGAATGCTCCAGTGCCTGGAAAGCAGGCTACAAAACCACATCTAAATGGGAACATTCAAGCAGTCTTGTTTTGTCCTGCATTCTACCCTCAGGTTTTGCTGCTGGCTTTAATGTTTGTTTGTTGTTAATTTATATGTCTGAGCTATACAGAAGCTGTTTGCAGCTCTTGTGTAATTTTGCTTCTTCAGGACTCCTGGTTATGGTTTCTTAAGCCATATAAATTGCTGATTTTTCCCTTAGCAAACCATTTTCTCTAACTGTTCAGGAAATGATACAACTTCCTAAAAATTTTACCTGGCTCCTATGAATACATGAACCTAGAACATGTGTATTAGTTTTCTGTGCTGCAGTTTGCTTTCTGGGATTAGAACAATTGAATTCAGGTGAGATTCATAGATATGGATCTCTTTGCACAAGAACTCTGGCTCCAGGTTTTCCATCCTCCCTTGCAGAGTCAAAGACTCTCCTAGGAGCTGGAGCTTGAGGGTACCTGTATTAAGTGACTGAGGTATCAGACTGTAGACTGAGCTTTGCTAAATCCTACTGCTACAATAAGCCTTCCTAGTTTGGACTTTCCTCCTTGCTCCTTGAGGGTATAATAAATTGCCTATAAATAAATTTTTGACTGTGCACTACATGTAGGCCAGATAGGAAAACACAAATTAGTATCTCAATCAGTACTCCTTGAAGATTTTAATTTCTGCTATGAATTCCTAGATGTACAGGAAATGTCACAGCTACAAATCCCTTGAGCTGATCAACAGTCTCAGAGACAGAATATATTGGATTTGGAAATATTTCTTTAGAAATGTAACAAGATCAGGTAACACACCAGAGCAAGAAGGCAGAATGGAGGAGATAAAACCCCTGGTTTACAAGGCAGATGAGACTTCAGTTTTTACCTCAGTAGCACTGTGCTCTAGAGATAAAGCTGGAAAGTCAAGGTTAAATTTATAATGCAATGCTATCTAGATACAAATGCCATTTATTGTTTTTACTCTTTGTATTTGCACTTTGAGTCTTGGAGGAATTAGTGTTTAATTCAGAAGATATTGTTCCTGCATTGCTGCAAGTTTATGTTGTCCTGGACTTGGCAAGGATCTAAGTAGAATCTAATTAAACCAGTACAGGAATGAAGGTTGGGAATCACAAGGTGCAAGAGATTCACAGAAAAAAAGGTAAAATCTCTTGCTTTGACTCAAAAGTGAGGTATCAGAAGTCAGATACATTAAGCAGGGAGCAAATGAAGTCTCTAGTGCAGCTTGCTTGGCAGTCAAAAGAATGTTATTATAATAGCTTTTTAGTGGAGTGGACATATCCAATCTCCCCAAAGACCAATCTGGCTTAGCAGTGCAGACTTTCTAACTTCACATTCTAATACTTCACAAGATGCCTCATTTCTCCTTATGTAATGGATTGGAAACAACATTGTTTCAGAGCACAAACTGCAAGTGCTGCTCCATTAGATAAAGGAATTCTCAAGGAACTTTACAAATAATAAAACAGAGAAAACTGGCCCTACAGTCTGCATGTGAAAAATTTCAAAATTTAAATATTAGATGCCTCTAGAGATGATAATCAAATTTTATCTCTGAGACCATCTGAGGAAAATATTGTGGCTGATATGACAATACAGATCCTTTAAATATACAAAAGAAACTGAAAGGGTTGACAGTTGAGAATATCAGTATCCTGGAAAAGAAGAGACCCCTAAAAAAGAATGTGCTTTATCAGGATTACATTTCCAAATGACTTAACACTGTTACTTATGCCAAAGGCACAAGAACTGCAACGTAGCTGTAACACAGTACACTGTTTTATGCATTCTGAGTGTAACCATCAGGATAAAAGCTTTTCAGCATTCTATGCAGACAGTTAGGCTGCTGCACAAAGTTAGTCTTCAGTAATTATGAAGAATCTAAGGCAATTGACAGTCTGTATTCATATTGTAATTTCAGCCTTCTGGGTTGGCAAACAGTTGTCTGCAATCTATTGTAAGAGAGGAAAAAAAGAAACAAAAATACTTCACATGCTAATATAAGATTAAAGAAGAAAGGGGAGAAGAATACAAATAAAAATAACAGATTAAACTGAATAAGATAATATTCTTTTTTCCTTATTCTACATGACCCTTTCTTAAGACTTCCTCAGTCTAGTATGGAGCTCCTACTGGGTAATACACTTACAGTCTGCCAAAGGAAAATACTGCAGTTGAAAAGTGAGCTCTTTCACAGAGAGAGCAGGATGCAAGTGTTACAGTGAAAGCTGACAAAAATGAAGAAACAGGAGCTTTCTGATTTGTGTTGGGATGCTTTGGGACTCTCTAGCTGTCCTGCAGTGGCTGAGAAGGGATGTCTGAGCACGAAGAGCTCTCTGCATTTCAGGACTCTCTTGCTCACTGCCTTTCTGGAGTTCTGAGGTGTTGTTGCCATCACAGGCTGCACTCAGCTCTGGTTATGCTGCAATAAGCAGGGGTTCCTGGCACTGCCAAGGCTGCACAGCAAGTGATTTATGGCCATGTCAGTCTTTCTCTGGTGTTTTTACTGGATACATGTCAGAGGGTCCTAAAAGGCAAACCTGTAAGTTTAGGAAAATGCAGCAGAAATGCCAGGCTCCAGTACCGAGATACACATTTAGGGAAAAGGACTGGTGGTGTTGTCTCTCCTGAGATCCTTATCAATAGTAAAGGAGTGTGCACACATCACTACAATTCTTGTGTACAGTGGTGCTTTTTGATGGTTTTTATTCCATGCATGAAAGAATCACCCTACACTGGACTGACTTAGTTTTACTGAAGCACAAAGGAGGGTAAATATGAATAAATTTTTTTATGGCTCATCTGTAAATATAAATAGAAAATTTTATGGCTTATCTGTAGTTCTAATCAACAACTGGAGAGAATTTTCTGTATGAATTGATTATTTAATCCCTGAAATTAGAAGAGAAAACCTCATGTTTCACCTTATGGAACCTTACTGATTGTTCTTTCAGCACTTATTTTTGCCTACTTCTGATACAGATTCATGGATATCCTATAACTAAAGGAATATGCATAAGACTGAATATGGGTTCTGCCTCTGGTCTTGAAGTAGTATGGAAATTACTGGTTACTCTTTGAAAAGAACACTTAGATTTGAGGAACCTATACTGCAGCTTTTTAAAGAGTTTTATGAAATATAATATGAATTTACGGAAGTGTGTCATACTTTCCATCAATTAGTACATTGCTACTTGCAAATGTTACACGACCAAGTATCATTGACTTCTCTGTGTTTCATTGGGCTTCTGAAACAGGGGACTGAGGTAAACCTTTCCAGGCCAGTCTGTCTGTGCTGTACTAAGGGGAAGAGCACTTCCAGAGGACAGCAACACCCCCACTTCCTAACCCAGACCTTGCACAGTGCTGAAGGAGGGGGGTCTGGTTGTTTAAATACAAGCAGCATCCTGTTGATTGAAATAGAAGAGCTCCAATAACCTTTCTTAGGAAACTGGGGAAAAGTTCTTTCTTTGGACCATATTTTTAAAAGTCACAATGTAAGTTATCTTTTGTAACTAAGATGGGCTAAGAGACAACACCAACAAAGGAGTTAATGAACTGGAAGTGGTATAAAGCCTAAAGGGGAACATAAGGAATGCCAGATATCTTTAGAATAACATTCTTGAACTACAGGCTGCTTATAATTTGTGACATTTGATCAAGCACTAACTTCATCAACTGTTTTCTTTTCCATAGCACAGTATTTAGATCTGCTTAGATCACTCCATCAGCCAGCTCCATATATAGTTAAAAGTTAGGAGGGGAGAAAACTGTAACGCTCAGACGATTAATTCACTGATTTTGAAGACTTTAGAGCAAAAGGGAAGAGCTGCATGGCCCGAAGTCTTAGTCTGAGACAAATGTATTCATTTCACTTTTGAGAAAATGCTCTTATAACATCAACTGTCAGCATAAAATACATATTTTAGCTGTATTTCCAGGATGATGCAGGGCTAAGAGTTTATGATGCAAGTGTGTTGAATTGTTGTTTTGGAGGAATGGATTAAAGATATTTTGAAGCTTCTGTTTCTAGTTTATCTTCTACGATATCTTCTATTTTATTCTATGATATCTTCTGTGAATGTTCTGATGAAAATAGGGAGCACAAGATTTGTTTCTGGGTGGAAGGAGTGAACTGGGAAGGAGAAAAATTTCTGAAGTACCTAAGTACCTTTTTTGCTTTTCATTTGAGATTGAAGTGGGGGGATAGGATCCCCCAAAATACCATTAAAATGAGCAATGTTTTTAGAGAGCAGCAGAGTGACAGAAAATGAGCTCTTCTGAGCTGACAAGAAACCAAGGCTTATGTCAGAAAACATTGATCAGGCTCTGGTCCACTAAAAGCAGTCAAACAGAACAATGATGGGATCTTAGCATAGATAAGGTAGCTGTGCCTCCTGGCTGTGCATCCTTGAATCAGTAGTTTAAGTTTAGAATATTTTTAAAGATGCTGTTTCATTTAAATCTTTTCGTTGTGTTTGTATGTGAGCTCAGACTATGAAGTGAGGAGAAGGCATAATGAAGGTTAATGGAGCTCTCTGGGTTCATGCAACTCACATGAATTAGAAATAATTTACTAAGAGGAGGCTCACCAAAAGAAAATCTAAAAATACTTCATGCAGAGTTCATAACAGACTAAATATCACTTCCAGGCAGCTGCAATGTAATTTTGCCAAAATGAGATAAAATAAATGCCAAGTAAGTGTCAGAGTGAACAAAGGAAGGGTCCCTCCTGTGTCCTTTACAAATACTTTTTCTTCCACAGTATTCCTTTTGTAAATGAGGAAGGAATAAGAATGGAAAGAACACAAAACATTAAAAACCAAAATGAACTCTGGACCAGTCTTTCCTGCCTCTCATTGGTACAGGAACATATACTCCTGAAACCTCATAATCTGAAGTCAAACACAACAGCCATCATTCTCTCTCTTATTTTGGTAAACACTGGGAAGCATTATGAACTCAGCATCATATTGTGAGATCAGCTGTGTGACTGCTGGGGAAGAATGAGTCCTGTTCTTTTGTTCTTCCCACAGGGAGCTATAGAGAATTTCAGAATAGGGAGGAATACAAAACAATTCTCTTCCCAAGATAATATGCCATTGCAAATGAGGCAGTATGACAAGAATAGTAAATACTTTCTTTTATTAATAGCAATAATTAACATTGGGATTAAAGGGGGAAACAATTCTTTCTTTGTGCTGTTTGTATAATAGTAAACCAATCTAATGATCATTGAGAATTGTATCCCCAGGGCATAATTTGGAAGTAGATGACCTATATAGTTTCCAAAGGCTTTCTTTACAATTTTATAAAGAGAGAAAGAATGTCTCACTTCATCTGGAAATGAATTGTACTCTTCATGCTAGAAAAGCTTGCAGGTTTTGGAACACAATTTTCATTAAGGACAAGAGATCAACTTGTGTCACTTGGCAAATAATTCTACTACATGTTCATCTTTTCAGGCTCAGTCAGTAAAGAGTAAACTCATAGCAGAGTGAGAGTTTCCTGATAGGCACCCTGTGGAAATCCCTGGAGGGGGAAGCTGCCCCAGCAGTGCAGTCACCCAGCTGCTTAGAGCCATGGGGGCTTCTCAGAGGGACTCCACAAAACTCCTTCCTAAGGGTTAACCTTAAGTTATCCAAGCTGGGGTTCTTTGGTCAACCAAATCTGAATTCACAGAAAGTATTTAAGTCTGGAACAAGTCTGACTTGTCTGAATTATTTCCCATTTAATTTCAAATTTTTCCTTAATTTCTCTTTGATAATAATAATACTGATTTTAATTTAGACAGAGAATTTAACCTTAGAATGTCATATTTTAATGTGTTCAGTCCAGCCTAGCAACAAAGAGGAATTCCAAAATCCTGTTACTTTCCACATGATATGAAGAATGTGTGTTCTTGTCACGGATATGATCTTACAGTGAAATTGCTAAAACCCTGGAGTGACAACAAGGGAGGCAGAACTGGAAGTGACCTCTGTTGATTGTAATTGAATACACTGGTGGTGAAATCTAGCCTGTGAGGTGCAGATTTTGTATAATTAAAATATAACTTGTGTACAAGGAAGTAGCACATTTATATGCTATTTCACAACATATGGAGAATATAAATGCATGTCTCAGACAACATCAGATAAATGCACTTTGTTTCTAGATTAAGTACAAGAAATGCTAAACACCAGGTAACAATATATTCTCTCACTATTACACAGGGTAATCATATATTAATAATGTGAAGCAACTGTTATGCAAAGCTAAATCCCTAAATTCTTACTCAGTTAGACAGGATAAGGATTAAGAATTTTGTTCCACATTGCCTCTTTACTAAACTAATTACTTGGTTACAAGTGTACATGGTAAAAGAAATTGTCTGTCACTGTGCCCAGAAAGAATGGAACCATTCTCTTTTTCACACTCTGCTATTGCACTGTTCTCAAATTAGTCCCTGAAAATTGAGCTGAAAAAGCTCCCCAGAAGTGTGAATTCAGACTACCATATTTGTGCTTTGTAGATATCCAGTCCCGCTGTCAGCAAAAAATGAAAGTGTCTGCATGATAACTAATAGAAAAATGATGAGCAAAATCCTTACCAAATATAAATTATATTTAATTCCATAAACGCTTCTGTGTATGAAATGCAACTCTGAGTGTACTTCAGGGTGGTTGTTAGTGATGACTCTAAGTATTAAATGTCACTGTATTATGCAAGTGTGCAAGTGTATCTGTCTTCTCAAAAATTATAGAGGTACATTTGGTCTTCTGACATCTAGGACTAACCCTGAAGTGACTGTCTTCAGTATGGTACCTAGTTTACATCACTAAGGATGTCAACATTTTGTTCTCTGGAAATTGATTTTGCTCATTGGTTCACCACACAAATAGAATGAAGACACTCAGGATTATTTTCTTCTCTTTCCAAACATAGAAAACAACTATTGTTTAGGGTGGAAAAAAAGTATTTATATGTGCCAAATCAACCCAGAATTATCTGTAATAATGGATGTGTTTGCTGGAATATGTTGGGTTATTTGAATGTTAAGGTTTTATCAGAATGAAATATTTATGGAGTTTTATTTAGCTAAGGATGAACAGGCAATAAATAGCAGCATGACTTTCTTTATTAAAAAGATTTCAAGGAGAGGAGAAAAGGCAATTAAGAATTCCACTACACAGAAAACAGACTACTTTCCAGCACTAGAATGGGTCCTCACTCAGATGCACTTCTCTGAGAACCTCTGGTGACAGAAAGGATGCAAAAAAAAAATGTCTTGTTATTTCAGCTTAGGAGCTTAAGATTCCTTTAGTGAGGAGGAGGGAAGGAAGGAAATGGGAGCAATGATATTAAATAATGGTGGCCAGATCTCACTTTTTTAGTGCTGTGCTGATGTCAGGCCCAGGCACAGACAGTGACTACTGGCTTGAGGATGGCAGGATCACTTTAGATTCAGTAACACCACAAAATTACAACTGGGAATTTAGTTAGGGTCAGATCTTCAACTGGTATAACTCATTGTGACAGTGCTCAGGGGCTGCAGCATCTCTCAATTATGAAGAGAGAGCAGAGATAAGGCCCTAAGTCAATCCTTGGCCTTTGCCTGTATCCCTGCTGCAATGCAGACAGTGTTTGCAACCACACTGGCCTAGGGGTCCTAACACATTTTAATTGTACCTCAGACTCTAACATGTTCTCTTTCTAGCTATAGAATAAGGAAATCTACTGCCTTGAGATTGTACTATACAAATCCCTTGTGAATTCCATAAAAACAGTCATGTTGCTTGCTCTGCTTACTTCTTCTCATATGGAAGATTTCTTTTATTCCTTCTGCAGTAATGTATGATATCTTCTAAAGACAAAACTCTGGACAGAAACAGAACAGGATGGCTTAGCAGTTCCCAGAAACACAATAGAAGGTAGTACAGTTCAAAGCAAATTCACACACTGAATCCATTCATAATTGCATATTCACAGCAGGCCTCCAGAACAGCAGCAGTGGTTTGTGTTAGGCTCTCACTCTTCTCAGAAGTGCTGAGAGCCTTACTGCCTAGTTAAAAATAGACTGCACTGTATTCTCAATAATAAGGCTAAGCAGAATATTTGATCTAAACAATTCAACCAAATTAGCTTTCTCTTTTACTAGATTCAGTCTACAAAGAGTGCTATTTTCAGCAATATTTCTATAAATAGTTCCTAGTGCACAGCTATTTTATGAATAATTCACAAATCTGAATGCTAAAATTTGAGCAACTTCGGATTGATAAGCCATAAATGTATTGTATTTCTTAAGTAAGTACACAAAATTTGTTCTCCTACACAAATGCAAGTACAAATTATAAATGTGTATTCAAAATTATAGTATATTCACCTAACATTCTGCTTCATCATTGATTTTGGTTGATAGGAAAATAGTACAAACAATTTTTAACCTCGATTTGTTTAAAAATTGGAATAACTATTTGTGGAAGATTTTACTTCTGTTTTCTTTCCTATCTACTGAGGGCAGTGTGTTAGGAAATATAAATATTGAATAATTTGTTTATTTCATCCTCATTTTCTTCATAGGCATCTTGCACTGATGTGCTTGTCCACAATAATCTTTGATGGGCACAGACCTGTTGACCCAGCCAAAGGTAACTCACAACTAATGGATGGGCAGAGGGAGGTATAGCCATAGGGCTTTCTTCAGGCACTCAGCAGTGTATTTTTTAATGAAATATTTTCCAGTCTCAATGTACTTTGGTACTGTTAGGCTTACTTTTATTAATAGGTCATTGCCTTTATGAAAGACAAAATAATCTTCAGGTTTTAGTAAGCTTTTTCAGGTATTTCCATTTTCAGAGTTTCCAGGCTGTTCCCGGTAGAATTATTTATTTTAACCTCACATTGTATCATTTAGATTTCTTTTTATTTTCCCTTTCTAAGCCTATTTCAATTTTCAGAGCACCTAGTACATTTATCACAAGGTGTCCATTATTTAGTTTATTACTTTCATCATTCTTTTCATCACAAACTCTCAGTTTCACAGTCTGTTCATCTGAGATAGATTTCATATTTTATCCTGTAAGACTCATATCTCATGCATATTTATAATGTATGCATTGTTCCAATTGACACAATTCAAACCAAACAATTTGGGTGCCCTGTGACAACAGAAGTTGTTGTCTCAAGGGACACAGTGCAGGTGGTCTTGCCCATAGCTTTGAGTTGGATTTAGAGCTCACTTTTCAGAGTCAGCAGTGGCACAGCCTGCATCCACGGTCAGGCATTTAAGGGTTTGCTCTGAATTCCCCATCACCTCCAGTGTTATCTTTGGTCTTTCAGCCAGGTACTCTTCAAGGATGTTGATCTCCAAGCAGAGTCTTGTAATGAGCAGATCCCTTGGCCCTCACTTATGCTGTGGAATCAGCCTTTTCACTTTGTCAGGAGAACTCCCCCAGCATCAGTGTCTGTGGGTCTGAGCACACTGGTCCCAGTGAAAACAGAAGTGCAAAGCCCTGGTGACTAGAAATGGGGAGGACATGCCCTTGGGTGTGAAGATGTCTCTAACAGGATGTAGCCAATTTTAAAATGTTCAAAATTCAAAGTGTTCAGTGGAAAATGCAGACTCTGAAGTAATATGATCTCCAAATGTGACTTGTCTGACTGGATGTTATTAAAAAAAAAAAACAAAAACAAACCAAGTAGATTACTAAAAATATTTCTTTACCTAATGTTTAAGTTGATGGTGGTAGGTGGGCTGATCATTAGTTCCTCAAGTTACCATCAATACTTTGTTCAAACAGACTTGTGTTATAAGAGGCCTTCCCAAACCAATAAATATATAAAACATGCCTCCTTTAGGCTGTGGTAGGTTCTTTATCCTCCCTGCCTCCACTTCCTGCCCTGCCCAATGCCTGACATGAAGCACTGTAATTAAGCTGATACTGGCTGGAGTAACTGATCCAGAATTTGGATATATGCCCTTGGAAGGATAGCTGAAAGCCTTTCCAGTCCAATAAACAAATACTAGATCTGTTTTTTACATACTTTTAAGTAAAATCAAACATATATGAGGCATGAACCACAATCATGTGAATTGTTGGAAGCCTGGGATATTTTTCCTAGGTAAACAATTCATTTGGCTTGGCATGCTCTTATTTGTAGCTCAGAGGAATTAATGTCAATTATTATTAAAGAAAATAGAAATAACAAAATCTAGCCTATCAAATAATATAGAAGGAATCTGTCAAAACTTAGCAAAACTCTAAATCTCTCAAAGCCAAAAAGTATCAAAAAGATTCCTGGAAAAAGAAGCCATCCTCTAAACTGAATGACAAACACAAATCCCTAGCTGTTAGGGGGATCTCTAAAGGATGTGTCTTGTCAGAAAGCATTCCAAGATTGGAAACAAGAAGTGTGTGGGTACAGAATAACAATCAGCATTTTGGAGAGAGAAGAAAGGAGAAGCCTAAGGTCCTTGGTATTAAATTAGCTAATGATAGCAGATTTTTTGCAGAGAAAGCAGAAATACTAAAAAAGAAAAATATCCCATTTATTAGTTTCATAAAATATGCTTCAGTTTGGGAAACTAATGATGATATGATGCAGTAAGTCATTAGAAATGTAAGAAATTTATGACAATGGATAAACAAAGAATGATAATTCAACACAAAAATATTTGCCTAAAGGATAGTTTCTGAAGGTAGGGGCCCAGAGGGACTAGAAAGTGAAAAGGTAACACTGATAATTCTTAAGTATTAGAGGCTACTAAAACCAGAAAATCACAAAATATAAATAGCATATATCCAAGAATGCTAATGAGAACGGGAAATGTGAGTGTTGGGTGATATCTAACTGTATGTGGTTTGGGAAGATTCTGCAGGAAAAAAGATGCAACCTTGTGTCTGTTTAACAGAACTGGGCAGTTAGGGCTTATCAGGCATATTTTTCAGTAATCAGCATCATTCTTACCATCCATTTAGAAAGTGATTTGGGAAACCACATGAAAAAACCTGAACTGTTTTCAGGGTCTGAACAAGGGTCATGTCCCTTGTACAGACATGGACCCACTAGCCTAACCAGTCTTAAACTTATTTAATCTCTGTGCCATTTGTAAGTGGGATAGAACTATTAGCAACAGCAATTTATTTTATTCCTTAAAACACTGGTGAATGTAATATGAATGCCAATAGCATCAGGGTAAATTTTTCTTCTGTATAAACAAGAGTGGTGACCTTAGCCATTAGTGTAGCTTGCACAATTGACAAATCTAGAACTGGGAAAATTTGAATACTTCAACTACTGCCAATATTGCAGTATCTGTGAAAACCCCTTTTCCTTCACTTTCTCAGAAAATTGAAATGCGAGGCTGTCCCTAGGGTATCTTTATGATGCCTGTATCCCCAGTTGTCTGTTCTGTTTATGCTGGATATTAGGATCTGCACCTTTCAGTCTGGCTCTGAGAGTGAAGGGGGCAGAAGAGGGGTGCAGTTTGTTTGCAGATGCTGCTCCTGCTCCCCCCATTCCTTCTCCTGGACTGAGCTGTCTGCAGCAGGGACTGCAGGGGAGCTCTCCTGTGCTTTTAGGTGGGTTTTAGCTGGCTGAGGCAGAGAACTTCCCTGGACTGTGGCTTTTCTTTTTCTTGGAGATGATGGGCCCTGCTCTGGACTGAAACCCCAGAAAACACTGGGAGCTCAGACCTGAGGCCCTCCTGGTCCTGGGACATGGCATTGTCCAGGGCAGGAGGGAATGATGAGGGACTGAGCCAGCTGAGCTGCACCCCATGGCAAGGACTGTCTGAATTTGCCATCTCTTCAGAACAATGAGAGGTTTTATTGTTTAATATTATTCATTTTTTGTAGTGTTGTGTGGTTTTCATGCTTGTAAATATTCTGCTTGTTAAATAAGCAGGCTTTTCCACTTTTCTCCAAGGAAATCTTTTCCCATACCAGTTGGGGAGGGGCCACTTGAATCTGCTTTCTAGAGGGACCCTTTTGGAAGTTTCCTCCCAAATTTGCTCTAAACCACAACAGATCTCTGTATTGCCTGGTGGCTTCTTGCACAGTGGCCTCAGCAGAGACATCAGGGAAGCCCGATGTCATTTTGTCTTCTTTTGGTTTTGAAATCTCTAAAGGAATAATGTTTCTTCACTTCTCATTCAGGCTGCAAGAAACTTAACTGAGCCAACACAATCCTTCTCCTTGTGCATCATATCCACCAAGATAATTTCATTGTCTGGTCTGACAAGTAGAGGAATAGATGTGCCTCTAATCCCTCCACACACAGATGATGCAGAAGGAGTTGGAAGAACAGATGAGTGGCATTTGTGGTCATCCTCATGTGCTGCTCTTTGAAGCTCAGAGTGGGAGGAGGAAGAGAGGGAAAGCTAGAACTGACTGAAGTATAAATAAAGGTGTTTTGAGGACAAGAAAAGACCTACTTCTCTGCCTGCTCCAAAATTCCATAATCTCATCCCTGGTGGTGCTCACAAAATCAAGTTATTGCTTCATGAAATATTTCTAGTGATGACTGAGTGTTTCAGTCAATACAGTTTTTCTTCTGAGTGCTTGAGATGAGAAAGACCACCTTAGAGAGGGAGAATTTTGTCTTTATAAAAGATAAACACTGTGGTCTAAATAAATTGGGCATTCTGAGAACACTGATTCAGTAAATATTTCTATTCAAAATTTTCTTCAGATGCATGCTCTCTTTCACTGATATATAAGATGAGAATTACACATATATATGTGTATCTGTAGGCTAGAGTTGTATTTTTCCTTTTTAAAGAAAGGACAGGAACTGCTGGTGTTGTGATATCTCACAGAATGGTAACAGCAACATCCACTCCAGATAAAGATAACAGCAGTAATTTAAAGCAGGGTACCATATGTAAATGCAAGGCCAGTACCCAGAACTCTGGATACACTTATTTTGCTCTATCACCACAGTGAAGATATTCACATTCACTGATTTGAACCTGAGCAGCAGATGTATGTGGCTTCGTGAGAAAGCAAGTCCAGAGGGTAAAGACCAGCAAATAGCACAGAAATCTGAGCTTCTTGAATTGTGCTGGACAGACTGCTGATCACAGCAAGACGTATGGAAAGGAAACAAGGTAGAAATATATATTTGTATCAACTGCTAATATGGAAGTATTGATTTTAGCAGTGTCTGCAGAACTAATATAGCAGAAGGTCATTAAAAATTATTTTTATAAACTTTCTCTTGAAAAAGATCAGAATGCAGATCAGCTATTTAACCTTGTAAGGGCCACAGCTGACAGATTTTTTTGATGTCATAAGTGAACCTCTTCGAACGTAGGATTATGTGGTGCATATATAACTTCAGGGGTTTTAAATAAAAATTCAGTAGAAGCAAAGACATAGCCACTTCTACTATTTACATGGCCTCCTACCATACAGGAATTTGTTTTATTCTTTGTATCTTTGCATATACTGATTTCAGTGTATTTTTCAGGGCCAGGAGACTTCCATAAGACTGAAAACTCTTATGTTTTGTGTAACAGTACAGAACATAGCTTCCAGTTTACTCATTTGCTTTTCCAGCTATGTTTTTGGTGCTGTGGCAGGCAGAGGTAGCAGCAGGATTAGCCTCTAGGTTAAAGAGTCAGAAGTGAACTTGAGGCTTTAAAAAGTCAGAAATGTAGGAGAGCATACTCTGTTTGTGGCTGAAGCTGATTCTCATGGAGATTGTTAACATGTATGTTTTTAGTGTTTTGGTAATTGTCATGTATTCAGAGACAGGACAGAGAACAGGTCAGTGGCAATCTTTGTATTTAGGCTACTTTGCCTGACGTGCATGTCTATATTCTTTATGCAGGTGCCCAGAAACATCTGTGATGATAGCAAATAATATTGATATGAGATATCATTATAAATGCAAACTTGTCACACACTTAATTTCAGGGCTGGATCTATGTTTTTTGTACCATCATCTACTCTGTGTACTGTTGGTTACCCAGTACAACAGTTTGTTACAACTACACTGCCTTCTATGTATATTCTTGGGAAAAACATCCCAATACCATATACTGAAAAGGCACAGTCTTATTATAAGAAGGTAGAATAGCTCAAAATAATATGTAGAAGGTTATACAAAAAGAATATGAAAAAAATAATTGTAGTTAAGGAGGCTGAGACTGAACAATCACAATTAACATGAGTAAGGAAGGGTATGATACGTTTGTGTTTATGACACCTCAGACCAATAATATTTGGTGTCATCACAAGGATTAATCTATTCTAAATGCAGTTCATATTTGTGGAAATCTGATTTTAAATTTTAAATCCAAACTCAAATAGCATTTACAATTTCATACATGAAAAACCACTTATATGCTTAGTTGTCTCCTTGAAAGGGACACACTGAAACACATTTTGAAGTATATTCCTCTAGCTGTGGTTCTAAGAAAGGAAGTCTGTGAAAATCTCTATAAACTATTTTTTAATAACGTGCCCCAATAATTTAAGAATAATATTCACCATATTATGAATGGTACTTAATAAGAGACTTCACTAAGTTCTCACTCAGAATGGAATTAGTTTTTTCCAATTGTTCTGGTTACCCCCCTATGGGTTACATTACAGCTTGAGGAGGGTGCAAACACTATTTCCCAAAACCATAGCAGTGAAGAGGGCTAGGTGTTCTCAGAATTTGCTTGTTTTTATGCTGACTGATACATGTTTTTCAGTGAAACAAGTAAACAGAATCATTAAATCACAGTTACAAGGATCTGTTTGGTTAGAAGTCAGTGCAGCAGACAGATGACTGTTCTTCAGGGGAATGCAGGATGAAAAACATTGCATTTGTGTTATCTGGGGCTGCTTTAGGTTAGTTACTTAAGTGATTTAAAAGTCTGAAAAAGGCTCAGAAGAGGTCAGAATATTAAAGTTTCTTTAATTCCTCCTGAGGAAAAAAATGTTTTAAATAAAGAGGACTGCATATTTTATGAGTAATTACATAAAATGTTTTTCTTTCTTGTGAAAAGACATAACTGCAGAAGCAGCTGAGTAGGAATTTACAAAATGCCATAGCCATAGGCCTGGTATTCAATCTACTTTAGGCTGTAACTCAAATTCCAATTTAAGATTGTTTACTGCCTTTTGAAAAATATACCTGGTCATTTCTTTAGCTTTTCTGATGTGCAAACCTCTGTCATGAAGCTGCAGGCAACATAGCATAGCATGAAAGGAAATTTCATAACTATGAAGTATGTTTATGTTTACTTTGTAAAAGACTTTGTATAATACTTATCTGTATCATAAGTATTCCAAAACAAACCTTTCAGTATGCAAATTATGGTGTACACTCCTATATCCATTGATACAGTTACTTCTCAATGTAAGCTGCTTGTATCACCAATATTTCATGCTCTGCTTCTTTCCCTAGGCAGGCACACATTTTGTGGTATATTCAGTTAATTGGTATCAATCAGTCCTGTTGTCAGAAAAGCAGTTATTAGGAAACCATCTTTAGAAGCTGGCCAGTAAAGATGAAGACTAGAGATCATCTAGTTTTAGACACACACACCTAACCAGACAAAGGGCACTTTTTTTTTAAATCTGATACATCAGTCATTTCCCTATCTATTAAATAATCTTTTAGTCCCGTTCCAAACAGGATGGAATGGAGATAAAATAATCTATACAGGGGACCTTGTTATTTTGCATTTTGGTGTCTCTTTAAGACAAAAACATAAATTCTTCAATTCCAAATAAATCCAAGTCTAGACTTTAAAGCCCCTTAATGTCAGGAATTAAAGACAATAAAAATAGTAATGTTTTTGAAATAGTTTCAAGTGTTCTAGTAAATAACGCTGCTGATAGAAGGTCAGGTTTTTTCATGTCACCAAGGAAAAAATTGGAAGCTTGCAGTCCATGCTTAGAGTAAAGAGTCACTGAATCTTGGAAGTAATTCTGTGACATAGGTCGTGTCCCAGATAAATTTCAATGTACTTTTAAGAATAATATGTATTGCTACTGTATTTCTGGTTTTGTACTGACTTAGAGCACTAAAAACTCGGCTGGCTAGGTTCTTAGTGGAGTGATTAATGTGGATAGAGACATGTGCTTGGGTTACATATCTTGGTTTAAAAATGTGAATAAGAGATCTGGTCTGGAAATCTTGGTAAATCCAAGAAGTTCTGAAATTCTGAAAGTAAGGTTACTTTTTCATGGTTTCTGAATTCTCACTCATGAAAAGAATTCTGTAGTCAAACCCAGGCACACAAAGTCCTTGCTTTCTCTAGGTTTGGTCCTAGACAAGAAATTGCTGCCTTGTGGAGTGTAGCACTAGGATAAATTGCTGTTCTTGTGAAAGATGGTCCTTGTGAGGACTTGTCCCACACTCCTGCTGCAAAGATTTACAGAATGCTTTTGAATTTTCCCTGGCTTTCAGTCAAGATTCACTAAGAATTCCAAAGTGATGCCCTGGACAATTTTTGTCACACTGCAGTTTTGAAAAACGGGATTTCAGTGCCCCAAATAGACTGGGCCCTCTCTGAAGACTCTTAATTCATCTCTTAATAGGTCCCTTACGAATTTGGTGTATTTGAACTTGCAATTTTAATACAACTGTGTTAAATCTGCAGTCAACTAGGAACACCATTTCTAGAGCTGATGTTGTTTTAATAGCTTCAATACTGCATTTCTTGTTGCTGACTGTTGCCTTCTCTGCTTCAGCATTTTCTCTGCAGACTTAGTAAATTGATTCTGTTTCACTGGCTCATAACTTGGCCAACCATAGAAGAAAGGTGGAAGCCTGGTTACCCGAAGGCAATATGCTTCTACTGGAAAAATAATTGTTTCCTGTGAGGATACGTCTGTCTGTGTGTATGTATACATATACAACTATTTTTGAAATTTTGTATAACATATATAATTGGTTTTGAGTGCATTCAAATGAGTAGAAGTCAAAATAGCCATGAGCAACAGAGGAATCAGTTTTTAACCAGAGGGGTGAAAAAAAGACCTCTTCTCATAGCGTCAACAGTTTTAAAAAGCCATTAAAGGCCACGTGATATCTGATAGCAACAGGGGAGTTAGCACTCATGCATATGTCATTCACATGTGTTTTTGCATATTCTCTTCCAATATCTTAATTTGTAAAAATGATGTAATGAATACCTTTGTCATTTTATATAATGTAAGGGTGGATGTATGTCATTGAGTGTAGATAAAGCAGAAATACATGAAGCATCCTTTTTTCCAAGGACTGGAAGGTTGATTACTGCAGGAAGAACAGGAAGTGTTAACTACAATCTTAGGTCTTAACATATTGACTGAAGTTACTAGAGTGAGAGTAAAATATCCAGAATGACACCTGGGAGAGAGCCCAGAGCATATTGATAGTAAACAGATATTCTTCAATGGCTATCGACTCATGTTCCTCAGAAATGGGAGGGCAGACACCGAGTGAGACTTGACCACATTCAGCAATTATTCAGAGCATTCTGAAACCTTGGAAGTTAAGTAATTATGAATGATTTTCATATTGACTAACTACTAATACTCTAAACAAAGTAAATTAATTTCCAAGTAGGTAACAAGATTTAATTTAGCAGTGTATTGTACTCCTATGAGTCATATTTTCAGTAAAGTAGTTTATTGTGGTAATCCTTTGCTGTACATAGTATTCTTATAAATTCTTGCAGTAGGGATAAATTCATTTGTATTGCTAACCAGTACTAAAGCAGTGCACTCTTCCTAAGTATAAGATCTTGAAATCTGGGAAAAATAAAGAATTTAGTGTCTATTTTAATAGTCTGATTATGTGTGAAAATCATAGGTTTTTAAAATCTAGAAACACAGCCATTTCCAAGATGCAAAGTTTAAGCATTCAAAAACAGGTGACTGATTTTAAACCAGCCTTTGTTTCATAATGTTATTAATTCCCAACCATCCTATTATCCCATGCAATGAATATAAATCACAGTTCCTTTCCATACTTGTCCTTAATAATATTGTACTTAGTTTCTGTCTGGGATTGTATTTGGCAGTCATTTTCTGAAATATTTTTTTGCAAAATTGAAAGAATGGAAAATAAATAGATGTAGGGTATAAAGCCATTATAAAATTTAAAGGCCTAAAGGTCATTAACCACATTGAAACATGAACATTTTTATCAGATCTACTTAAATTTGCAAAATTAAACTTACAAAACGCCATCTCGACTTCAAAAATGCTGAGCTTGATTTCTATGTGGAGCAGCTTTATCACACTACAAAATGCTTACTTGGTAATACCACTGTGATTATCAAATGATGGTCAGCAAAGCAACCTTTATAAATGAAATCCACTTTACATACTGTGAAGGGCATTACAGAAAACCCCAGGTGGAGAAAAGCAGCACAGAGATGCCATCTAGCAGTAACTCTTAGAAATTTCCTAATACTGGATACTTCCTCCTTTCAAGATACTGCACTTATGAGTAGGAGAAAGGAAGATTTTCTGTTCAAATCCTTTCACTGTATTTCTGCTGAATGTCTAGCCACCATGTTGGAAATAAATCTTTAATGAAATATATTATCATGGATATTTTAAAAAATTTTCCTATGTAAATACAGAGAAAAAATAGAGTAAAGTCTACAAATATAACATTTAATAATTATTTAAAATTGAAATTCAGTAATAAGCACTGTAGTAAAATCTGTCACTAGTGAGCTGCCTTCCAGTTGTTAAAGAAGAATTTCTACAGTTGATCCATATTTTATACCAAATTTAAAATAAAGAAATCAAGAGCTTGGGCAATAAATCACTATGGCTGAAATAAAATCTTAATTTTTCAGATATTGGGGAATAAACTATATATAAATTTTGTTACATATTTTACCGTCAGATGGCGGTACTTAAACACTTCACTATCAGTAAATTACTGAGTAAGTTGAGCACAACATCTCTGTCATAATAAGAGTGCCTGAAGGCAGCAGTTTTGACTCAGTGATAGCCTGGTACTAAATTAAAGACTTCTTTTACTCCCCAAGGCATTATTTTAAAATAGTTCATCAATAAAATGAATTATTACCTGAACATTACGTAGGACATGACTAGAAATGTACTGTGTATACAGGAAATATCTGTTGTGATTCATCTCCATAAGCTAAATAGTTTGTGAATGTCAAGAGCACGTAGAAAGTTGTCTTTCTAGTCAAGAGCATACTGCACAATTCTTTCTGGAAAAGAGAATTTACCATCCCCTTGTTTCCTACAATTAGGTTCATATCACAGATTTGCTTTCCAACCTGCAGGGCAGAAAATTATTATTCTATTTCAATTTAGCATGACTCAAGATATAAATAATTGAGCACCAGTTCCATTTCTGAAGTGTGTTCAGTCAGAACTTGTAGTTTTTTGCTAGAAAAATGTTGTTAAATTTTTTACATATATAATTTCCCACAGACATATTCAATATATTGCTCACAGTCCACAAAGTTAAATTACTGCTTGCCATGTGGCACCTTCTTATGTTTAATGTGGTGTAGGATCCACTTGATCTTCCTTTTTTTTTTTTTTTAATTTATGAAAACCCAATTAGCTCTGATAAAAACCAGATTTCTAATTTTAATGTAATCTTAAGGACTTTCGAGCTTTTTTATTTCTGACCCTTGACAAAGTCAAAAAAGCCTGGAAAAAAAAATCTCTGAAAATGTCACACAGAGTGAAGAATAAAAGGGCATTTTCATCCCCTCTGCAAAGCATGCCCCAGCAAAAAGGGCTAGGAGCAAAGTTTCCAAAGTTCATTTTTTGCCATTTCATTCCAATGCCTCATCCTGTTTTTCAGTGCTGGATGGTGACAGAGACAGAAAATGGAACATTTTTTTCCCAGTGTTATTTGGGGAACTAAAAAGAATCGTTCTGCCAGATCTGTTTGCTATATTAGTGGTTTTACTACTCTGTGGACAGAGAATGATATAAATTTGCTTTTCCTGCTTTTATTAAGTCTCTCTAGTAGATCTTGCTAAGTGTAATGGAAGACAGAAAAATCAAGAAAATGAGTGTGTGTAAACCTGTATTTATAATGAGACCATGTGCTGCTATCCACACACATGTGAAACTCTGATGTGTGCGTTACCTGATGAGTCTCCTTACAGGCACAGCAATACCTGATACTTTCAAATAGCTCTTATTTAATAGAATTAATAACTAATTTCATAGGTAATGTTATTAATCCTCTATCACTTCCTGCTTTCTTAAGTTGTCACTGTATCTTACTGATTGAAAAGCAGTCAGAATACTGCAGCTGTAAATCAGATTTCCACTGAATTGCTTTTTAGGTTCTGTTTTTGTTTTTAAAGAGGAGCATCCCTTCCATACTTTTGGACATTCAGTACACATTTGTATATGTACAGATTAATATCTTTATTTTAAATGAAAAACCTGCCAGAAGAGCTGAGCATTGCCTCACATGGTTGTCTGGTACCCAGCTGATATCATTAATCTTGTAGAAAAGAATGTTAATTGTTAAATTAACATTAAATGACATTCAGCACCATGCAATATAAATTGTGGTAACACCGTACAGATTGTTGCTGGTAATGGACTGCAATACTATAGCAATGTTTTCTCTTGTCACGTTTTTATAATGCTCACAATTACAAGACTGTATGCCACAAAAAAAAAAAAAAAAAAAAAAAAAAAAAAAAAAAAGACAAGTTCTACAACACAAGTTCTACATCTGTAACATATAGCTCTACAGACATCTGCAGACCTGGAGGCTTTCAGTCATTACTGCTTGTAAATGGTAGAATGCAATTCCGGTCTTCTAAATTACTTAATCTGAAATCTCCTTCACCAGCCAGGTTGCATGGCTACAACATATTGTTTACTTTTACCATTATTTCAATTTCAGCTATGATCTCTTGCCGATTTGAATACGTTTGTAAATAACAGAACTGCAGCAGCCCGGAGCGTGGCTCTAGTACTAAATTCAGTGTCTTCACGTGACGCCTCCAGTTTCACTCGAAACAAATTTATTTCCAGTCGGAGGCTGCCGATCCCCGCTTCCAGCGCCGCGCTGCTTCCCCAGAACTGGTGCAGTCACCCGGCGCTATAAACGCCTCCTCGCCTGGAGCGGGATGGATCGCCGCTGGTCTGCGCTGGACAGCGACCGGCCTTGGACAGCGACCGGGCACGGCAGCCCCGCGGCTCTGCGGCGGACCCGGCTCAGCTCC
>WEIU01005492.1:291-28427 GCA_013389925.1 Aegithalos caudatus | reverse complement strand
GTCTGTGATGTGGCTCCTTGTTCCATTAAATTGCAACTATGTGGTTTATCATGTGCATTTCTCTGTAATCTGTGTAGAACAGAGATTTCATCTCCTCCTAAGAATACTCTGTTCAGACAGTGGGTTATCTCTTCATCATGATTCTTAAAAATTAAGTCTGTTGAGCACCCTAAAAGGTTTTCTCATCTCTAAGAAGGAGAACAGATGGTATTTGTAGAACTGGTTGTGTTTGTTCATTGCTGAAGTCTCCACTTGAGGTATTTGAGGTATTCATCTTAAAAGAAACCCCATATAAAGGAAGAAAACTGTAATATTACCTCTGCATGACTTTGGAGAAGGGTTAATGAATTTCTTTCATATTTAAAACTTACTAAATATGTATATATATAAAGATATGGAAGAACTACAGAGAATTTTTTTTTCTCAATAGTCTTTTGCATTACTCTGGAATTCAGAGTTTTGGCTACAGTTTTAAGACTTACATAGGACCTTAGCATGTGAACCGTAAAAGAAAATAAATCTAGGAATATGAGGGGGAAAGGAGGAGGAAGAATGTGAAACAAAATCCAGGGGAAAAAAATCACCAGCTGCATAGAGTAGTATTTGCCATTCTCTACTAATACAACACAGAATGTTGTGACTTATTCCCTGAAAGGTGTTTTCATGAAGTTACCTCTGAGATATACTCTATACATAGATAGGTCTCTATGCTTTTTGAACTGTAACAAAGAAAAATGGGTAGTCACATGAACAGTTGTCATCTCTCATTGCTGTGTTCATTAAAATGGATTTTTTTTTTGCTCCAAAGTGTTAAAATTCATGGTTCAAAAGCTGATTAACAAAGCACCCAAACGTTTGTATTGTCAAAATATCATCACCAGTTTTTCCCATGAAAACTGGAAGTGCCTTTTTTCTTGTGCTTATTCAGTTATTCTTCTCTTGATTCTTAGTGCAGTCCAATTAGCATGTACTTTCAAAGCTGTAAAAATTATTGAAATACCTCATTGCTGTCTCCCTATCTTGATGATGTCTTTGTTTTCATCCTTTTTCTAAAACAATATGCATGTGTAACACATCTAAAACTCGCTGTCACCATGGAGACATCCTTGCTCATGGTGTCCGGGAAGCTCCTCTGCTTTGGTGCTCTCCAGTCTCTCAGACAATGTCCCATGCAAACAGAGATTGGTGCCATTTGCAGCTATCATCATAATGAAAAGAAACAAGCTGGAGTGAGCTATGGTTTATTTGGCATATTTTGGCTATGTGGAAGTTAAGCCTGTGTCATGTGGATGTGGAGCAGGACATAGCACGATGTCTAATGGAATCAAATCAGTGGCCCTAATAGTGAAAATTAAAGTGAACTTTATGAAAAGAACTTATAAGCAGTCATAGTGAAAACACTTTATTCATCCAAGGGTGTGTGGTCTTGTGACTTGCACAGCTGTTTGCTTTCTGAGCCCTTGGTAAAGCAATGCAAAGTGGGACCATTCCGGATACATCTGTCCTCTGGTTTTATGTGAAACAGTTGCGATCTGATTGTTTGTTGACAGCAGGTATTTCCATCTTTGCAATGATTCATAAAACCCTGCAGTTCCCTACTGAGAGCCTTGAGACAAACCATTTAGACTCAAAAATGCTTTGCTGAAAGATGTCATAATCCTGTAATGAAAGGTGTAAGGCCATACCAGGAGTTTAGGCAGCTGTGACATGCTATCCTGAACCACGTGGAGGGGTTTGAATATATGGACTCTATTCCAAAAACGTAGTTCTGTTGAATACATAGGAAGTGGAAAATAGTGGAAAGTATGAAAGGAAGACAGAACTTAACATCTCGTGCAAAAATCAAGGTCATGATAGCTGATGAGCTCACAAGACATATGGGCATACTCATATATCTCAGGGCTTGCATTAGCCCACTGTTCTCTCTCATGAACATTTTCTTGATGTTATTTTTTGGGCTGCTAGTTTCCTGTTCTTTAATAATGTCATGCTGCCATTTCTTGCACATTTTCATCTGCATTACCTTTCACATAGCACAAACANTTCATCTTGGTTGAAACTTTGAATTCTGACACAGAAGGAAGCTTGTTCTCAGAGGCACTGCCACCCTTGTCCTCTCTTAGCCATGTTTTATTGTGTATCAAAGGTCTTGTTTTTGCCTCATGAACTTTTCACAGAGCAAATTACCATTTATCTGAGGCTTCATAAGGTACAGTTCTTGCACACTTCATTTTATTCTGGCTGATAAACTGAGTAATGACAAATTAATTGCTTTCATTTTTGACTGCTTTGCTGGAGAGTTATGACCCCAGAGTCATTTTGCATGACAGCAGTAGTATTTTGAAAAGTAAAATCTCTGCTCTGTTTCTGTAACTGTGGCCCAGTGCAGTCTACCTATTTTCCACTGTGGCAGCTATTTCAAGGGTTGAACTTTTACTACACTGTTGGCAGCGTGCTGTGGTGCTGCCAGACTTACAGGTAGTGGAAGGCAGTTCCTGATTTCCCAGGACAGCCTATGTCTGTGATTATTTCAGAGACATCTGAAAGGCATCTGATAAGAGTGTTCTGTAACTTCATCTTCTGTGTTCTGCTGCCATCATGGCCTAACAGCCCGGAAGATGAGTGCAATGTATTACAAGAATTTAAAAAATAAATATTGTGAGTCCTTTTCGAATCTAGTTCTTAACCAGATAGACTTAGTTCTTCTAACATTATTTTCACTTTGGTATCTGTTAATCTAAATTGTTTGATCTCAGTTTCTCCATTGTTTGCCCTCTTATCATGTAGGTTACTCCTCAAAGGCAGTAAGATTAAGCTGTGTGAAGAAAGGTTGCAAGATCAAGCCATTTGTTCTTCTAAGCGTATGCCAGAGGCTACAGCATATAAAACAAATCAATCTTTAAAACTATCTAAATTACCTGGGAAATGCTTTTGTAAACACCTGTGCCTTTCTTATATCTCTTATTTTCTGAGTTCATTTTGGTTTTGGCAGTATTGCTTACTCTCTCCCATACTAGGCAGGAAACGGCAACAAAGACGGAGACAGCTTAACAAGCAGAAATTTACTCCTATCTTTAGCATGCTAGAAATGAAATTTGCATAATAAATCCATTCCAGACTGGTGATGGGGAAAGTATCAAAGTACAAACAGTTTTTTCCACAATTTGTTCTGTAGTCTTGAGTTGGTATGGTGTACTCTGAGATTCCCAGAAATTACAAAGAATGAAGGATAAAATCCTACGCTTCAAATTTAGTTTTATGAGTTAAACTTGGCTTTGCAAACTTATTTCCTCCCTGATTGTGTTCCTATCCTGGACTCCAGCTTTTGTATACTGTTACTGTACGTTTTGTTCCTGTGCAGCATTTTGTCTGCTTTATCTCTAAGGTCTCAAAAGACTGCCTGCTCATCTCTACAGGCGAGCTGCTCTCTGTCCTGGCAGTGCTAGAGAGTTCAAGTGTCTGGTTTGTCTTTTGGCGAAAGAACCTGTTTGTTTGGCAGGTCAAATACCAACCTGAATTTTGTTATTGGAGATAATTTTTTGTGATCTTCAGATTTCCTCTGAAGTTAAATTCCTGCATAGCTGTTACAAGCAGGTTGGAGCGGGGAGAATGAGACAGACAGAGAACATGCCAGAATGGGTAAAATAAAAAAGAGTTATAGCAGTTCTCACATACAGCAGTATTTTCTGGTTGAACTTGGAGCCAAATGCCAGTAGCTCATGGAGTCCATGAAGTTCAGGCATAGTGAGAGCGTAGCAATCATGCTGAATATACCAATTCCTGAAACTGGGATTTCTCTCAGAAGCAGTTGTGAAATGTGGCTGGGGGAAGGGGGAAGAAATGCTGCTGCTTATACAGTTAAGTAAAAAGTTCGTTATGGTGTGGCCTGATATTGCTGAGAACGTGGGAAACCTTCATTCGCCATGAGAAGAGTTGAAGAATTTACTGCACCTGGAAAATGCAAGCCTTTTGAGACTGGTGTTTCCAGGAGTTCTGTTTGTTTCAGTAGGCTGGCATCTCTAACTTAAAAATTGCTTCATACTCTTGAGCTAGTTTTAGGAGCTGTATGAATTTTAAACATGATTTTATAGGTTTTTTGTGTGTGACATCAAAATATAAAAAAAAGATACAACTTAAAAGATACAACTAAACTAGCTGTTAAAAGCCTTCTTTATTAACTGAAGCAATGATTTTTGGAAAGCAAAAATCTTTCTTTGCTACAGAATTGACTGGCTGACTTCAGTGATATGTTGAAGTTAAGTTCTTTTCTGAAGAGTGTGCCATAATTCTGGAATTACAGATATAAATCTCTTCATGCAGCTAAAAAATCCCATTCAAATAAATTCCATATTAGGTTGATTTTAATTTCTTCCCTGTGTTTTCTTTCATTATTTCATTTCAGTCATCCTTTCCGTAAATAGGTAAATAGTGGTAAATTCTGTTCTGTGATAAATTATTTGGGAACATCATTAAAGCTTTAAAAACAGCAGGACATACTAAAAGGAGTTCAACTGATCTTGATATTGCAGAAGTAATAGTGCAGCTGATTGTGATGATAAAGTAATCATGAGATGAGATGAGATCAGAAAATATGTGCCTCTAAGAACTGGCTGTCCTTTCAATCTGTACTGACGCTATTTGTCAACTCAGTGCTTCAAAGAATGTGTCCACTGATGTGTATGGAGGTAGCTGACATTGTGGGTCTTACAAAAAGCAAACTCAAGGAGCAATCAAGAGGTTGAAGTAAATTTGGAAAAAAAATGAACAGGAAATAAAATGCTAATGGTGCCAGATGGCACCCACTGAGCTGGGAAATTCTGAACTGGGAAGGATTTAGTTTTCCCTTTCAGAGGTTGGCATTGATTAAATAGATAAGATGTAAAGTTACCTGGCAGGTTGTACCTCTCTACTCTTGTTTCAAAGTAAAGGGGTTAAAATAAATAATGCTTAGAAGAGCAGAAGAAAGAAAATTCTAGATAGTTATGCTAGATAGTATCTCCTTCTGTTTATGTTGTCAAGATTCTCATTATGTCAGTAAGGCTTTTTGTTTATGATAGTTCCTTATTTCTATACCTCTTCAGTAGGTAACTTTAAACAGCAAGCTACCAAGATCTGTAAACAAATTGAGGTAAGACCTTTCAATGAACTTCCATTTTCTATTTCAAAAGCATTTTTAATTATATCCTTTCCACATCTAAACTATTTCAACTGGTGTTTTTCGTGCTCAGTGTCAGGGTTTGAACACATTCTTTGTTTTAATAAAAAGTTTCATGTGGTTTTTAAAGAAAATTAGGAAAAACTGTTTCCCTAGTGTTAAAGATATACCCATTTCATTCAGATGGTCAATATCTCTATCTTGGAGCAAGTTTATAACTTAAGAGAGGGGAAAGTGGATTCATTTTAGTGAAAACTGTTCAAATTTGGCAAGGTTACAATCTCTGGAAATTGTTCTTTATTTTAGCATAGAAGATGTTTGTAATGAGACTGTAAAGAAGAAAAAGTTTCTAAGAATTCTTTAAGTTTACCAGAGGCTGTTTGTTGAAGAGTTTGAAAGGTTACTTCCTTGCAACTCTTTCTATAGGCTACTGAAGTCTCTGGTTGGGGGAGCTGAAAGCTTTCTCTCTTGCTTCTCTGACCAAAAATGAGAGTGAACACAAACTGCCTTTAGGGACTGCTGACAGGTGAGGAGAGAAAGGAGAGGAGTCAAAGCTTTTCAAGATTGAGTTTAAAGGAGAAGAGAGGTCCAAGGAAATAGGCTAAGGTTTGAATTGAGTTTACTGATTTTCAAGTCATGGTCTATGAGATCTGTAAGCTCAGAGCTTCCAAACTGTATTAATTGTATACAGTCTTGATAGGTCCAACTTGTGAAGTTGGCTTAAAAATTTAGTACTAATTTTTCATTTGACTGATTTCCAGTTCTATCAAACTGGGCCATGTGTGTGTGTGTGTATATGTGTGTGTGTGTATACACATATTTATATGCACATATAATTATTTGTTTTATTATTATTACCTAAATAGAACAAAGAAAATTGTATTTTTCATTTAAAAATACAATATGCATGAACTTTTTCTGGACTTGCCAGGTTTACCCAACAGAAGGGCTTAGAACACAGACCATCTCTAATTAGTAACACTGTTTTCTATCTGAAATTAATTTTTTAAAAAAAGTCAACACAAAAAGCTCTAAACCCACACACCTGGTTTCAGATGTTAATTTTGTATTACTAGGTATCAGTACCAAAACTGATTTAGAATTTTGTCTGATAGTTGATTTTTCTGGGCCTTAGAATCTTTCCTACTGTCTTGTATGCATACAAAGAAAAATATATAGAATATGATGGTATTTCTAGCCTGTGTGTACCTCATGTAGTAACTGTGAGGTCATCAAAGATGGTTGGGTGGGGTTTTATCCCCACAATATGGCATCAGTCTTCAGAAAAACAGCTCTTAGACTGAGAAGTCAGTTGATACAAGGAACACACAAATGAGCTGTGCCTCTGTAGTGTCATTAAATCTGTTCACATCTAATTGTGCATACTCGGTGAGAAACATTACTTATCAAAGAATTTCTCAGGACTACAGAAACTGATTAAAAGAACAATCAGCAGTGCATTTTTCAAAGTCATCTGAAGATATTTGATTCCTCCGAATTTACATTAAACTCATTGCTTGAAGGTATTTTTTTTCAGTCAGTGTAAGAACACTTCAGGATTTTGTGGCAGATGAAAGTTTATAACATAAACCATAAATCTCTCTACACACACCCACACCCTCCAATATAAAATAAATGAAACCCGAAGGTTAGATGCAATAACACCCATTACTTATGCAGACGTATCCATAACAACTAGTACTTACCTCAGTGCTTTCTGCTTGAGCATGATGAGCCTATATATACACTGGCTTTTCTCATCAAGGCATACTGTATGCCCTGTGTTTTCATAAAACACTGTAATTGGAAATAGCCTGACAGAAGCCTTCCAAGTCTTCATCTTGGCAATGAATCTGGCTGCAAAATTATTCTAGTTGTACAAGGCATTTGAAACTGTTTATCTCTCACTGCTGGTATTCATTGATATGTTTGCATTTCTTCAGTGTCTCCTCCAGGCCTGTCAAATTCTCTGCAGTGCTTCAGCAGATATTTTGCCAGGAATATAACAGTGAACTCAAACTGAGTGTTTCTTTTTATTTTCAGGGTGGTAGTGGTGGTTTTGGGTGTCATCCTCCCCACCCACCCTGATCACTCTGTTTTAATGGCTCCAAGCACTTGTGGATGATTGAACATTTGGATGCACGCAGTGACTAGAGTTATACACATGCTCTCGTGTTTACTCCTCAGTGTTGTATACCTTACAGCCTGAGTTCTTTGTTTATTTGGTACCCTGATGCAGGCACAGAGCTGTGGTCAATGGCTCTGTGTCCAGGCTGAGGCTGCTGATGGATGGTGTCCCTCAGGGCACTGTCCTGGAACTGGTGCTCTTTAAAATGTCAGTGGCACAGAGTGTGATCAAGCACACCCTCAGCGAGTTTTCAGATGACATGAAGCTGAATGGCACAGCCATTGTCTCAGCCTGGAGAAATCTCCAGGGAGATGTCATTGCAGCCTTCCACTGCTGGTGGTAAGGAAGGGAAAAGGAGCTTTGTTTCTGTTGGAACTGTGGGGAGGAAAAAAAAAAAAAAAAAAGTGTGTTTATGGGAAGATTTTGAAGTACGGTTATGCTCACATCTCACTGTCTGTAGATACTTAATTGCACCATCAAATACATTGTAGCCTCAGGAATCTTCTTTAATTTTATGCACAGCAAGCAGAAGAAGGTTTGAAGTGCAAAAAAGTAAAAATAAATGGGAATTGAGCAAAGAAAGGAGTGTCAGGATGGTTATGCGGTCTGTAGCTGAGCTGGAAATTGACCTTGAGGCCTTTGATCCTAGGCAGTGCAGAATATTCATTCTTATTTAAAACTGGGACCAAAAGTAACTTTGGTATTTAATAATTTTCTTTAAGATAAGCTTTGCCATTACTGATAGTGGGCTAAAAGTACTTCCTATGCAATGCTTTTTCAAGGTGTTTTTTCATATTGGGCTTTAAACCTGAAGGAGAGAAGCTGGTCCTTTTATACCTGGACAGAAGACAAGACCTAAGACACATTGCTTGTGGAGACCAGGACTGTGTCCAGACTTACTGTGAGAAGCAGAAAAGGATAGAATCATAGAATATACTGGTTTGGGAGGAATCTGCAGGATCATCCAGTCCAACTCCTAGCTCTGCTTGACTTCTTAAGGGTCCTGTCTTGCAGAAACACAGCATAGCTTGTTACTCTCTCCATGTCCACCATTCCAGACAATGTGCTAGCTGTAGGCTCCCTTCTTTGTTCATGTTGAACATAACTGAATATTTAAAGAACAGTGGGTTTTTACTGATGGCATTCCTTTCACATGCAGAGCCCAAGCAAGTCTCAGTGAAACCACTGAGCAATAATTGCAGCCGTTGATCATCTGCCAGAGAATCATAATGTTCCTTTACTGGTCATGGCAGATACTACAATGTTCCTTTCCCCTTCCACTCCTAAACCTGCTATTAAATAACCAGGTCTGATGATCAGCAGAGAGGTAATTTGCATGGGCAACTATAGCTGCTGTTGAATTATAGAAAAAATAGTCTAATTTCCTTTATGGTAAATTAAGCGATCAACTGGAGATTAAGAGCCATTGGTTTCATATGAGAAAAGAAATGGATTAGCAAAGACATTTTTCATGCCTGTTTGAGTAAGAGCTAGTGTATGGGCACCTCAGACCTCTAGTTAGCAGGCTCATCCTTCTGAGAAATACCTCAAACTCTACCCCTACTGTTACCTTTACATCCATTAATGCCAACGGGGACTTGAGATTTGGAGATGTCCTTCAACTCAGATTTTTTACCCCATTCAAAAGCATCACACAGGGGTTCAAGAAACAGTTACAACCATTTGTTAAGAGCTGAATTTTTTCCTTGTGGGTCTTGGTGGCTTGATCTGTTAATTAAATAGTTCATACAGGTCTTTTCCATCTCCTATAATAGAACCTGAATTTGAAGCAGCTATTTTACAGCTGTCTAGCGTTCCCAGGAAAGCCTTGCTATCGTCTGAAGCTGTTCAAAAGTGCATTGAAAAGAATTTATGATCTTGGTTCCTTTGCAGCTGGAGTGGCTTTTAATATTGCAAAACATACTGATTTATAATCTTAACTGGTAGCTGCAGAGAGAAGGCCATTTATTGCATGGACATGGAGAATGAACTATTGTATTCCCAGCAGACACTACCTCAGGCTCCTCAGGCTGCAACATGACTGTGGTGCAGTCTGCCTCATGTCATCTGTCCCTGTCCCAGTCCACTGATGATTTATACTGAGGGATGTTAGAGCATGTTGTACCTTCCTGTGCCTTCCTTCCACAGTCCACAGGATTTCTTTCCATTGAAGTCAGATTGCAAAGGGTTGTCAGAGAACTTCGGTCTCATCCTCTATTAGAATGATACACCTGTACTTTCACATTGGGAAGTTGGTCTTTACCCCAGTGATGCAACAGCAGAAAAACTTACATTCTGACTGCTCATAGTAAATTGCTGGTTATCGAGGCAATGCAGAGAGCATTTTTGACAGCTGTCAGTCTGGTACATTTCACTGATAATCAGTTTATTAAAATTTTTTTCCAAGTGTGTAAAGAAGAAAGAAATCTAGTTAGGAAAACATTTAAGCATTTACCTCATCAAACTGATAAGCTTGGCTGCTGAGCTGATGCAGTGGACAGCCTCTGGTAAGGAGTGTCTTAAGCTTTTTATGATTCAACGAAATTGTAGGACTTCATTGCCCCTTTCAAAATGAAAACAAGAAACCTTCAACCCCAGGATCATACATTAGCACTTGGCACGGGCAAATTTCAACTAGCAAGAAAAGAAATCATCTTTATATACTTTTATCTGTTTGTTTTGATTTCAGCTCCCTTCTCCTCCCCAGAAAGAATAAAGACAAAAGAGAAGTTATTAATGTTTCTGGCTTCAGGGATGGTGCTGACATGGGAACCCTTGAACAATATGCAGCTTTTTCTTTGTTATGGGGCTTTTCTAAGCATCTTGTCTGCAGCTCACTGCCAGAGAATCTCGGTCTCCCGCTGAGGTGGTTTGTTTAAGGTGTTTATTTTCAAGCTCTTTAATTCATGCCACCTTCCCCACAGTTTTCTGTCACAGAAGATGTTTGTCTTCATTTTGACTTGGCTATTAGGTAGTCTACTGACTGCAGTGGAAAACTTTAGAGCTAGAATAAATTACAGAGGAGTTACAAGGCATTTCTCTGCTTCTCTCTGCAAATCAACACCACTCTGTAGAGCAAGGGGTGAGCACACTGACAACACTGTGTTAAGGAATGAATATTAGAACTTGCTAAAATCCAAACTGAATGGAGAGGGAGATAATTCACATAGCCTTAACAGATGGATTTAGAGACAGGAGGAGGGAATAGGAAAGGCTTATTGGAGGGACAGGGAAACCGCTTTGGGGGAGGGGACCATTATTGCTGGTGGCCTTATATCTCTTGTAATCCAACCACCATACTTGCACATCATATTAGTCCTGAATGTAAAGAGAGTTCAAAGCAATTTTAGTTAAATAGTGTGAATTAATCCTGGCAGGAATGCAGTTATATTGTCCTGATGCTGATATGCAGGTGTCTGTTGAACCTGGAGAAGTATTTTGTTGGGTTCTTTTATGAGTTTGTTTAGAAACAGCAAACCAAAGAAGCTCTTCCTCAGAACAAATACCCTTAAATGGGCCATACCATTTTAAGTAAGCCTTTGATGGAAATGTTTTAAAGGGTTTTGTTAAACTTCTAAAATGGTTTCTTGAAAAGAGAGAAACAGACTGAAAATAGGAAGCACCTGCTGTTGCAGGTAGTAACATACTTGGAAAGATGATGTTATTTTTCTGATGTTATGTGCAATTTCACTTGTAAGGTCATTGTTCAAATCTGGGGGTTTTTTAAGTTGGAAGTGTCTTCTTCTATAGAGTAATAGTCTTTTGAGGCCAAATTATTTAATGTTCTTTAGAGAATTTTACAAAATTATGTTTACAAATAACTCCAACAGAGTAAGTAACAACATAGCTGAATAAATATTGAGACAAATTAATCAGAGTTTAAATTGACCCTAAATTCAGCATCAGAACCTTTATCTGCTGTCTACCTCTTATCATATCCCTTAAATAATTTTGGTAAATGTATTTTGTGCTTTTTTTTCATACTTGGGTGTTGATCAGAGGAGGAACAGTACAGCATGAAAATCATATTAAGATTTATTGCTGTAATAATTGGTAATGCAATCAACTCCTAGTTGTTTATTAATTGCTGTTTAGTAGCAACAGTAGTAGAATTTAGACGATACTATACCATCATTTTTGGAAGTAATTTTCTTTGTCAGCTGCTAACTGTAAAATTAGCAGCTGGAATGTTTAGAAGAATCTTTTTTGAGTTACCCTGAAAGTGCATATATGTGGAAGGTATTTTAGTATCATGACCTGAGAAGGCCTTGCTTGAATGTCCTCCTTTCCTCCCTACCTGTTTCCAAGTTCTTCCTGATTCTAATTACTTCTAATACATAAGAATAGCAAAACAGCTGGTGTTCTGGAAATTCTGAATAGTCCATTTTTCAAGTTACTAAATACAGCAAACTTAAAACTGTTTTGAACAGGGCTGTCCTACCTTTCAAACCTACCCTGAGCTAGGAGTGAGGCATTGCTTGTCTACACTATTATGTCAGAAATAAACAACATTTCAAACTCACATGCAAAAATGAGTGAACAGATTTTTCTGTTGTATGTAATTGAATGCAAGGAGAAATTTTACTGCTTGTAGGAAATTTTCTCTTTCATATCTTTTTTCTCACCTTTACTTAACTGAAACTGATTTCTGACACGCCACTACATTTATTAGATTGCTTGATCCCCGTACACGTTCCTGAGCAGAAAATGAGTTTTCTCTGCTGAGAAGCCTGCCTGAGCTTGACTTGTGAACCTGGAGCACCACTTTCTCCTGCAAAAAGTGCAGTGCCCTTTTGTTGCTTTCTATTAAAGCAATCTCTAAGGAAATACAGACTCTTCAGGCTTACTTGAATGTCAGGCAAAACTGTGGAAGCCAAAGAATGGCACATAATTTTTTGTTAGCTTTTATAGTGAATAGTCTTCCTGTTGTCATCATTACAAAGACTTTTTAAAATTATGGTCAGCTAACTTTGTATTCATTGGTGTCACTATTTGATTAATAATTTTATATTCAAATTCTATGTGAGGGCAAAGATAGTATGAGTATTTTGAAGGAATTGGTATCTTCCTGTATTTCCTGTGTGTTCACACCAGGCAATTTTTTTTTTGGTTTGGTTTACGTGGAGGTTTTTTAGGGGGAAGGGGTAAGACACAGTATGTACCAATGAATTTTAGAAAAAGACATTTCAGGAAAGAAAGGTTAGCTGAGAACCTGGTGTTCTGATGCATCTGGTTCCTGTCCGTGCTCCACCTTGCATGGCTGCTGTCTCCTGGAGCTTCTTTTGAGTAACCATAGGTAATTATGCTCTTTTCTTCTTCCTTACAAGAAATAGCTTAGTTTAGTGCACTCCCTCTTCCTATCAGCAGGAAGGGAAGATTAGGAGTTGTGTTTCTTACAAGACTGCAGTGTAGTAGCATAGAAGATAAGCTGCTTATAGTAATTTTAGTGACTCACAGGAAAAATATGTTTTGTTTCCTTCTCATCCAATCCTCCCTTAAAATAAACCAAAAAAATCCCTCAACCACTGTTTGCAGTGGAGCAAAGACACGGTATAAAACTGAGAGTAAAAAGCTTTCCTTCCTCATTCCTGGTAAAGATGAAGAGGTTGAATTAGTAAAATACTGGCTGTGCTGCTTGTAGCTGTTCATATTAGTCTTTCCAACCAAAATTGGTGGTGGCCTGTTTCCAGTGACACTTGGAAATTTAGTGCTGTGTTGATAGTCTGAAATGGAGATCCTCTGACATTGCAAATAAAATATGTGCCACTGCAGTTCAGTTGTGGTTTAGTTGGTCATGGAGTTGGGATATAATCATATTATTTTAACTCCTGGAGATCATTACTACTTTGGGAAATAAAACCCTCAAGCATCAGAACTGTCAAGATATATATATTTTGAAGTTTTATAAAAAGTAATACTAGGTTTTATTTATTTTTGAATGTTTAGCCAGGTTTTCATTATTAAAACTAGATGAGAACAAGGGTTTGAGTATTTGAGTAATATTAATATGAAGGCCAAACACAAACCTATAAATTTTAAGCTTTTTTAGTAGGAAAACTAGCTGTTTTGAAATAACTACTTCCTCTATGCTAAACTGTTTATCCTAAAATATGGTCTTAAGCATGTACTCACTTCACATTGAAAAAACAGCCTTGTGGTTTGTGTGAAGATTGTTCTTCTACCACTGGTTACCAAGTTTGGGCCAAAAAAGGCTTCCCAATGGATTTGCCCAAACGAGGCCTGGGTTCTCATAGAAACCCACAGAATTCAACCCTCAGTCAATCAATTATCAACTCTAAAAATTTATTTCCATATACTTCTTGGCAAAATGCTAAGAGCAGGATGAATGTTTCTCATTCTTCTTTTTTATTTGTCACTTCCAGATGTACTGGGTAATGATGTGTATGACCTTAGAGAGGGGAGAAACGTGTGAACATTGGAAATGGAGTGGTTTGACTGAATACCTAGAAATTCTGCAGGCAGGGCTGGGTCCACTCCTTTTCCTCCACTCCCTCCAGTTTGGCAATGTGGAGAATGACAAACTCTTTCCCCCCACAGGCAGGCCCAGCACCAGGTCACCTCCAGGGAGTCAGAGCCATGCAGGCAGAGGGGTTTTGCTGGCATCAGGAGTCATCTGGGGAGGCAATACAGCTACGATGGCCAGAGGAGTCCTTTCCATGTGCTCCCAAGCCCTGTCCTGCTTGGGAGGCTCTTCCTGCGTAGCCGTGTTGTTCCCGCTGGTGCGGAGAGCACCGAGCGTTTTCGGGGCCAACAAAAGTGATTAAAGAGACCATTGTGCTTCTTTGGGCTTTTGGGGGCAGTGCTGCGGGTTATAAAAGTGGTTTGATCATTGTTTTGGTATAGAATAGTATCCTTAGATCATTAATTAAGTTTTCTTCTAATTGATTTTGGGGAACCTTCCCTGATCTGGGTAAATGCCTTTCCAGAGCACATGAGGTTTTAAATCTCTCGCCAAAAGAGACATCATAGTGGGGTTGGGGAATAAAAATGCTCATTTAATTACTGTAAATGGATAATTTTGGAGATTACTAATGATATATGTTATGTCCTGTGTGCTTGACTGTTAAGTGCAAATGGACCTTTTATTTACTCTCCTGTGGCATATCATGAGGTTATTTGACTTGAATTAAATGTTGTTAAGTTCTGTGAAAATGGCATTCTAATTTTTCTCTATGTCAAGCTTCATTAAGTGTATTTGCACTTAGAAATTGCAAGCAAGATGTTAACATTCCAAATGCTTAAAAACTGAATATTTAAAAAGAAAAAATTAAATAGCAGCAGTCTTGGAGGTTTTTTTCCTTCTCTAAGGGACCTTTCCAACACTGCTTATTTCCTGTTGATTTGATTCATGAATATTTGCCTATCAAAATAAATGCATTAATGATTACATTTGGTTGCAGCAATAATTGTGTGTTTCAAATAAAAACTAATTAGCATAGTAAGTGGAAAAGCATCATGGCACATGAAGTGTGCTTGCAGTTCCTTATATCTGAAAAATCACAAAGCTGTCTTTTTGGCGTTTGTAACTGCTTTTCAGCCAGTTACCAGCAATTATGTTCTGTTTGAATAGAAATTAAGTAGCTGATTTACAGCATTACTCTTTTTATGCTGAGGCATGAGCTACTGAGATTGAGGGTGTCTTCAATCATGGTGCACAATAATGTTTTCTGAAAGAGTTAGGGTTATACCCTCCTACGCAGCTCTCTGTCTTGTAGTTGCTGCTGGAGATTTGTTTGGGTTTTCAGAGAAGGTCATAGCAGGTGATGACTTAAATATGGGTTGATTGGGTGCCATTCTTTGTGCCAGAGGCAGCTGCAGGCTGTGGGTGCCAGCCTGTTCAGGTGTGCCAGAGGTCTGAGAGGGCCCTCGGGGACTGGGCTGTATCTCCAGTCAGCCCCACTCTGAAAGGCACCAGGAAAGCCCACAGCTAAAATGTTTTATACTATCAGCCTCAGTTAATGCAAATTATTTTGGGGACGGAGGATTGGAAAGTTCTCCTAATTTCTGGTAAGGGAAAACTCTTCTTAAGGTAATAGGTTATCTGTAGTAAGGATTTCAAGACTAGCAAAGTAATACATGTTCAAATAAACAGATAAAAGCATGCCTAAGTTGATCAAGTGTTAGGTTTGAGAATTTCAGTTCTTTTTTGTGTGTTATTTGTATAAAATATATGGTACTGGAAAGTTATGCACACTCTCATTTTTCACTTTAATTGCCTGTTTGAAGACAGCATGACAGATCTAAAGGTTGCTTTCAGCAACTGAGGATCACTGTGGTCACTTACTATTGTGCAATAATTAACTTCATTGCAGAAATTAGAATATTTTTAAAAGGTTCAGGACCCTTGACTGGACTCCATGCATTCTTTCTCTTTTCTATTGTCCATATTTGAAATAACCTTTTCTTGCATATGGTTATATATTTTTTTTTTTAATGAAAGATGTTTTTCAGGTTTGCAAGTCCTTCTGTTTGTTTACTTGGTTTTCAAATTAACAATGGAAAATGTCAAGTGGTCATCTCAGTTGTGTTGCTAAAATACTTCTAGTAACTATATTAAATTAAATTAATTCATGTGAAGCTGTAATCAGAACCCTGTTTGTCTGCACAAGATAAGGGGTGGCCATTATTTTTAAAACTTTACAGTCTGAATTAAATAGCAGCTTGCAAGGATGAAACAGGATTGCTCCAAAGTAGTGTTATATAAAACGTTCTATTCTGCTGTAAGATCAAAGCACAGACTTTTTTCTGGGTAGGTCATCTGAAATATCATGTATTATTTTGTCACCCACCAAGATAGCATTTTCTCATATGACAAAACCCTGAGTTCTTGTGTCTCACAGGGGTTGTGTTACAAAATGGAATTTCATTTGTGTTAGTCTGAGTTAGTGAATGGATGCTATTGGTTGTGGTGTTCTCAGAGGTTTTTGTGCTTTAGTTTTCAACAATTTTCTGCTTTTGAACTTCTCTGACCCTTTTTTTATTCTCCCTCTTGCAGTGAGGTGTTCTGGTTGCATCATAGAGGTTCTGCATTCATTAAGACTCAATGAAGCTAAAATGCTGGGATCATGGTGTCTTTCCAATGAAGAGGCAGTTTTTACAAATTACCATTTTCCTTGGGAACTCCACAAGGACTGCCTTACTTCCTTGGGAGGTGCACCAACATGAAGGGGCCAGTGTGTGCTAATCCAGGGTGTTAAGTCAGCAGCTGCTGCTTTGCCTTCCAGCTGCCTGTGTGTGCATTCCCAATTTATACTTGTTGGGTTTATTTTACTGAGGCAGCCTCCATTTAAATAAACCTCCTGTGTGACATTTCCTTTTGCTAACCACGTGCTACCTATGTCTACATGCATAATATGTAATTTGCAGTTATTAAGATTAATGATAACCTTTTCATGCTTGAAGGCTTTAGGAGAAGACCACAGTAGTTCAGCTTTTGGGCTGTGACTTCTGATGCTTTTACCTTGTCTTTATTCTCTTGCTGTAATGCAGCAATTGCAATCACTCAGTTGCTGTGTGGGAAGTCCACAGGCCTGCTTTGAGCAGCAGCAGAATGCCAGCCCAACAGAGTTGTACCCTAGCAGGCTAAAAATCCTGCAGTTTCATGACTTTCTTGTAATACCTATGTCACTTGTGTCTTTAAGGGTTTCTTTTTGCACTTAAGTACAATTTGGTGGGGGAAATAAACTGTTTGCAGCTAACTGAGAAATTTTTGCAGCTCTGTGATAGACCAAGCAAGCAGAATTTTGTCCTGAAACATATTCTAGAGCCTCCAGCATTCACCAAAACTGTGAAAGTTGACAGTGTTTTCTTGTTTGTGCTTGCCTGAATGTAGCTTTCTTAGTCATCTTTTTAGAGAGCTAAGTCATCTGTAAGAGATTATTGTGGACATGTGGAAGTTTGGTATCTGATCTATTTTACGCATTTTGATAAATCCATCTCTGTGGCATTTAACACCTTGATCTTGGAAAGAACCTAAATTTGTGCTTAAATAGTAAAGGTGTTCTTGAATTCTAAATTTAATTATCCTCCAGTGTTCTGTCTTTGGAGTGAAGAGTATAATCTCAGTTTTGAAGATGAAGACATTTTTTCTATTAAAGATATAATTAAGGGACAGTGTTAATATGTCTGTGATTTTTTTTTTAATTTATAAGAAGACATGAATAACACTGCATTTGGAATTGATACTGTGATACATAATGGTTTCCTTGTAATGGAGGTTTTAGATGGGGAGCAATTTCCAATAACATTGAATTTATCTATTTCTGGCTTTTTAAGCTACATCCACATAGGAACAATTGCAGACTTTTGAGGAAGCCAACAGAAATATTTGCCTTGGCATCATTAGTGAAGCAAGCTAGTTTCAAGGGAAGTGTAGGTTTTAATTAACTAGCTGAGCAGACTTATATCAGCCAGTTTCAAGGCCAAGTGAAATACAAGACAGGCACTCTGTGAACCTGCTGGTGGGCGAGTGGAATGTGTGTATGGATGTTCTGGCAAAGTCAGGTTTGAGTCTGGGGAACCTCTGTGTTGGCAATTTACCCCAGTGTGATCTTACACAAAAAAGATGAGATTATCGTTAACATCTCCAAGTGACATGGGAAAGACTTGTAAGTCCTTGGTCCTTGCAAATATGTGCTTTTATAAATCCTTTTAAAATCCTTCGCAGGGCCGTTATTTTCATTACATTAAAGGCATTTTGTTACTCTTTTAGAGATTAAACTGAAATGGAAGTAAGACCCTTGGGTTGGCAAGGGGAGTTTTGCCTTTTTGCTTTTGCTGTAACTATTTGGTATAAATTGGTATGACTTACAGAAGACGTATTTTACAAACATAAGTCTTTTTAAGGTATGGACATCTCTAAACCCTTCCCTCCAAAAAGTAATATCTGCAAAGTCAGTACATTGTCTTGTACTTCTCACCTCACATGGGGCTCACTGGAGCTCACTGAGAGATCTTGTTTGTTAGGCTGAAATTTGTTCCCTAATAATCACCCCCACACTCAGCATAGTACCTGCTGTGACAAAATGGGAAAAAGGATAATTATCAACCATAAAGAAGCTGCTCAGGTTGTTGATCTGTGAAATCTGTTGTAGGATTGCATCTACCAAAACAATTTTGACAATCCAGCCACCATTACATTTTAAGTGAGTAGTGATTCATGTCTCCTTCTTAAGGCACCTGGACTTGTGTCAGTCTTGACCTCAGCCTCTGCTTTTGTTAAATGGTGGCAGGGTGGGGTAAAAACAGGACTGCACAGTTCATTTTCAAGATGTTGAAGGGCAGTATAATTTTACCACCTTTAGGCCATTATTTTTCTCCTGAGACTATCTTTACCACTTTGCAAGTGGTAGTGACCTTTCCTCGTCCCCGTAACAAGAAAGCTTGTGGTTATAAAATAATGCCACTGAAATTTGTTAGCATTTTGCAAGGTAAAAAGTGATCTTTCACAGTGATTTAAAACCATTTCTTATGAAAATGAAGTTGCTTCTGATAACTTTCTTTTATCTTGTATGGCAAAAACTTATTGCTGCATTATATACAACAAAGATGTGGCATGTATTTTTGTGCAGAAATATTAATGTAGAACCAAGTTATATAATTGAAGACTGTGCTTATACAGGATGTGAATGCCTTTGTTTATTATTTGCTCTCTTTAAAATACTGTGCCAGGTTAGAATTTTGCCGTGTTTCCAGGCTACAAATTCTTTCGGTGTAGTGAGGTGATTTAGTAATCGTAGCATGCTTCAGTAGTCAGTGATTTATTTTGTTAGAACATACTCCACAGAAAATGCCTGGCTTTATGTGAACAGTTCAAAGATGGCTCAGTGCAATTTATGGTCTCTCAGCCTTAATTATACACTCATACTACTTGTCTAGTTGTCCAGTATGAAACAGGTTGTGGATGTGAGAAATTGGAGGGGTCTAATCCTGCAGATGACTGAGGGATTCTGTCTCTCTTGTGGATGTTAGTGTCCACACTTTAGTCTTTTAAATAGTGAGGTGCTAGGATGCACATCAAAATTCTGGAGAAGCTCATATAAGAGAAAAATTTTATTTTAATAACATTTCATTAAAAAAGTAGAGGAAAAAAATCTAGCCCCGTAGTAAATGAGGAGGATATAGCTAAAAAAATGCTCACAGCATTACAGAAAGTAATTCTTCCCACTGTGGAATGAAATCAGTGGTGCATAATGTTTATAAGAAGAGACACATAATGAAGGCAATTTTCATTAGAAAATGTGTGTAGCAATTTGTTCTGCTGGATTCAAAGTGTTACTGCAAAACCAATGAAGTAGTGAGTCTTGGACAGCCCTTGTTAATTCAAGAAGTGAGGGTAACTAGTTGAAATAATGTTAATTAACCGGTCCCCTCAAGTTCTGGAGTGATTTTTGTGTGTGCGCTGGATATTTTTCTTACAAAAAAGGGACCTCAGACCGGCCCTAAGTTATATTGCTTAAATATTTTCAAGAAGAAATTTGTCATCTGTGAGTGTTTAGTCCATTATAGGTGTCTGTTTGGAAACTATTTAGGCTACTTTTGGCTGACTTTGACCAGTCTATGTGAGTTTGAAGAAACACTGACTAAACATGTAACATTATACAGGGTCATTGTTGTGAGACTGATAACAAATTTTTGTCTCCCCTGGTCCTCATTCTCGAGTCAGATTAAGTGAGAGCGTTGGCTGATGCATCATGGTCAGTGGGGCAGCACGTGTTCAAAGACATGCTTTAGGCAGCATGTGTGGTATTAGAAAACATTGCTAGTGTCCATATGAATGTGCTTAGGCATGAGAAAAGCAGAGGGCTGGAAGTCCAGGCTTTAAGGTTTCAGCATCAGGGAACACTGCTGCTTAATCTCACTGTATCTGTACTTGCTGTTCCTTAAAAAAGGAAGAAAAAAAAAGCATTAATTACTGGGATTTTTGGTATCAAGTCTGAGATGGTTGAGATCTTTTTGTAGTTGTTAACAGTGTACATTCACTCTGCTCAAAAGAGTACTAACATCAGGAATGTAAGCAGAGACTGCCTAAACTGGAAGTAAAATACAATAAAGGGGGTGGAGAGATCAGGCAGGGGCAGAAGGGAAGAGGGCAGTCCAGGGAATGAGTTGCATCTATGTGCAGTCCTGTAGTACAAGAGTGAACAAGTGGTTCAAGACTTGTCCATGAATGTTTTAACTTGTTCTTATGTTGGGACATTTTGAGAGGTGAGCATAACAGTGAAAGCAGTAGAGAGCAATGGAGGGCAGGATATAAGAATTAGAGTTAGGAATGGGCAGGAGAGAGGAAGGGCGCTGTCTGAAGCTGAGCAGAGGAAGAGGGAATGGAGGCAGAAAGGAATTGATTGGTCATATTTTTAGACAGTGAGAAAAAAAGCTGGCAGTGGTGGGCCAAATGTGCATGTGCCTGGAAAGCAGAACCATGCAGGTTTTAGGTGGATGCAAAGGGGCTGTCAGTGTGGTCTTTGTAAGAACGGGAGGGCCAGGGCTGAGAGAGAACTCTGGAGGGCCAGGGCAGCTCTGGACCATGAGGTTTATTCATGGGTTGTGGGTGCCAGAGCTTTGCTTAAAGCTGCCAGCCACAGCTTGAGGCGTGCCTGAAAGAGAGCGAATTTCCTGTTAGAGTACATTTTATCTTCTTCTGTGTTGAATATTCTAATTTACAGTAACCAACCCGTACAAAATGCAAATCCTACAGAATTTACATACAGCCTATAAGAACTACTGCATTATCATACCGTGCTACATTGTAAACACCTAAAAGCTAATTTCTACAGCCTTTTTCTTGCCACCTTGGCAAGACCCCTCCCCCTTGGTATCCCTTTGTCTACTAGGGGATTGCTCTATTGCAGGAATCTTGCCTTCAGCTTACTTAATCTTTGTCTTCCTGTCACACAGTAACTTGGCTTCTTATATCTCAAAGTTGGCTTGCATCTCTATTTCACTTATAGGTTGTATATTCTTAGAATCCTTTGCCAAGCAATCATATCTGTAAGGCTTCCCTGATTCATCTTCCCCAACAGTCTTCATGCCCCTGAAGGGCAGGGAAAGAAGGACTGTGCCAGGGCCACATGGCTGCTGCCACCTGTGCCACAGCTGGTCTGGTTTATCCTCTTCTGTGCTCTTTTCTGGGGCCTTGCCGTGGCCACAGAACAAGTTTCTGTGGATTTTTTTTTTTTTTTAATATTATAGCTGAGGAAGAGAAATAATACCCAGCAAGTGTTATGTGTAGTTCCTGCTGCAGTACAGAAGCGAATGCAGCATTCTCACGACTGGCAACCCAGCACCTGGTTGCAAGAGGAATAAAAATGTGTCAAGCATTCTAAATGCTCAATTCATACTAGATTTTTTTTTTTTACCATAGCTTGAATTATTTTGTGGAATTGGTATGTACAGCATATTTGACTTTAAAAACATGTGAAGTCTGATACATGGAGGGGGAAGGGATAGATGGAATCTGCATTGTGTTGCTCGTGTGTCAGGCAGCACCTACTGAGAGACAAGAATCTGCTTTCTCCAGGTACCAGCAGGCAAATTGCTCTGTGCTTTGATAACACACTCCTACAAAAGTTATAGGGGTTTTGGCTTTTGTCTTTGTATTTTCGTCTTCAGCTGGTGTAATGGGGAGCTGCTGGCAAGCTGCAGGAAGGGTGGTGGACTCTCCATTAGAGCCTTTCCTTGTCCTCTCCCACAGATAATGTGCAGCACTCTGATGTAAACCAGCCCCAATTTTGTCTCCTTCAGTCACAGAAACTGTTGTTTATAGGTGAAGGTTAATCCCATTTAAGAACTGGATTAGCAAAGACATAGTAATTTAACCACAGATGCCTGAACTTGGGTTGCAGCAGTTCTCAGATAATCCTGGCTGGGATTAATGCCCTGCAGACATTCTGCATCAAGACAGTTTCATGGCAGGCCATGCATCACCAAGGTGTAAATCTAAGAGAGCTCGCCATGACAGTAGTTGCTTGGCCTGCTAAATGATGGTGGGCTTTCTAGAAAAAAAGGCAAGTAAAAGATCTTTCTATGTTGGGTGAACCTGACTTCCTCAGAGAAGTGAATTAGACAGCATGGGAGATCACTGATGCTTTGCTGTCTTTGATTAACTTCATATGGAGTGTGATGTACTGGCAATTACTGCAGAATTTCCCCAGGCACCAGCAAGGTCTGTTCCTCTTAAGAACAACAAGCTTGGTTTGCTGATTGGATTGGCACTTGTACTTTTATCCCTCTTCGCTGAACTTTCTGAGAGTTATTTATCTCTTCAGGGATATATTGATAAAGGCATGTTAGCAAATCCTGCAGCCTGAGCTGTGCAGGAGCAAGTGTAAGGAGAAAGATTAGGATCAATCTGAGCTTTGGGAGACAGGGGATTCCCTTCTCCTTGAATAAAGACATTGTCTACTTCAGCAGTGGTGTGACAAATGCACCAACTCTCAAGCACCATCCCCATTCAGTTGAGTTGAAAATCTTCCATAAGACACTGCAGCAGAGACAGATTTCAAAACAATTGTATCATGTTTTAAAACCCACAAAAACCACCAAAAGCGACTGATCGAGTCAAACTAAAGTGCTTATCAAGATAATGAGTTTTTAAACATTAACAGTGCTTAAAAGCTGTAGGAGGAAGCAAGAACAGTCCAAAATATGGGATTTGCTTGGAGTGCCCCTTGCCCTCCCCCCCTCATCAAACACAAAGTAGTGGTTCTCAGAAATAAAAGATGGATAGCAGCAGTGCTGTGGGGAGCCATTTGGTAAAGGCAGTTTTTATTCTTGATAGTTAAAATGCAGAAATTACACACAGAATTGCTTTTCAAGTAATGCATAAAACATGTTGTTAATGACTATGTAGCAATCTGCACAGGCAGGATGCACACTTTCCATTGGGAACTTTTGAAGACTATTTATGCCCAGCTACCAAGATACCTATCAACTATGCAGGGCAAAGTTGTATTTGAAACGTCAATATAACCCTGGATTTTAGTATAAGAAAACTGTCTAAACTATGGACATACTCCCTTAGTTTCAGTTGCAGAAATTCAAACCAAAACTCCTTTGTTAGATAAAAGCACAACTTAACTGCAAAGGACAATGGAAACAGTGACTGGAACCATATTTTTTCATTTGGGTGAGAAAGTTAGCACTCTAGGGAATTTGGATGTGTTTGCTTCAGGGCTTTTGGTGGGCAGTGCTCTGCTTGGTAAGCGTTTTGCTTCAAGACCATTTTTCTGTGACTTTTCTAATTCAGAGCTTCAGAAAATAAGCTGTAGAAAAGGGAGAGAGCAAAACTCAGAGTTGCAGAATTAAAATCTCAAGGCCCAAGAGAAGAGATCTAATCACTTTTGGAACATCTTAAAATGTTAAAACAGCTACATTAAAAAAAAGAAGCAAGCTTGAGCCATTTAACACTATAAATCATGGAAAGCGGTGAAAACTAATATTTATGAGGAGGATTGTGAAAACTTGTGTGACAGTTGGAAATTACATCACTGTTGATGTTTCAAATTCTTGCGTAAAGTAATGCAATACTGTGTTTATGAATGAATGAGCAAATGATTGAGCTGTGCTGAGCGTACTCTGTGGATAAACTGGGTTGAGCTATTTTGTATCTCTTGTGTCCACTTAGGTTACTATGCAGCATTCAGTCCCCTAATTTCAGTGTAAATACAGAAAGCTCAATTCTGTGTATTTTTTTTTATTCCAGATACAGACCCACGTGTATTAGAGAAACAAGAACTTCAGCAGCCAACCTATGTTGCTCTAAGTTACATTAACAGGTAAGTGTGGTTATTTTTCAGACGTCTTGGTTTGCACAATGCTACAAAAATGGTGTGCTTATGGATGCACTCTGTTTTGCATCATGGGATATGACACTATCATAATTTGGAATTTTGGAAAAACAATTGAATTAAAATTTAACTAAATGTTTTATCACTTTTGCGTAGGGCACAAGCAGACCTTCAGCTACACTGCTCAAATACTTAAGAATGAGGTTGTAGCTTTTTATGTTTTAGCTAAATCGCATGCCAAACAAGATAATTTTTCTTGGCTTAGTTTTCTATTTTATTGTACTTCACACAGGTGAGGAAAGAAATTTTCACTTTTGATTGAAAAGAAGTTCTTTCTGGTAATAGTTCAATATATAAACCCATTTTTTACAGAACTTCAAAAGTTTTTCAAACACAATATATATCTTTTAAAATCTTGCCTACGAGTACTGTAGAACATAAAACTCGAAAGCAATTAAGAAATTAAACCATTTTTGAAGTACTTTTCTAAGTAATAGAGCCTCAGCTTTTTAGGTATTGACTGATGGTGGTACTGAAACCTCCGGGGTACTCTACCATGGATTATTGCTTTTTATACATAGAAGACCAGTTTGCTTTTTTTATTTTTGCTGTCTAGAGGATGAAATACAAACTCGTAAGCCTGGAAGATTACCCAAGATTTAGTTCAGCACAGACTGAGTTGATTCAAACTCTCATGAGTCACACAAAATTTTTTTCTTTTTAATTCTACTTCATTTTAAAAATGGGAAAAAGCAAAACAAAAGCAAAAACCAAGGAACTTTTAGAAACACAGAATCCACTGTTTGACTTTCTATAATATGCTGTAGCAAAAAATTGTCAGTGGGTGTGTGGGGAAAGAATACTTCAAGGTGTGGAAGTAAGAAGTGGTGTTCACTTGCTGAAATGACTACATTTTCTCCACTACATGAGACTGTGATGATTAAGAATAGCCGGTATTGACATGATTTCCTACTCGGCAAGTAACTCTTGTTCTTCCTGGAGACAGTCTGACTCTTAAAGAATATTTTGAAATTAGCCATGACCCTTTTTAACACTTCTGCTGATCTCATTTAATGTATGAAACTTTTTTTTTTCCAATATGTAGGCTTGGTATGCTGTTGTGCATGTTGGTATGTTTCCCTCTTTCCATCATATACTTGGGTGTTTTCTCTTTTTGCTTCTGTGGTTATTTTACTTAATGTGAGAGAGGGGAAAGGTTTTGGTTTTTTGTTGAGTTGTTTTGTTTTGTTTTGTTTTTTTTAATTAGGGAAAAGCTCTTTTGAAACCACATACTTGACCATGGGGTTTGTTTTAAGACAGTGGGACTTGATCATCCAGTTTGGAATCAGACCACTTTTAAAGTAGTTTGAAAGTAATACCTCATCTAGATTTCATTATTTTGGTACCCTTTAAACAGAGTTCTGTGTGACTGAGACAGTTTTAGTTGCTACATATTTTGTCCAAACTTTCTTACTCTGTCATTTCTGAAAAATAATTCTGGAGAACTGAACTCTGTTGTTTGTATAATAAAACTGAATCTGAATTGACTTGTTCTTGAACCAGCTGCTATATAGTTGCTCTTTTAGTTGTATTTTAATTTTTTCCAAAGTGCTAGTATCTTTCATTGAACCACCTGCTCTATGCAACTCAAGCTCTTGAGGGAGCAGCAATATCCATTACAGTACAAGACATGCCTTTCTATTTCCCACTACATATGCCAGAGCTGAGTTCTGCTTTGTTGTCCCAGGCTATGAACTCAGATTTTGTAGCCTAATACATGTCATAAACATGTTGCATACTGTTAGATATCAAACACCAGATACTGCTGCACTTTTTTTAAACCCATGCTTTTATGGCTTCCAAGTGGAACTGAACTTAGCTCAGTTCCTGCTGTGAGTTACAGACCTTAAAACAATCTTCCTCTGCAAGTTTGTATATTCAATATGTTCTGTATGGGCCATACGGTCTCATGGAGCCTGGGAAAATAGGGACATCTGATTCTCAGGGACTGCCAAAATTGTATGATAAGATGGACATTAAATATATGCTGTGGTAGAAAGATTAAATGGGTGTGCTTTATGCTCTGTGCATTGCCCTGTTGTATGGCAGCTATTATGAGCTAAAACAAAACATAAATCTCGGTTGTCTGGCTTGATAGCTGGGAGGATAAAGTATCAGTAAAACAGATAGTAGAGAGGGAAGGGTACTGCAGTCTCTGTTTACAACTCGAAACATACTCTTGTTTCCACTTCCCTTCTATCCCTGGTTATTTTCTCAGGCATATTATTATGGCAATACTGTTTGAGCTCTGAAGTTCTGAAACAGCCCTTAGATTGTGGATGTCTAAATCTGTAAGGCTCCATCTCTTTCTCTGCTGGAGATTTACTGCCATTACAGCTTTCAATAACTACACACAGATGCTGCTTTCATAGTGTGTGATCCTCGTGTAGACAGATAACATTCCTTTTAAAACTGGTGGACAAAATATAAATTATGGCTCATAATGGTTTGTTACTGCTACATCAAACACTTCCATCAGACACTGACTGAATTGCCACAAATCCCTTTCTCAGACAAAGTTTAGTGTAGCCTTAGTGCAGTCCTCAGTATTGATGACTATGCTCTGCTTTCTTCTGGTTTGGCTTCTTAGAAGTCAGAATTGGAATCAATAAAAGACACACTACAGGCAAAGCAGATGCAGTTAATCTGTTTCCGTCCTATAAATACAGGAGAGGTTTGTCTGCAAGGAGTTCAATGGTGCTACTACAGAATGGAATACTGGCTGTGATCTGTCAGGAGTAGTTGCAAATGAGCACTTGGGCCAACATCCTCCAGTATTTTCTAGAGGTATTCCCTTTGTAGATGGGTCAAGACACCTTTATATTTTTTACTGAAATGCAGTAGTTAGCCACAGTGATTAATATTGCTTATACTGCTACGTAAGTACAGGTTTTACAGCTTTAAGTTAATAAACATGACTATGAATTTTGCTTGGTGTTTATTGGAATCTGCATAGCACTGTTTGTGCCTCTGAGTGTGTTAGTGTGGGTCTTTAGAGGTGGTGGCTCTCAAGGTTGCTGTATTACCTGGCGTTGCAGCATGAAGCCAAGGCTTTTAGACTGCTGCAGTCTAATAGAGAGAGACTTGTCAGTATTCTCATGTTTGAAAGTTTGTTTAATGTGGATACTGCTAATGAGGCAAGCAGCTGTTGTGGGAATGTTTGGGCTTTTTAAAAAATAGGAAAACAAACATGCCCATATTACTAGCACAAGTGAGAAGACAACAGGGACATACAAATAATTCCTTTATCTGAGAAGGTAATATTAAAAATGTTTATAATAAAAAAGCTTTTATTCCCAACTTAGTGAATGAAAAAATTTTTACAATAACATTTTAATGGGGGTATTTCAACTTTGATTTTAAGTACCAGAAATAGGAAAAAAGCATAAGTTATTGGAGTCAATTCCTTTCACCTTAAATATGAAGGATGGGAAGTACCATAGTAACTTGTATTATTGGAAGCATATACCATAAAAAGCACAATTAATTCTGTATTTAATACAGTTCCCACTAAATACATCCTTCTTAGATACAGTATTTGCTTTGCTCAAAAAAGTTATATCCTGATGGGGAAAAAAGGAAACTAGTATGCACCTACAACTGAAACTAAGCAGTCATAATTATATACTATTTCTACTGCACATTGCATAATGGCTGTATTAGGGAATTGTTGTAATCTTAAAATCTTTTAAAATCTACCAAAATACTTTAATTATATTAACCCCAGGTTTTTTTTAATAGTGTTTTTCTATTCATAATTGAGCTCATAGAAGAAGGCTTATATAGTATATTTTAAGCATCAATCCTGCAAGCAATTACACCACACTGGTGTGAATATTTTCAGTGTTGCCTCTGGGTAGTCTGGTGAATGTCTATAAAGTTCATTCCTGTGCACAACTGGGAGGACAAGTGAAACCCGTGATCAAAATTGGATGGCATTCTTAGACAAAGAGCATAAGATTCTCCTTGCATGTCTCTGAACCAG
>WEIU01005486.1:1545-16064 GCA_013389925.1 Aegithalos caudatus | reverse complement strand
CTCAACATTTGTCTACTTTGTAAAACAGATACTTTTTTTTAAGAAACAAAAAGGTAGAGCAAGGACACAGAACAACCCTAATGTTTATACCTGATATCCCTGGTATTAATCCCTGAAATTGATTCTGGTGTCAAACACTATCTGGCTTTTATCTTGTGTTTGTTAAGTACTAACTGCATAATCAGCACCTCCCTCTATAATGCTTTCTGTGGATTCCTTCCTGGCATTCAGCAGTCATCAACTGCTTCATTCCCAAAATTATCAGCACTTGTAGAAATACCAAGTGGAAATAAAGGGACAGAAGTGTTAGATCATATCTCTCTCCTTCTGCATTGCTAAGACCCTGAACTACCTTAGAAACTGAGATATACAATCTTTATATCATCCATGGCTCAGCTGCTTAAGGAGACAGTACCATACCCTACAGAGAATATCTTCCCAGTTATTTCCCAAGGGTACAGAAGGGTGCTAGGGAAGAAACAAGAGCAAATAATGTGCAAGTATTTAGAGAAGCAAGAAACATCATGAAATATTGATGAAATAGTTGAAATGTTGCTAGCCAATAGATGAGTAATTCCTTGTATGATGCACAAAGTTAACACTTTTCACTGCCTTGATCTTTGACTGCAGGTGGGAAGTAAAGCAGTTTAATAATTAAAACAATAGGCTCATTCAGGATTTCAGAGCTGTTCTTGAGTTCACATTAATTCATAAGTCAGTCTAAAAAAAGTCTTTCCACTTGCCTGCATGCAATGGACTTAAGATGCCCTACTACTGCATGTATTGAATGACTATAATTCCAGAAGGAAAGATGCTGTAAGATTGTAAAGTAGTTTTAGTTATGAGCTCAAAAACATAACTTTGCGCTTAACAATCCAAGTTGTAATGCCAACAATCATAAAAAGTTTTTCTCATCTCCCTTGTTTCTTAAAAACTCTATTTTCTATGGCTAAGAGCTATTTCTCAGGATGTTATCCTCTATATAACATTGTATATTTAACTTACTGAGGAGAAAAAGGAAAGGGGGTGGTGAAAGGGGAAAAAGAGGGGAAAAAGAAAAAAATGTGGACAATTCTCTTTTCTCTGTCTTCCCAGAAAATAACACAGGACCCAAGTTAAGTTGTATCTTGAAAAAACTTATGAAGAACCATTAAGGAATAAAAGAAGAGAAATGAAAGAACATTCAGGAAGTCATGTAGTAAGTTTCATTGGTTATCATCGAAGCCATTAGAGCTACTAACTATAAAATTTTAAAAGTGCTGGATAAGTTTTGCACTTAAGCTTTTCTGAAAGTGTGAGATTTAGCATGACTGAGTTTATAAATTCCTTTCCCACTGTTCAGGATAGCTTTTAGATGCAAATAGGACAATAAACACAGCATTGCAGGAGAGGACAAATCATCATTTTGGTTCTATAACTTACCTTCAAATTTTTTCAGACAAAGTTATTTGTAGTTCTCAAGTCCAAATATCAGTTAATATACAAAGGCAAAAAGTACTATGAAATTAGACCCTCTCTCCTTGAGTGAATAACTTCATTTTTGAGGGTATATCCACTTAAAATTTCATGTTTGCCATCACATGATTTGAAAACTATGATTAAGGGATTGTTAAGTGTGAGTTGCTTCAAGTTTAGTGGGAATAATGAAAAAAATCTGTATTTTGCTGAATACCAACAGAACAGGCTAAAAATTTCTCTATCAGAATTCCAGAAGATAATTTTGAATTGTATTTATCACACATGATGATACATTGATTGATTTGTCTCATGCAAATATAAGGGAAAACAAGCTGAGGTAAGTAACTCATTAGTTTTTATAAATACAAAAATAATAAAATCTTAGTGATGTTAATGTAAGATACTGCACTGGAGATCAAGTNCATCGTTTCAAATCATTGCTGAAAAAAGTGGGTTTATGGTTGACAATGGATTTTCATCTCCATGATTTGTTATACATTTGACCTTTGTAGGAGATTCATTGGGGTTTAATTCTGCTGCAGGTGTTTACTCACCAGGAACTCAGAGTGAGATGCATACAACCAAGTTTACATAAGCTGAATGGTCTTTAGGAGATAATGACTTTCAGTCAGTACTCTTTGAGACTGAATTTGAAACAGCATCCTTAGGGTCAAAGGCTTTGACTTGTATATCCTTTTCCTATCCTTAGCAAATTACCAGACTTTTATCTTGTTATCAGCAGCTGTTCAAACAAGAATATAGGCACATATTTGTTCCCTTGAAAGAATCAACAAGAAACATTGTGAGATGGTGCTTCCATGAGACAAGTTTGAGAAGCTGGCAAAATAATATTTTGCAGGGATTTTTTACTGACTTGAACTTAATAATGATTAAAATAATGATGAATTCCTAAATATAGAGTTCTTGTATTTTATAAACATAAAGGGTGTTAAATCAACTGTGGGAACCAAGTCCCTTCCATGTATTAATGAACAGCAGCAAAAGGAGAATTATCTGATACTGCTCCATTCATGCAGCTGAGTTTTATCACCAATTTCCTATGAAGTCAGAAAAAGACTATGTATCCCTGAAGTTTTCCTTACAATTCCAGCAAGAGATTATCATGTGTTTTTTTGGCATTTGGTACTTTTTTAGTATTACTTTTGTGTAAGTGGAAAACTATTGAAATCACTTTTCCTTTGCTGAAATAACGGACGGAAAAATAATACTAGTGCTGAAACTAAAGTATAAATTGTTTCTAATTATTAGTCTTGTTCTATCTTTAATTTAGAAGCCAAGAGTTCAGTGAACCAGTGAGCAGACATTTCAGCAATATCTCATGAATTGGAAGGTTACTTTTCTTGAAAGGAATAGTTATTATATCGCCTGAAACAGGGTTCATATTTTTCTCTGTAACATGAAAGGATTTTAAAGAAGTATTGAATTTTTAAAGAAATACAGCCTTACAGGGAGAATAAAAAGAAAACACTCCAGAATGTCAGTGTTGGTCCTGCTTATCTAGTGCATAGATCCTAGTAAACAGCTCTAAGTTCATGAAGAAAGGACCTAACTTACAAAATCTTATGCTGCAAGGCACACTAACTAAATCATTACAGATCAAACTTAGAACAGACCAAACTTATAATTTAATTTTGCTTGTACTAGAAAATGTTCATGTGTTTTCATTTCAATGTTATCAGAAGCAGAGATCTGAAAGTGGAAATTTGACATGTAATTTTATTAGATGATTCCACTAGCAGAAGCATCTCTAAGTTGCAGCATGCAGGTGCCTCTTTACATTCTAAAACTCTCTTAAAACCATACTCTTCTCTATTTCCCTGTGCTTATTATCCATCCCATTTTCTTGCTTTCTTTGTACCATGTGCACACACACAGCTGGCAGTGTGGAGTCCAGCATCAGCTCTTTTATCTGTCTTTGACATGTGTCCTAGGTTCTCTTAAGTAGCTTTCCTCTGAAAAGTTAGAACAAACTGATAGATTAGACAGATGTTTCAAAAAAGATATGCTTTTATTGAAGGTAGTGCTTTCTAGAAACTGGCAAGAATATATTAAGCATTGAATGACTTACCCTTGCAATATAATATTTCCAGTCTGTTTGCAAAGAATGTGCCCACAATACCTTGAGTGCAGTGATGGGCACAAATACCAAAACTTTACAATTAATACTTGCTCTTGCTATGCTATGATTGAATGATTTACCAAAAACTTGTTAGTCAACAGTACGGCTCCTAATTGACCCCAGAACAATTTAAATAGCAGTAACATTAATAATATTAGGCTGGAAAATTGTAGCAAGTTAAAAAAAATAATGATAACAACTTACAAGTCTTTCTGTCTATACAAAGATGGTATTAACTTGGATAAAAAGTCTAATAGCTTTCATTGTGGGCAATTGTAATTTGCTGATTTCCAAGTTCATAGAAAATCTTTAATCCTATCATTGTGAAAGAAGAATTTTAATAATCAAACATGGGAATATATTCTTCAAAATCTTCTGTTAAATTAATTTCTGTAAAATATTAAATTGAAGTATTAATTTCTTGCATTTATTTATACATCTGATATAATAGATGTGATGAGTTCTTTTTAGATCCATCACTTTGTAAAAAATGCTGTGCTTGTAGCCCAAGAAGGAATAAGAAAATAAGAGAGCAAGACTGCACACATGAAAATTTCCAGTCTGTTAGTACATTAAAAGAAAAATTAAAAAGCCATTTGATTTGGAAAATATTTGAGAGTCTGTTGTATGAAGAGTGCTCAAAGAAAGCGGTCAAATTCTCTGAAATAGTGCCATATCAATAAGTAAAGGAATAAATAAGTCTGACTTCAGAAGGGGTTGTCTTGCTAGAGGACTGAACAGCAAGATTCTGTCTGAATGAGTTTTACCAAGATTTTTCTATTGACCAGCTAAACTCCATGAGTAGTTGGGATCTCTGCATGTGGGTATACAGGGAACACAGGCCTGTTTTGTAACTGCGTAATTTGCAAAAGGCACATGCCTGTTTTTTAGAGCTCAGTGCAAATCACTCTTGTTTTTCTCTCTCAGAATCCTTACATTCCATAAACCACTTTTCATTGGCTGCTTTTTTCTCACCTGAAAAAAAAAAAAAATCATCTTTTTAGCTGATTGGTATGTGTCCTTATGTTTCAGGAAAAGTTGGAGTCCCACAATTCTCAAAGCCACTGTCACTAAGCCCCCAGGTATTCTAGTTACTTCAGCAGAATAAGGTCTCCTGAATATACCATGCTAGACAATTTCTGATGAAGATCCAGTCTTTTATTATAGAGAATAATTCCTATGTTTCCTTACAATTCCCTTTCCCTTAAAATTCCTTACACTTTTTTTAAGCATCCTCCTCAAGTTCCCACTCAACGGGCAATAATTTTGCTTACTGATTGATTGATCAATTTTGGCTTCATTTTAGCAGAGACTTCATTAGAAAAAGTGACTTGACGTGTTTCTAAATCCTAGAATATGAGAGAAGACTATTTTCAAACTTGACGTGTAAATTGCAGTGTAGAGAAATGACTACTGGCTGCATTTATTACCCACATTATTGGCCAATTTTTCAGCTGCTGCTGACACTACTTGCTTGCTCTGCCATGTTGCAGCAGCCCTCTTGTTAGGAGAGTAGAAATGAGCCCAGACAGAGACTTCTTGTTTATCACAGCATGAAAAGGGCCCTGGTTTATTCCTCTTTACAGCTCAGCCATCCTGACTCCATCAGTCACTGATTCTGGCTGCAGCAAGCTCCTACTGTAGGTTTCCCTTGCAGCCTCTGACTGCTGGTTATTTCCTGTTAAACTGTGACTGCAGGGATGAGTTTGCAGACTCTAAATGCAGGCTTTTACCCAGCTAGACTGTGACTGCAGGTTCCAACAACAGGCTCTGACTGCACACCCAGACTGACCTTACAGGAGCAATTCTCTCTCCCCAAGAACCTCCTCCTCCTCCTCCTCCTTCTCTTCCTTCTCCTTCATCTAATTCTTCATCTAATTCTTCTTCTTCTAATTCTTCTTCTTCATCTTCAAATTGTTCAAATTGTTCAAATTCTTCTTCTTCTTCAAATTGTTCAAATTGTTCAAATTGTTCAAATTCTTCTTCAAATTGTTCAAATTGTTCAAATTGTTCAAATTCTTCTAATTCTGATTCTTCTAATTCTAATTAATTCTAATTCTAATTCTAATTCTAATTCTAATTCTAATTCTAATTCTAATTCTAATTCTAATTCTAATTCTAATTCTAATTCTAATTCTAATTCTAATTCTAATTCTAATTCTAATTCTAATTCTAATTCTAATTCTAATTCTAATTCTAATTCTAATTCTAATTCTAATTCTAATTCTAATTCTAATTCTAATTCTAATTCTAATTCTAATTCTAATTCTAATTCTAATTCTAATTCTAATTCTAATTCTAATTCTAATTCTAATTCTAATTCTAATTCTAATTCTAATTCTAATTCTAATTCTAATTCTAATTCTAATTCTAATTCTAATTCTAATTCTAATTCTAATTCTAATTCTAATTCTAATTCTAATTCTAATTCTAATTCTAATTCTAATTCTAATTCTAATTCTAATTCTAATTCTAATTCTAATTCTAATTCTAATTCTAATTCTAATTCTAATTCTAATTCTAATTCTAATTCTAATTCTAATTCTAATTCTAATTCTAATTCTAATTCTAATTCTAATTCTAATTCTAATTCTAATTCTAATTCTAATTCTAATTCTAATTCTAATTCTAATTCTAATTCTAATTCTAATTCTAATTCTAATTCTAATTCTAATTCTAATTCTAATTCTAATTCTAATTCTAATTAATTCTAATTCTAATTTTTCTTTTGCTTCTAATTCTAATTCTCATTCTAATTCTCCTTCTAATTCTTCTTCTTCTTCTTCTTCTTTAAATTCTTCTTCTTCTTCTTCTTCTTCTTCTTCTTCTTCTTCTTCTTCTTCTTCTTCTTCTTCTTCTTCTTCTTCTTCTTCTTCTTCTTCTTCTTCTTCTTCTTCTTCTTCTTCTTCTTCTTCTTCTTCTTCTTCTTCTCATTCCCTCTTCCTCAAGGTTCTTCCTCTTTCACCAACCTCCCCTCATCAGCTAACCCCCTCCCTTTTATCACACTTATCTTTATTGGATATAGCTCTGACTCATCAGGGGCAAGGTCACCTGTATTCCCTTCTCCTACATGCCAGAGACAGAAAACATCCCACATCAAGATTAGAGGCGAGGTAAGCACTGAAAAATCAGTTTTTGATTTATATCAGTCAGATTTACCTCTATAACACCAAGTCATGACACAAAGAAGGGACAGGAAGAAAATAACATCAAAACCTTAATGTATTATCAATTTATTTATCTTTGGTTCTCCCACTTCCTGTACATCTATGTTCTTTTGTTGAATATTCTGGTTCAGGTAGCTCAGATTTCAAGTTGATGCAGATTGAGGTGCATATTGAGCTCCCTGTGTGTGCCTGAGACAAGAGACTGTGAACTGCCAACCTTTGCATAACAAAGAGCCTGAGGGTGAATGGACACTGGAGACACAGCAGGAGCCAAAGACATGGGAGGAAGAGTGATCAAAATTTGTGCAGTCTTAGACTGTGAGGGGATAAGAGTCCAGGGGCCCTTTGTTAGGGCTCCTTCTCCCAGGTGAGGTGTTACTGCTCTCTGAATGGAAAGGTGAGGAAGCCTGGTGTGAGTGTGAGTGGGGTGTGTGAGGACTCAAACAGGGACCTGTCTGACCACTGGAGCCACCCATGAGGTGAAGGGGCATTGGTCCCAGCACTCAAAATCTCTGGTGTTGAGAGTGTGACAGCCAGAGCATGAATGGTCAGGCTGGGAAGTTTCCTTAACACTTTTATGGCATGGGAGCCAAATACAGCTGGGATGTTCAAGTACTCTTCTCTCAGTGTCTGAAAAAGAGAACATGGTCATTAGTGCAGAAAGGTAATTGAACCATTCACTATTTTCTACCAAAATGGTTACTCAGGTGAGGAGGTGTCAACAGTGGATGAGACATTTAAAAATTCCTCTCCAAGTAACTCAATAGCAGTAGTTAAACCTCAGCTATGTCTCTCGCATCTCATACTAACAGGGCTTGTTTCTATGAGGAAGGCCGTTCACTTGCTTGATGTTTTATCTGGCACTTGTCCATGCACAAAAATCAATCTCCAATTCCTTTTAATGGTTAGCACTAAATCCAGAAAGCAAAACAAAGCATATGAGTCTTGCATTTATTATAGCAGCCTCTTGTGTTTGGCTTCAGGGAAGCCTTCTAATCAAGGGAAGGAATAAACAGTCATTGACTCACTTTCAGGGTGTATGGGAGACAGCTCAATCTTCCTGAAGTCCAGGACAGAGAAGGGGCCTCCAAATCCTATATCAAAACACTATCACCCTTGTTAATTTAGCTTAGCAATTATTAAGATATTAAAGCATTTGTACTACTATCTTTATTGATGGAGGCTGAGGGACAAATGCAAACTTCCTTTAAATCTCTACCTTCATGGAAAATAGAAGTATCTTATAACCAGTACAACATTTTCAAAGATTGTTTTTGAGTTTGTTTTTGGTTTTGTTTTGTTTTATTTTTTTTAAGTTTTCTTATTGGTCTCTTCATTTAAAAGCTGTAGTAGTATAAACTTGTTCATGACTGTATGTGAGTGTTTTGGCATGTAAATAGTAATAAGCAGGCATTAATTTTCCTTACATGAAAATGTTATTTCATAGCTGCAGATTTTTTTCCAGAGCAGATTCCCTGGATAGTTACAGAATGATATTTGCTCTTGTTCTTTGGTTGTAAGAATCTAAGCTACTGTGAACCCTTCAAAATGAGTGGTAGATTTCATATGTATATGATCACAAAAGACTCTGATCATTAGTCCAGGATATAAAAACTGACTGATATCATATTCAAGTGTTATTTTGAGCAGTATTTGCTAAATGAGAAGTGGGGTTTGTTCCAGGTATACACAAAACATTAGTTCATATTCTTCATGGTTTCAGGATATCTGCTAATCAATGAGGAAAAAATGTAACCATTTTTATCTCTTTACTGCTGTTTAATATCACAATTTTCAAGGTCTGCTTTAGGGTTTTGGGGGGATTTTTTAGTGTTTGAGGTTGTAAATTAGCTTAAAATGAAAAAAAACCAAACAAACAAAAAACAAAAAAAACCCAAAAAACAAAAACAAAAAAACCCCAAAAAACCCACAAAAAACAAAAAACAAACAAAAAACCCCCCCCCCCCCACTTATTTTAATCTTCATATCTTGAAAATTTTCTAAAACTTTAAATGATGACTTTTTGAAATTTCACCTGAAGTTTTATTTTTAAGAAAACCTTTGCAGTATAATTTCCTTTTACTATGTGATCTGCAATAACGCAGATAATTATCTATACCCAACAAAAACAGCATAGTTTCTTCACAGTTGTGCCAATTTTGATTAGTGCACCAACACATCAGACAAACTGCTGTTACAAATACATCTGAAATACTGCAGTTGATAAAGAAACATGCATTGCCTTCTCCTTACTAGCTGAAAATTTAAGTTTCAGTCCATACAGAAAATGGAAAGATGAAAAGCTAAATGTCACAGAGAATAGTGGAAGTTCAGTAATCCCAGATGACTCATCAGGCTTAACAGATACTAAAGCACAGGGTTTCAGGCAACAGCAACTTTTGATTTGTCTGCCCAAAGGAGGAAGTCAATATTTAAAAATCTTTTCAGTTTGTGAATTTTTATATATTTTTAGTGTTTAGCTGCCTAAATTTGGTAGTTTTGAAAAAATAAAACAATTTGGTTAAGGTAGGCATCTCTGTAGAGGATGCTTAGAACCTAACAAAATACACATTCATCAAGCTATTCAGTCTCACTGGAAATTCTGATTTCTTGTAATGCCATAGAATTCTGTGTCATTGTTTCTTGAAACTCTTCTACCTGTTTGTAACAGATGTCATATAGTTTTGTGCACAGCTTTCTTTTGTTTCTTACTTTGCTTTCCTTTTTTCTTGTTTTCTTTTGCTTACTTTCTTCAACTTTTATATCTTTAAATTTTATTCCTTCTTCCCTTCCTCCTCTGTCTTGCTCGCTTTCTCTCTTTTTCTCTCTTCTGTTTTTTTCCCTTCCCTTTTCTTTCTCTCATTTTTTAAAGTTGAAATAAAACTGAATCCTAGCTGAAATTTTCCAACTGTATCTTCTTAAGATGAAAATGTCCTGGCCTTTCCAGTGTCTATCCTATTTCATTATATAAAGATGCAAAAACTAAATGAAGCAACTAATATTTCAAATATGTCTCATAATTACACTTGTCCCAAAAATAGATTATTTTATTTTAAATTCTACAAGCTATAATCAAAGCCGGTTTCCCCAATTTATAGAAATTTCATGTATTTGGAATGCTATAGAAAACATGAATAAAAACAACACAATTAAATAGGGAGGAAAAAATGAAGAAGGAAAAGAAAGATGGAATACACCTGCTTAGCAGAATTTATAGTTCAACTCTCTTGGCTGTACCAATCACTTAGAACATTAATTTGTCTTTTAAAGGATTAATGTGTTTAATTAAGTTTATGAAGCAATTCTTTAAAGCCTAAGTCTGTATCTGGCAGAATAATAAATTCTTTGGAAAGGAAACCCTATAACATAGCTTCACCCTAAACCATTTTTGTGTCCCTTTTCACACAATAAAACTTTCTGAGTAACTTTAGAGTGACAGATGGTTCCCTCCATTATATTAGCTCCTTATTCTATATTTAGATTGTATGTCTGAAGAAAATACTCAAGATTTACTAATGTTTTATGTTATATGCAGAGTCCTCACTAACTGTTGAAATCAGAATAAATATAGTAACTGTAAATTATGAAAATGTAGCATATTGTTGGATTTGTCAGTGGGTTACTTGACAGACATTTTCTTTGTACAAGTATGAGGACAATTCTTTCATTTATATTGGTTATAAAGCTTTATGAGGGATTCTCAGCCTCTTAACTAGTGCAAAATAATTGTGAGGAAATGCTGACATTGATGCCTCCAGCGTGAAATCAGGTTGACTCTCTAACGTTTTGACTGCATCTATTTTCAGCTTGACCTAATGTTACAAAATCACAATATTTAACAATCTCCTCAGTGCAAACATCTTGAAAGGTATGACTTCAGGCCTAGAAGACCTTCTCTGACAGTCACACACCTTTCCTGTGATGTTTTTTAAGCTGTACTTCAGGCAATTAAATTTACTGGCAGTTGTCCCACTATTTTTCTGCTGCCCAAAATGTTAGACAACCATGTTTTCTGGTATCTCGTATTACATTTTTCAGCCTCTAATTACAGGTATAGACAGGGGAAATGTAGATTTTGAGGCACGTTATCTGCAGATAACACTAAAATTATGTTAATTTTCTCTGTGTGAAAATAGTTGAAAGGAATTGAATAACTATGTTACTAAGTTAATATTATTCTTTTAATGTGTAGTTATCATTTTTCTCATCTCCTCCAAAAGCCATAAAACAAAACCATTCTCATAAATAAAAATGATAAGTAAGACTTTCACGTGTCAGATTATTACATGACTAATACAAAAATGAACTTTATTCCCATAAATGCTTTATTCTGCATAATTGGATGATAGAAAATTGTATCTGCTGTTTGACAAGGTGAACTCAAGTAATTTAGATGAGAATTGTATTGTTCTTTGTACCAATGTCTGTTACAGCTTTCACCACTTCTCTATCATCATTTACAAAGAAATATTACATTTAAAAATACTTTTCCATAGCTATGCTTAGTCCAGTCATGTAAGTCAGTATTAAATATATGTAAAGTTCAACATACAAATGGTAAGATTACTTTTTTAACTACAGTGACTTGGAAAATTGTACACTGTGGAAGCTAAATTGAGGATAGTGGGTATCTGCATATGTTTTGTGAAATTTGAATTAATATAAAACCCAGTTGAGGGCCAGTGAAATCCTGTGATATCAAGAAAAGATTCTGTCACTCAAACATTTTAATCTAAGTCTGTTATGCTTGGCATGGTGTGCCCAAGATGTAGTTCTGGAGGTGTCATTGACATTCTGCACATTCTGAAATGACAGCCCTTGTACCTAAAGGTATCTGAAAAGGCACCAGATGTTGGAGTCTAGGGGCTGACTGCTTGATGCACTGCTCATAGATGAGTCAGATTATGTGTTGTTTGTAGAGTTCCAGATATGGATCTGGAAACTATTCAAAAAGATCAACTCTTCCTCATGAAAGATATTCTGTTCTATACTAATTGTGGGCCAAGCTGTGTTAATTATCACATTTTTGCCCTTTTTCTTATTAATGCAAATTTCTGAATTCACTGAAATAAGGTGTTAAAGTTGCAATTATATTAATATCCTATAATATACTTCTCATGGAAGAAATCTCTCAACTTGGAAAATTTAAATTTGAAAAAAAGTCATAGACTTTCTTAATTGCAGTCCTTGGATGTTAAAGTTAGATGCTGTAATTTAAATCAAGCAAAAACTTCTGCAGCATTCCGTTCTAATGGATGGAACAAATTAGATTAAGAAATTCCCTTTTGGTGATCTCAAAAATAGGTATGTTGACATCTTCAGAAGTGTCTGTAAATAATGGATTAATATATTAGATTTTTTAGGTAGGATATTAAATTTATTCTTGTTACCATAAGAATAAACCATCATTTTTTGCTTTTTAAAAAGTCATATGTAAAATTGGAAGATAATATATTCCAAAGCAATTTACTTTTTCAGAAGCCTGTTTGGAAGTAAACAAGAATCTGAATACTTCAGAAGCATAAAACATAGGATTTCTGTACTCTTTTTTGTACAATATTATCCTCTGTTCATTCCTTTGCATAAGAAAGTCTGTTAGTACCTATATTTAGCATAAGGAATACAAGAGGGGCTCTGATTGTTTACAAACACTGCATTTTAGAGGAAGGATTCCATATCTTCTCTATCTAAATTATCTCCACAACAACAGGACATATACTTCATCCAGAATATGACATTAACTAGAGTTACATTTTTGCAGTTCATACTCTGAGTATTTGAAAATAAAAGATGGTCAGATATTTGACAGGTCTACTTTAGCTATCTATATGGCCAATAGAAAGAAAGCTATTACATTTCAGTGAATGATTAAAAGTATTTATGACAGTCCTCTCCGAGCTAATCTCTGGAAAATACTTCCAGAGGCTTCTCTATGCCTGTAAGCATTTGGAATAATTAATCATTTCTTATTCCCAGATGAGGGAATTTCTGTTTATTTCTATTACAAGGTGTGATCAGCCACTGCTGTCTGGAAATGTTAGGTTAATGTGGAGCTCAGCTTGCTGATAGCACATGATTGCTAAGGACTTACTGGAAAAAAAAATTATTATATATGAACTTTTCATTGGAGATTTTAGGAAGGTTGGAAAGATTAGAATATTTTCACTTCTAACTATCTAACTTCACTTGTGAGATTAACTCTTAAAGTTCACAGCCCCAGTTAAGTGAGGTGGCAGAGTTCCTCTTGTCCTCTTGTCCCTTTTGTTTGATGTGTGTCACACCAGTGAAGAGTGGGACAAACATGTTACAAAAGCTGGGAGAGACAAAGCTGAAATACAAAAGCTCTCAGTTGCATTTTTTTTTTCTGAAGTATGGAAAGAAAAATAAGAAAACTGAGCTCCCAATTGTAAGATGAAATAATTTGAAAGTAGGGTTTCTGTCCTGAATTCTGTCTTTGGCATTCAGATCATTCTCATTTCAGCAATTTTGTGCTTGCATATGTCTGTTTGTATTCTGCCTATTTGGTCTTTTTCACAGTGAGACACTCCAATGTTTCTTCTTTTGAATGTTTATACTCAGTTGCCTTTTATCTCTTAGGCTCTCTTAGGCTCTCTTGTTGTTAACCTCATGGGTTCCTGAGAGTTTGCTCAAGATTTCTGAAGTAATTTCCACACTTTTTGAAGAATGTATCTAATTCAAGATAATCCACCATATTCAGTGCATTGTGCTAATCATAGCTGACATTTTTGCAAGAAAAAGTATCACAGTCACAGTGATGCAGCTAAATTCCAGTTTTGTTAATTAAGTCAAAGTGTCAGTCACATAATTTTTTGTGAGCGATTGAATATTATGCTCTCTATTGCTAATTTGAAACACAANTGGTAGATTTATAAAATGTATTTGAGTCTCTAGCCCTGTCAACGGTACTGCATTAGTAGTTTTGATATCAGATAGCTCAGTGCCAATACTTAGAATGCAAATATTCTAAGAGGTGCTTGGATTGTAAGGTTTACCTGCATAATGGGAATTATCTGACAATTTCTCAAGACATGGTATGGACCGTGAAAACTGAAAGCTCCACCTGTGGTTTTAGGACTTCATTTCCTGTCAGTGACGGTAAAAACCAGCAAAAGTCAGTGGATAATCACACTGCCTTTGCCCACATTTTCTTTAGTCTGAATAAAATATTTCCCTCTCTAAGACTATCAGTTTCCATCTCTAAGGGCACTCATTACAGGAAACAAACATCAGAAAGACATTAGGACACTGGGGTTGATGTCACTAAAAGACACAGTCAGTTCAAAGCTGGACATTCTCTTCCTCACTGTCTCTATTTTTATTTTTTTTTCCAAATCTACCAGGCCTCTCACCTCATAAAAACTTGTTAATAGAGACCCTTGGTCCGCCTAAACATTAAAAAAAGAAAAGATTCCTTCTCTTACATGTGCAAATCTTTATCTCCATCTGTTTCTTATTCCATGTTTCAAGCCCATCTGTCTTCTTTATGATCTAGATGTTCTTTCTCATAACATTATCAATGTGGTAACTATGTTCATTTTTTAATGATATTGGAAATGTTTTCACTTAAGTTTCTTATTTTTTATATTTTCCTCTCTATCTCAAAGGCTGGTTTTAAAGACTTGTGAAGGTCTTTTAGCGCTTAGCAAGTCTGTTTTCCTCTTAATTCTTCCAGAGAGGCTTCCTCAAAAAAAAAAAAAAAAAAAAAAAAACTTTTTTTTTTTTATTATATTATA
>WEIU01005453.1:3431-14488 GCA_013389925.1 Aegithalos caudatus | reverse complement strand
AAACTGAGCAAAAGTAGAAATGCTTTAGTCTTTGACTACCAGGTGAAGGGAGTGAATGTGGACATAGGAGAAGGACTCTGCCAGAAGTATGAGAATTTATGGACTGTTAAAATAAAAATTTTAATACCTTATGGAAAATGTTAGGAAAATATTATTTACATCATGTGAAACACCATTTTGCAGCCAAATACCTATTTAAAACATATTATCTACAGTTGCTGCTTTAAAAATTCATCTTTTTTCTTAAATACAAACAAAAGGTGTGCTGTTCTATTCAATGAATTATAAATATTCTGTCTTAATATAGGGAGGAGTTACTTAATAATGTCTTGATTTCATGCATAACATAGCACTATCACCAAAACATACTAATGGAAAACTTTATCTGATAGTCACTTCCTAAAGACCAGATGTGGGTAGCCCAGAAGTTACAGATAACTTAGTTTATGTAGTTTATTTGTTCAAAACTTCAGTGATTATGCTTAAGCAGAAGATGGGGAACTCTCCACACTATGGTTCACAGACTAGCTGACAAGTAAAGACTCAGATACCAGAATAAATTTCTGAAACAGTCTCATTTTGGATAGAGAATTAAAAACAAATAGATTTTACATGAGGTTGAGTAGGGAGTGGTTATATTATTTTTTAATGCCTGAGCAAAAGTATTGATGAAATTAGCAAAAAATCAGACTCCAAGAAGTGGAATTTTGTCCTATAAAAAACATTGATTTAGGACTATTTCAGCATATAAATATTTGCAAAACATTAATCTGAATTTGTGTTTGTAGTAAAAAGTATCAGACCTTGAAAAAGTTTGAAGCTCTGAAATTATAATCTGGAGTAATTAAGCTACTTTTTTTTGAAAACATGATTTAAGGAAATAAGTTAATTTTGACATTCTTAAAAAATCTTCCACCGCTACTTTCATGTATGTGATTTTACCAATATTAACACTGTTTGTTTATCTTCCTAACTAGGGTAGGAGTTTGAAAGTTTCCTGTTTAGTATAAACTTTCATGGTTATTCATTATTTTGTACTTAAATTATATCACCACCTGAAGTATACCATCAAAATTTTAAAATTTTCAGTGAATGGTCAGTTGGTGTTGATTCTGTTGTAACCAGTTTCAATAAGCCAGCACTTTCGCTAAGCCAGAAGATGCTTATGATGCTTACTTTGTATGTAAATACCTGGAAGCTTTTCCATTTTGATTTTCACTGTACTTGACAACAACTACTTCTTTCTTTGTTCATAAGTGGTCTGTTTTTGAGGGAGCAGAAACCTTGAATAAAAAATGTCCTTGTGATAATTTAGTTTATTTCTCTGATTTTGGAATTGTTTTTCATTAGAATGTTAGAATGTTTTTCATTAGAATCTCCAACTAGACCGTTGCATAATGATATCACTTCAGTCTGAATAGAAATGGAACACCTGCCTGCTTTCTTTTCTTATCCTGAACTGTATGTTTTGGTAAATAAACAAAAAATATTGGTAAAACATTTTAGCATCTGAGAATATTGCTTTAACAGCAATTGTTGAACCATCTGTTCTAATCAAACGTATCAACACTATTTATTCAGGAGTTTTAGATAAATAATTAAGATGTTTTACCACATGAAAATATCTTGCTTTCTACCCATGTGAAATAAAAAAACTTTCAAGAGTATTCAGTAAAAATTGTATCTGGAAAAAAAAAACCCTAAGGTCTTAAGAGCATAAAATTTTATCAACTACAAGAGGTGTTTTAGAAAAGGAAGTATAAGGTTTTAAAATAATTATATTTCACAGAATCAGGAAATATCATGAGTTGGAAGAGACTATTAAGTCCAGCTCCTGACTCTAAACAGAAAATATTCCTGGCAGCCTAAAACTTAAATCATATACTTACAGGGTTTGTCCAACCTTTTTTAAAATACTTACAATCCTGGGGCCATGCCTGCTTCCCCTGGAGACTTTGTTCCAGTGCTTGACTACCATCTCAGTAAATAACTTTTTCCTGATATCCAACATTCCATGATGCAACTTTAAGCCATTCCCTCACACTGAGTCACCAGACAACAGAGAGAAGATATCACCAAGTCCTTCTCTGTTCCCCCTTAAAGCAGGAGGATGAGGCATTCCTCAGTCTTCTCTAAGGAGAGTATATCTGGTCTCTTAAGTCATGCCTTCTAGGCCTTTCACCATCTTTGTTGCCCTCTTTTGAACAAATTCTGATGTTCTTTTATCCTTTTGATATTCTGGAGCCCTGAACTGCACACCGTGGTGAGGTGAGGTCATGCCAGTGCAGAGTAGAACAAAATCACTTCTTTCAGCTAGTCAGCTCTACCATGCTTAATGCTCCACAGGAAAGGGGTGACCTTTCTGACCATCAGTGACATTGTTGACTCAAGTCAGTCTTACCATGCCCCTTGCACAAATACTATACAAAGATCTTTTTTTTCCCCATAATAAAAACAATGAAAACCCTCAGCTTTTTCTGTGAGATAAATAGATGGATAAAGACACTGTAGTTAATTTTTTTTTGCCTATTGCCTATTAGTGCTACTCCTAATGCATTTAGAGCTTACTGCTTTGTACACGATGGAATAGCTTCTACAATTGGCATCATCTGCTATAGACAGAATGAGTTTAATGTACAAAGCATTGGACAGAATATATTTTCCATCAGGCTTACCTTAGGAACTTGGCTTTCCATGAGTTTATTTCGTTAGCAAATCTCTGTATTGCTCCATATTTTTCTTCTTGCTACAGACGTAGCAACAGCAATATCTTCAAATTAACTTTTAAGTCTTCCATTACAGCTTTCATTTACAAATACTGAGGTAGTGGCTGTGTAACTCTATTGCTGCCTGTATAGTTACAGAGTTTTTCTTGTGCTTTTGGCTCCCAAAGGGATGATTTACATTAAATAGCTTTGACAAACATGATAGAAGTGTTTGGAGAATATAAGATAAACAATTCTTGGTAGTAGGTACATTTCAACTGAAAGCCCCAATCTATCTCAGTAGGGTTTGTCTGACTTACTGAGCTTTTACCAGAGTGCTCGTTATCACTCTCCTGATGTGTTTAACAGATGCATTTAAGGCTCTTGAAAATTATTTAGGTATACTAGACTTGCCATGCTTTCCTTAGATTTTATGTCTCAGGAAACAGCATGGGCTTGTGTAAATTATATTTTCTGTTTGCTTTGTAAGGGCCCCTGAAACAAATTGCTGTGACTGTGCTTTTCATATTTATTTAAGTATATATTTATAAACAAAACAGCATTATGGCTGTTAGGGATTATTTTGAACGTGTGATTTCCCAATCTTTCACAATGATATCCAGCTATCATTAATCAAAATATATTTGCACTTGAATCTACTTGTGAAATACTTCTGGATCCTACAGTGCTGAACTTAATGCCTCACAAAGTTTAAGTTCCTGTTATTAAGACTATTGACATGGTTAGCCTGCAAATTTGCAATGGACTGCAAGGTGTTATAGGAAAGAAGTTTTAAGCGTTTCCCTTGCTCAAAAAATTGTTTGTGTATCTGTAGCCACCATAGGTCTTATAAGACTCTTTCTTGTTCTTCAGAAAACAAGGTAATTTTTGTAAATCTTGGACTGTTTCTTTCTCCTCATCCTTTGAAAGTATTATAAATCCCCCAGTTTCTTCCCTCTGCCATTACTAAAGAACTTACAGTTTTACTTTAACAGACTGAGTAGTGGCAACGATTCCTTTTCAGGAAGTGAGAAATGGATGTTGGATTTGTACTTGCACACTATGTTAAAGATAGATCAGTGAGAGCTACTTTGAAGTCTTAACGGGCAAGAAAATGGGGATAAATAGAAACTTCTGATTTAGCAAGTGAGTATGATAGGAGGATATACGTGAGTATTAGTCTTGTTGGATATTTCTTTGTAGGACATGACAATAATTAGTATTCTGACAAATAAGTTATACAATAGTCCTGGATATGCTGGGTTTTTTTGTCAAGCATAAGTAAATGGACATATTGAAACAAGGAAATAGGCAAGTTCTATCTGTTAGCCAGAAGTTGTCAGCATGCAGCAAAAAAAAAAAAAAAAAAAAAAAAAAAAAAAAAAAAAAAAAAAAAAGCTTGCAGGATGATTGTGATTTATGACCAATTTTCTCCTTAAGAAGAAAACAAAACCCAAAAAAACAGAAAGGACTAAGTAATGAGCCTGCCACTTAATTTTCATAGCAACCAATAAAATAAAGGTTTACCTGCAATATGTCTTAGGTAATTGCAACTCATGAGTTTAACTTGTAAGGTCAAATTCAATATTTTCCATTTACTGAAAAACAAAAAGAGAAATCCTCATATCCTAAATACTTGGTATGAACATGGTTTTCTATAAAATGAAGACATATTAAAAAATCTGTATTTTTGTTTTTGTGTTCCAAAACAGATTAATTTCCTGACTACTTCTTGTAATTCTATCAGGATTGTAGAGAGAGAAAATTACTCTTACTTCTATGAGTTATTGTCTTGATAGGTGAGAGAAAAGAAGACTCAAGAGAGAGTTCATGATAGTAGTCCTGTATTACATGAAACGTTGTACCAAACATAGAAAAGCAAGGAGAATTAAGAACAAGGAGTGTGTCAGCTACACTTTTGAGATCATCAACTACTCTGCCTTCACTTGTAACACTTCAACCAAATTTTGAAAAGCCCCGTCATCAATTTATCATTGTTCTACTGAATGACAAGGTAGCCAAGCTAAGTCAACAATGTAATCTGCATGGTGTATCTTGTAGTGACAATGGAAACTTCTAAGTGAAGTATAGATATCAACAAGGAGACATTTTTCTGTGTGGATTTTTTTTAATGTTATATATCATGTATTTTCATAAATATGAGGTGATAACTTGTGGTTATCACTTCTACCAGATTATCTCAGACTTTTATAAAGACTTCTCACCCAAAATGTCTGCAGAGAATAGTTAACATTTCATGCTCTCCAAAATTCTCAGAAATTTACTCAAGTTTTTTTTGTGGTTTTTTTTGTTTGTTTGTTTGTTTGTTTTTTGTTTTTTGTTTTTTGTGGTTCTTGTAGTTTTGTTGTTGTTTTTAGTTTGGTTTGGTTTTTAATGTATATGTTTATTTGTAAAGACATGCTAGCTCTGAATCTTTTTTCAAATTTAGACAAAGTTATAGTTTGGCATATGCATTTAGTACTGTAAGTGAACTCTTTGTTGTGAAACTCAATTTTATCCATAGCTGAGTTGATTATTTACTATGACTACTTGTATATCATAGGAAGCGCATGGTTCTATACAGGTATATTTCCTTCCAAAGCAAAATGGGGGAGTGGGAACAGGCATAATGCCTTTATAAGATTATTAATTGAGAAAATATGAAATATATCACATCAGTAAAATTGATCTGCCTTCTCAATAAACTAAATAATCGTATATTTTGGAGAGTGGGATTTTTTCTGCAATTAACTGAGTATTTCGTACAAATGTCTTGTTCTTTTCTGCATCCTATACATGAAATAACTCACAGTGACACTGAAACACTTGATCTTCAGAGCCATCACAGATTATTGTAATTCTATTCCTACAACATTGTGGAAGTTGATGCATTCATTTAAGCAAAGCTAGAGCTGTACCTTCTGCCAGATCACACATTTCACAATGTCAGCCAAGAAGATAATTTAGTAGGATGATTTTTGCATACTAAGAATCAGTCTGAGAACATTTGCACTCCTTTAAGTATTCAATGTATGCCTTGTCACTAATCATGAAGATAGAAAACAGATACCTTAAGCTCTGGGCACTCATCCATTCTGGAGCATGGAGCAGTGTGGGAGGGAGCTCTGATCACCATCAAAATCCCAAGCCGTAGTAGAGGGGCCTAATGTCAATTTTAGTCACTCATGGAAAAAGCAGGTATTTCCCTGTAACCTGACAGAAAACTACAGCTCCATAATTTTTGTTTGAAAACCAATTTTCTCTCTTATCAGAACAGCAATATGATTAGAAAATTTCTTATAATGTTACATCCCAGCACTGAATACAAAAAAAAAAAAAAAAAATATTTGAACATAGTTTCTTTTTTTTTCAAATTTATATATGCCCGTAAAATATTTGCTTCAAATACAAACAACAAAGTAGGTAGATAGTATTTTTTTTCTTTGATTATTCACCTCCTAATAGTAGAACTTTGTTTTGCAGCAATAACTTTTTTCTACAATATGTTTCCCACCTTGTATTATCATATTGCCTTTTTCCTCTGCCTTTCAATGGTCTAACAGAATACAGCTATTTATTTTGAAAAATAATGCATTTTCTTGTGCATTACTGAATAAATAAATATAAATTTGTGTGGTAGTTTAGATAGGTGGTTTAGATGGGAGGTTTTCTTTCCTTCTCTATGGAATTTATAGCAGATGTTGACAGCTTGGTTGACCAATTAAAAAGTTAGTTACACCTCTGGAAACTCCCAGGTTTAAAATCAGCCTGGAAAGGCCAGGAAGTGCTCTTCCCTTCCAGCCATTGGAACAGGTACCACCGAGCTGGGCCATTCGGCCAGCCCTGCCGCTCCCTTCGCTCCTGTCCGGGAGGAGCCGGCCCAAGGCCTGGCCAGGCTCCACTGGCTCCTGAGGGGGAAAAAGAAGGAGGCTGTAGCTCGGGGTCCCTGCGGGGCTGGCTCTGGTTTGGCCGAGCCCTGGGCCTTGGTTGCTGGTGCTGATGTTCCGAGGGAGGACGGGATTCTCTTCCTCCAGACTGGGCCCCAGGAAGCAACTTTGAGTTTGGGTCCACGATGGGACCTGGGTGGGGAAAAGACAATGCAGCAGCATTCCCAAGTATGTTTCACACCCCTCCCCATCATGGGCCTTGAAACTTGACACCCTGAACCAGCAGCTGAGAGAGAGGACCTGGGCCAGATTTAACTCTTTCTTAACACAAAATGAAGCTTTCAGAACTCCAATTCTTTCCCTGAGCGAGAGAGGAAAGACAGAGTGATTTAAGACATAGAGGCACAACATGGTACAGAGTCAACAAAAGAATTGATAAAGATTATTGGAAGAAGGGATTGAGGAAGTGGACATTTTTGACTGGACTTTTCTAGATATAAACCATGGAAACTGGACTAAATTATTCCTTTAAAACATGGAAAGATATGCATTTGAGGAGGTGATTGTTTAAGTGTGGATTTTTTGAGCAAAGGTGTTTGTGATGAACTAAGTAAAACTGATTTTATGAGATGCTTGAACTGAGGAGTCTTCTGTGTGCAGTTAAGAAGTGAGAAGATACCTCTTTTCCTTGAGATGAAGAATCCTTTGCCTTTGAAGTGTTTCACGTTTAAAAAGTGACACCCCTAGTGTTTTCTGAGTACATGACCCATAAGCAGCTTGGGAAACTGCTAATAGGAAGAGTCATGGAAGCAGGGTCTACCCTACAGCTGTTTTTTGTGACAGTTAAAACCCACAAGAGAACTGTTTGAAGTTGTCAGTGCGATCCATGGGACACTAAGAGAGACTCCTCTCCCAAAGTGATGGAAGGTTATGTTTAAATAGGGAAACTGTCTGAAAATCACAACTTGTCTATTTATGTTGTTTGTAGAAAGTGAACATTAGTGGGGGGAAGGAAGAATGTTTTAAAGTTTCATTTTCATTTTTCTTTTTCTCCTTTTAGAGTGTGTCAATAAACTATCTTTTGTAACTTTTAAGTTAGGTCTGTTTTGTTTTTTATTTTCTCCTAATTCTGTCCCACAAAAAGCCAAACACTGAAACCATCACACCTTGCTGCTAGTCTGTGACAAAATAAGTACTTGGTATTATAAGATTTCAATGAGGAAGAACTTTCCAAGCATAAGACATTTGAAATATTATAGAGAAATTGGTATTTTTTGTTGTTATTTAATATTTCTGATTTTTTCTTTTCATTATCATTTTTCAAATCTATATTCTGATTTTTATTGTGTAATATTAAAACCTTTGTTGCTTTTTTTTTCTGTTCTTGATGGTCAAAATGGGAAAGTATTTTTTTAGAACAAAATGAAAACTTCTGGAAAATGTAGCTTCAAGACATTGAAATCATCAAATAGTTGATAGTTTTTTTCCTTAAAATATGACTACTAAAATATATTTTCAGATATTTTGGAAAAAAAATTGAAAATAAGAAGGTAACATTCTAAAGTAGAGGTATAGTATAGCAGTTTTTCTACTGAATTGAAGCATTCTACAACAAAAACATTCTGACCTGATTCAGCTGGTGGCTATGTGAGTGGAAAACAGAAAGAGTTTTGTGACCTAAGACTCATTGTCTGTAGTAATTTTCTTTTGAATATGGTGAGGTTTACTTTTATCTTTGGCAAAATACATGGGGTTCTGCTCATGAATTTACTTTGGCAATGACCCTTCATGGTTATTTAAGCTGTTGTTCCTCAGTATCCTAAATTAAAGAATGGAAGAACATTTATTTCATTACTAGTAGAACTGCCTTAAAAATTACTACCTTATTTGAAAACCATTAAGGTTGATGGTATTCCATGTGAGTATGTAGTAATTACAAAAACAAAACAAAACCAAACCAAAATAAAACAAAACAAACAAACAAACAAAAAAAGTGAAAAAATAGAGAATCCAGGTCAAATGAAGAGGAAACTAAAATCCCTTAATTTTACAGATTTTCACAAGTATGGAAGAAAAATTTCTTTCAGCTTCCACTTAGAGATTGTGACAGGGATCAAAATAATGGAATGGTAAAACTGCTAAAGATATAAATGTGTGTTCCTCACTAATTTTTTATTTTTTTTCCAGTCTTTTAAAAGACCATAGTCTCCAACCTTAGAATACTGTTGATGTGTTAGTGAGATATAAGACAGTTAAAAGAGTGAATAGAAGTTTAAAATTAAACAGGTTTTTGTCTTGGAAGATAGGTATTTTTTGCTGGTTTATGTAGCAATGTTTTGAACTTCTCTTCTGAATTTTGTGTCCTTATAATTCAGATTGAATCAGAAATATTTCCAGGCAGGCAAGAGTAAAAGAGAAGGAACAATACAATTAAAAAGTAATGAATTATTGTTACATAATGTGTGTGTTAATGTGTATGTGCAAAAATTCTATGCATTTTGAAGAGTTAAAATTTAAGTTACCTTCTTTGCAATTCAGGGAACCAGATGAGTAAATATTATAGACTAACATTTGAAGAACACAGGACTGTTGAATTTAACTTTGTCTTCAGCCAAGAGCTGAAATTCCATCTGCTCAGCTCAGTTTTGTGCAAGTCCTCTGAGCTCATTAGTCGGCTTCGTTGAACATTTCCTCTTTCTTTTTGAAATCACACATAGTTTGATAAAGCAGTTGCAGGACCTGTTACAGAAGAAAACATCTAAGGGGGAAGGTTGCCTTCTTACTTAGTATGAAGAGAACATTTTCTTATAGTGAGGTTTGAGTTTTGCTCCTTTTTTATCTGTCAACCAAGAATTATTTCCATAATTTCTGGGACCAGTGGACATTCAGCCAAGATTCCTGGCATCACAGGAACAGTTTCCTTTAACCTAGAATTTTGAGGTACCATGTAACACATGGGATTTTTTTGCAGATAAGGAGTTTTACTCTTCTCTCCCTCCCATTCCTAGCCCCTCCTCAGTCCACCTGTAATTGTGAGCATGATTGAAAGAGAAAGCAGGCATTTCACCTGTCCAAAATCTCAAAAATTCTTCCTTTTTTACCCATGAAAGGTGTAGGACTTAACTGGCTATTTACACTTAAACTATATTTTCTGAGTTTCACACAAAATTTCTTTCACAGTCACTGACACAAAGGGGTCCTCCTCATCTGCATGCCTTTTTTATTTTTCTGCAAGGAATCAAGGATTTTACCAACCAAGTCACTTATTTTATTCTGATGTGTGTTTTCTGCTCCATTTATTAAAAAGCTGTGAGCTATTTCTTCAGAATTTTCTGAGGGAAGAATTCAACAAAACTTGCAGGAAACAGGGCTGTTAAGTTAATGCCATTGAAGTCAATCATACCAATCAAACAGATTACAGTGTGACAAGCATTTACTCCTGGTTTTCTCAACCAACTCATAAAATTCAAATTAATTTTTTTTTTTCATTTTATAACATGTTTAGTATAATATTCATAGAAAAATTTCTTGAATTCTTTGGACCTACAGGGTACATGGAAAAAAGACAAAAGAAGATGCTTCCCAAATCATAGTGATTATAATGATTAGGTATACAAATACCCTGTAAACTAACTGTCCCCAAAAGACTTTTTTGCCCTATATTATAGGCATCAAAAACCCAGCTGTCACCTCAGTGTGTCTGTGATTACTCTTTCCCTTCATTAAAGATATACTTGTCTCTTTTGGCAGCACCATCACTAGAATTCTATTTATCCTATTTTTGCTTAATTGATTGTCCAGAGTTCGGAGTACCACAACTCCATCCAAGAAACTATAGAAATTATGGAGTTATTCAAGAACTCTCTGGACACAATCCTGTGCCATGTGCTCTGGGATAACCCTGTTTGAGCAGTGAGGCTGGACCAGATGACCCCCTGTGCTCCTTTCCAAACTGACCCATTCTGTGATTCTCTGATACTGAGGCATGAAGAAGCTTATTAATGTTGTGCAGAAACCTGAGTCTCACAGACCTTTATTTATTACTATTTTTTCCATTCTTCTTCCTGCTACTTTTTACATGACTATAGACAAACTGCAATCCATATTTGTAAACAGGGAGAGCTGAAGGATTAGTCGCTGCCTATGTGATTATCTGGTTGTATTTTAGATTTGGTATTTAAAGAAGCAAAAATCAAAAACCCCAAACGTTTCAGCACACAAAGTCATCAAAGATATTTTTATAGGATGTGATTTATATTGGTCCTTTTGTCATAAGGACAGTGTCAGATACTGACTGATCCTATGCTTGAATTTGTTGATTCCATTTACATTTCACACATGAAGGGTTTGTTTGAATGGCCTGAGGAGAATAAAGACCTTTTTCTACTGGACCTTGAGGTATACTTGTATAAAAGGGATCCTAAGTTTTCAATTCTCCTAAAAATATTAAATCACTGGTGAAAAA
>WEIU01005444.1:0-23268 GCA_013389925.1 Aegithalos caudatus | reverse complement strand
CACAGGGTGCCGGCTCCGGGGCACCGCCCCGGGCATAAGGCAGCGAGGCCTTCCTTACCTGTTGTACTGGCAGCTGCAAAGGGCCTGCTCGGAGCTGGAAGGAAATAACTGTTACCTAATTCCAGGGGACAGTTTCCCGCTTTCTCCTTGAGTCAGTTTTTAGTCAGGATGGAATTATTGGGAAGGCATGCGAGGAAGATGAGGCGTTAACCTGACAGAACTTGTTTTTTGCGGGAAGGGGCGCGTACTGGCCTTTATTCTAGGTGGTTGTTTTCTTTCTGCAGGCCGAAGAGCAGCAGTTTTTCTGCAGAGCTGTCTTCCCTTAATCAGAGGCAGGCTCAGTGCAGCGGTGGTGAGTTATTTCTCCAGTTTGTTACTGTAGAAGACAGCAGTGTGTGTAAAATACAAGAACAAGGCCCTAAGTGCAATAGTGATGCTGCTTCCCACTTAAACTTCCATGTGCCTTGCTTCCCATGTCTCATACATGAAGTCACCTCTGTAACATATTTGACATGGCTTTCGAATTAGCCCACAGAGCAATTCAGCAAAACGAGGTTGAATTCAAATTATATTTGTAGTATATAAGGTATACCTGAGCTTTTGCAAATAGCATGTTCCTTATGGGGTTTGGTTTCTTGAAATTTCATTGGCAACATGAAATTTGTCACTGCTCTCCATTTATCTTCTCTCATTCTTTCATTGTACTGCTCTTATCAAAGACATTTACTATGATGTGTATAAATGATAAACATTTTTGTCACCTATGCTTTACGTACAACATTTCAAAACTGTAATGCCAGAAGTGGGATTTAATTGTAGTTAAAATGTGAAGGTTTAAACCTGTTCTAGAGCATGAGGGCTGACTGAAACTTGCACTTCCATCTCAGCTGTTTGTCACTAGTTTGTTCTTCAGTGATCTGTCAGGTCTTTTAGAAAATCCATTATATTGGGTAAATTAGGAGGAAGTCAAAGGAATGGGATTGACCTTGTAGTATTGGTCATGATGCCTTGGGAAGGCTGACAGAGACTGAGCTAGAGAATAAAGTAGATATTTATTGAAAGGCCTCTAGGATCCACATTGGGCAGGAGAGGGCCTACATCCAAGGTGGACCCAAAATGGTCACAAAATGGACAAACAGTCACGAGGTCCAACACTTTTATAAGTTTGGTCCATTTACCTATTGGGGTTTAATTGTCCAATTACAGCTTCAGGTTGTGAGGCCCCATCCTTCTTTTTCCTCCCTTCAGCCACCTTGTTTGTGCTTTTGTGCCTGAAAGTTGTCCTTGGTATTCATCAAGAAAAGGATTTGTTTTGTCTGCTCTGTGAAGAGAGCTGACTGGCACTGAATGTGAGGCTCAGAACAACACCCCTAGGCAGCACGGAATCTGAAAAACATGAAAACTAAAACTTAAAGCATCAGTCATCATAGAAATTTACTGTTAAATGTTACAAATATTATTACATTGTCTCTGTATCCATTTGGCTTTTCCTATGCCATCAGTACTGAACCCTGTGACAGAATAATTTTTGAGTAAATCCTTCGAATTTTCTCACTCATTTCTTTCCTCCCTGTTTTTTCTGTTGGGAATTTTTGGTCACTTTGGTGGTTTCTGTTTAATGTGAAAGATCATTCTTCTCCTGTGAGTTTTTAATCTAATCTGATTAACTTTCCTTAACATTGTTGTCAGCCTTGCTTGTTGCTCTTTTTACTGTAGTCCTCATTGTTCTTAGTTCTTGTATCCTTTGTGTCTTCTGCATGCTTTTTTCAGACCTTGGTGTTAGTTTCAATGTTAAATTTTTGTAAAAATTAAATTTTGAAAATTCTACTCCTGTATTTCTGTCACTAACAGTATGGTAAAAAACACCTCTGACTCTTTCACATTCAGATATTTTATCCTCTTTACTGTGGTTTAAATTAGGCAAACTGTAGATAGCTTGGTTCAATTACACAAAGAAAAATCACTATGTAGGTATTGAAAAATCTTAGTAATGCTTAACATTAGTCATTGTGTTGGTTTTGGTATTGGTGATTGCACAGTAGATTACTGACTTTAAGTGGTACTTCAATAACCAAGATAGTTTTAGTTCTTTTGGGTGCACTCCTTGGTAGGACTGCTAGCATGTGACGTGATTGGTAGAGATACTGCAATGCTAGAAAAGAGATTAATGGAAAAGTTTGCAGAAGGCTGTAGTGTAACTACCAACTTTTCCTGAAGGTGACAGTATCCTTACTAATGTATCATAGCTATATGACTGAATGCCAGCATTTGTGTTACTTATTTCAAGAGTTCTTGAGGCTTTTCAGCATGGAAACTTTGTTTTTTCTGTTCTCCCAGAAGCAAATGTACGCTAAAAGACAGTGCTAAGTTTCTACTTGAACCTTCTGAGCTGCAGGTGTAGCTTTATAGTTGATCCTTAGTTGTACAATCTGCTGATAAGAAGCAGCAAGTCCTCTTTGTAAGCACTCTTCAGGGAGTAGCTTTAAGTGTCTGCAAAGTCTTCATTAGGTTCCACTGTCTTAAACAAGTCCTCAAACTCTCCTTGCAGATAATTTTTTCCTGACCACAGACTGTTCTAGTAGCTCTGACCTCTCTCCAGTTTGTTCCTTCTTGAACTGAGGAAAGGGAGAGCTATGAGAACCAAGCTGGAAAAAATGTCCTAGAAGCCATCACTGTGTGAAGAAGGATAACAACAAGCCACTTGTGCTCATTAAGTAGTCCAGAATTTATTTGCACTATGGTCAGTGAGAGCACACTTTATTTTGTGTAGTAGGTTTATGGCTTTGTCTTCTTCTGATTTCATAAAATCTTAACTGAATTTATTCTTGCACCTCTTACAGTGGGAAAGAATTAAATGAATTCTTAAAAAAAGAAAACAAAAATACTCAGAATTAATTGTCTGGATATGAGTGAGTTGTTATGCTGTATTCTCTTGGAGTAAGTGAGGTAGGGAGGTGGTTTAGTGATGAAATCCTTCATTTTGTACCTTTCAGATGTTTAGTAGTCACTGGTTTCTTTTCATAGCTGATGTGATTTTAAAATTAGGATGTATTTTAGTCTGATGGGAAAAGTACCTAGATGGCTTTTTGTCTGTATCAGAAGCATTTTCTGTTCAGGAAAAACATTAGACTGGTATGGCTAGTATAAAACTAGAACTATTTAAGACATTTGGAATAGTCTTGAAAGGTAAAATGTGTTTGTAGATACCCCCATAGAAAGGGAGCTGAAGAGTAAAGAATAGAACAAATATGAGACATGGATTTTTGCCACTTAAAGGAGATGAAGGAGTTTGAAATGGGAATGGAAGTAGAGGACATTGGGTGATAATGAGGAACTGATGTTGGTATTTGTGGCCTCTGAAGACACTAACTCATTGTGCTAAGTGGTGGCATTTGATGTGTTGTTTTTGTTCTAGCTGTAACTACACTTGGTTTTTCTCCTGCCAGCATATCCTTGAGGATATGCTATTGTCAAGTTCAGTATTGTCATTTCCAGTGGGATCTTGGAGAGCATCTTTTTCTTCTGGAGCGTGGATAGTCTCTGTTTCCTTTTGCAGGACAGAATTCTGGTATGGCAGTAGGAGTCATGCTTGGGTTTGCTGACGGCACTGAACACTTTCTAGTGAAAGGGATTTCTTTTCCTTCTTCCAAAATGTTTGTGTGCAGTTTGGTTGTTATAGCAATGGTTGTGGACCTCAGAAGAGCAAGAGAAAGCAAGAAACGTTCCTGGTACTGCTCAGTGTTTGTTGTGAAGGCACAGACTGACCAAACCTGGAAATTCTGGCTGTTGTGACACAGATGTAGACCGTGCCTTCCTCCTAAGACTGTTACCAGGTTGACAGACTGCCAAAATTTCTATATATGCCTCCTGTTTCTGAAAGTACCCAAAAGACAATCATTAATACTCACCTTCTGAAAAGGCTCAGTAGTGAGTAAAGCTATGTCCCTTTTTGCCTTTCCCATGCAGCAGTGAAGTCAGATATGTAGGAGGTGAAGATTGTTTTTATCCCACAGTATTATAACCAATGTTCATAGCCTTTGCAGTTCTGTGGAGTTAAGAGCATCTGTATATATCCACTGTGTAAATTAGGGTCTGAAGAGCCCTGGTTCATCAATTAAAAAAGAGAAAGAAAAAGAAAGAAAGAGGGCAGTGTGAGTGCATCACAACAAACTAAGATTGGAGAGATCTGGGTTTTAACTCCTCAAGTACAGCTGTGTCTGTCTGCAGGAATAAGTTTGACATGTGCATCTGTACATGGCAGTAATTACAACTGCATTTTGAGCAGATCCCACTGAGATAAGAGCTGGAGCCCTCCCTGGATCAATTGTCTTTACAGGGGGCATGCAGAGAATAAATTCCCCATAGAAATCCTGTTGGTGAGAAGGGCAAGTAAGGACTCTGTCAGAGTTGGAATTGTGTGCTAGGACCTGAGCCTGTAATGGCTTGACATTGTTGGATGCCACATATTCCTCCTTTCTCCTGCAGTGTCCTCTGGTGCTTGTGGGACAGTGTACTTGACTTCTTGGCTTATTTGGGTTTTTTTGTTGTGTGTGCCCCCAATATCCCACCCCTGCCTTTTGCCTTTTGGTGTGCAGTTATGGCTCAGTCATGGCATGTAAGTTTGTTCTAAGTTTACATCACATTTTGACAAGAGCATGAAATTAAAGCTGCTTGCTGTTCTGTCTGCTTTTTTATGCCTAGCACATTTACCTGTCTAGCAATGTGGTGTGAAAATGGTTGGAGAACTTGATCCAAACCAAAACCTGCATTTTCCCTGCTCCTTCCATCTTTGGGTATCTAAGGGGTTCAGGGAGAAGCAGAGGGTTGTACTGTTTATTTTGGTGACCGTAGCTCTTTGTTTTAGCTTAACTTACTTGTAGCTAGCTTAAACTGCAAATTAGAGTTTTGTGCAGTAAGGATTGATTCGATATAGTTTGTTAATTTTTAAAATTTCTTTTTATTTTCTTCCTTTTTTAAAAAACAGAAATAATTACAAGTAAGACTAGTCACTAGAAAAAAAACCAGAAACTGGTAGATTTTATAACATGTAAATAGTAGCAATAGACAGCTTTTTTGCATCTTTGCCATTTGTATTTGCTATACATTTAATAGATGTTTTTCCAGTTAATTTTTTGCTATTGAAATCATACAGAATAAACCACTTCCTTAAATATTTTACAATATTTATAAACCTTATCTAAAAGGTGACCCATCTTCAGGGAGATTATTGTATTTTAATTCAGTTTTGTTATTTGGCTTTTGACAGCCTCATCTAATATTGTGTGAAGACTGTTCTTTACATGGGATCAAAAAGTTACTGTGCAGATTCATTGAAGACTAAATCTTGAGGGCTGTTAAATTCCCTGCCTCTTAATAGAAAATCCTTGAACCAGAGTTTTCTGGATGACAGGCCAGCATTATGTAGAAATTTGCTGACGTGGGTATCAGCTGTGGTTTTGACAGAGAAAGAACATTGGGTTAAATAAATTTTTGGTTTTTCTTGCAGTTTTTTGTTGTTGTTTGTTTTTTTTTTTTTTTTTTTTGAGCAGTAGCTCAAACAGTAGCTGCTCCAGTTTTAAGTGGAAATACAAGCCTTTTCAAGAATGAGAGACATTATTAAAAAATAAGCAAATATTCCACTTTGAAAGTACCCAAAGTTTTTTTTTTTTGTTGTTGTCTTTAGAACAGACTGCTAATTGTTTAGAAATAAGAAACTGAAAAAAGAAGTAGCCTGTGTTTTGTGCTTGCATTTTACTAGGTACTTTAAATAAGTGTGTCTTCTAATGAGAACTGTTATAGATGAAGTAGATAAATTTCTAGCTGAAGCAAAAGCCATCAGGTTTTTCATTCCCTTTCCTAAACTTGTTATCCTAGAGGTGCTACCAGTGTTGGGTGGGTTCAGCCTTGGGCTCCAGGTGTGTCTTGGAGCGTCTGGCACTGCCTCTGTCAGACACGGGGAGAGCTTCCTGCAGCTTCTCAGGGAAGACCCCTGCAGTGACCCCCCTCCTGCTACCCTGTGCACAGCTGGTTAAAGCACAGAGAGTGGAAGATTCTGCACATGGGAAGTGTAAAGCGGGGCTGGAGTCACCTCTTCAATTACTGCTGTAAAGAGAGATGTGATTTTGTGTTTCATAGGTTTGAAATAGACTTTATTTAACCCTAGGACCTTCACATTTTAGTCAGCTTTTGTTGAGACTGATTGGAGATTTGGAGATGAAGAACTTTTTTTTTTATGGGTATAATTTTTTTTTTCAATTGTGCAATGCTATTTCTGGTATAAAGGTCTTCAGTATTGTGGCTAGTTTTGTTGTTAAGGTGATTTTTCTAAAAAAAATGAAAGATTTAATATGTCAGAATAAATGTAATTTATCCCACTTTCTTACCCTTACTGCAACAATTTTTTTTCCTGAAGGTGGAAAAATAAACCTTTTTTTCCCCCATTAAACTAAAGCAAATCAGAGTCATTACAGTTGGAAAAGACCTCCAAGATTGAGTTCAGCCTTTGACCAGTCACCACCTTGTCAGCTACACCACTGCTTGACAACCTCCAGGGGTGACAACTCCACCACTTCCCTGGGCAGCCCATCCCAATGCTAACAATCTTCCCGTGAAGAAATTCCTCCTGATGCCCCTCCTTCTCTCTCCTCTTGAAGAGAAGCTGTTCTTTGTTGTTTATTTAGAAACCCAAATATATGAATATTTAACTATGTATGTGTTGTTAAAAGTTGACATAGGCTTTAAACAGTCTTTTTTTATAAGCAGAAAACAGACTTCATAGTTCCTTTCATATATGTGTCTTTTTCTTCTTGTAACATTGTGTGTCATTATAAATGTAATCTCTGTCATCTGGAGAGCAGTGTTTCATTTTGCCTTCACAGAGAACAAGGGTGCATAAGGATGTATATACATTGGGAATTTGGCAATGCACATTCATAGTTCAGCTGGTTATGCATTTATGCAATTGTATGCCAAACAGGAACGAACCCAAATATATCAAGGAAAGTTCTGCTTCATATAGGACTAGTTGTGAGACTTAATGCTTTCTTTTTAAATTAATATGAATTGTTTTGATGAATTTGAATTGTAGAATTTAACTATATGAATGTGCCCTTTTCTCTCTTGAAGTAAAAATAAGATGAAAAAATGTTAATAATCTGCATCTTTTCCTGTTTCAGACAACCCCATGGTTTACTCTGTTTACAGCTGAGTAATCATCTCTAGCTGCAGTTTTGCTCTTAGCTGCTGTGTTTCACAAGAGAGGTAACTTTCACAACCAAAATATTTGCTGCAGTTCCTCAAATCTAGCAAATGTGCTTCTAATGATAGATTTAATGCTTACTCTTTCTGTTGAGAGATTTCTGAAAGCAAATAATTCTATCCCTGTACCAAAACTGCCTGTGAGTGGGTGTCATGCTATCTTTACACTGTGTAGTATAATGGAAAATAACATGGGGTGTTTGGATAATATGAACGGAAAATACCTGTCTGTATTTGCTATCTTTTTGTCCTTAAGTGTTTTTTCTCCTTTTTATTGTTTTCAGATTTTCATGGATCTCAACAGTGCTAGCACTGTTGTTTTGCAAGTCTTAACACAAGCTACTAGCCAAGATACTGCAGTGTTGAAACCAGCTGAGGAACAACTGAAGCAGTGGGAGACACAGCCAGGTTTTTACTCAGTCTTGTTGGTAAGATACAGTGGAAAAGTGCTATTAAGTAAACTGAATAATTTTGAGTACTAGAGCACAGTTGAACCATGACCTCTGGCTGAGAGAAGCCCTGAGGTGTCACGGTGTGGCCACTAGAATCCTTATGCTGAAGGATGTAGTAGGTAGGATATGACAGTGATGGGCATTGTCATCACTGTGTCTCAAAGTAAGCTCTTTTCCCAGCCCTTCAGAAGGTGGAAATCCAGCGTCTAGCATTTTGAGTGAGCAGTAGTGCTAGATCTTTTACTGGCCTGTTGTGAATTGTAGATGGTAGAAGGCCAAGAGGGCCCTTGTCAAAGGAATTGCCTTACTGCCTTGAGGAGCAGGGACCTTTTTATATACCAAGGCTGTAAAGACCTTTTCTTCTTTGTGAAGGTGATGCTTTTTGAATATTTTAATAGAAGTTCCCTTTTGCTTTCCATTGCATTGTGTGATACCTCTCTGGGACTGCTTTCCTTTTTGTTAGTGGAGGGAGACTCCCAGGGAGATTAGCTGACCTGGCTGTGATAGTAAGATCCTGGAATGGGTAAGGTGAATCCTTCTAAAAGTACTCTGGCCATTGGTGAAATGGATGCATTAATGTGGCCAAAGTGGTGGCAACACAGTCAAAAACTAAATTAAACTATTTCAGCAAAGACACTTGAAAATTAACACTGTTGTTATTCTCCAATATCAATGCATATGCTTATAATAATCTTAAAAACACAGGTAAAATGATTTTTCTACAAACATTTGTCCTCAGTGCATGGATTGAATGACTCAGATTTGTAAGGTGACATTTTCTGTTCTCTGTAGACCCCTAATTGTTGGAAAAGGTGAAGGTGAGCCTGAGGATTTAGGGAAAGGAGTAGAAGAAGATACTTTGAGCTGTCAAATTTCCTTTTATGTACTGCCTTTGCCAGAGTGTAGCTGTGGTGGTAAATGATAGAAATTGATAGAAAACAGCAGAAATTGCCATTAGTGACTTTTTTTTTTCTCTGGATGTTTACTTTGAGACCTTACACCTTAGGATGTAGACAAGTTGAGCACTCAAAAGTGTAACTGGAAAAGATAGGAGTTGATTTTAAATATAAGAGCTAGAAACTCAGGGGTTTAGATGCTTATCAAAGAGGATCAATGGCTGCTAATTCCTTTTACATGGTTAGGTGGATTTGTTGGGGCCACGTCTGCCTTTCTCTAAGTGTGAAGTATCAACACAATCTTCCAAACTAAACAAGTGTCTTCTTTGTTTAACATGATTATGACAGATGGGCTGTCTTGGGGTGGAAATAGTTGGCACCTTTTTGGTGGGGCAGAAATGGGTGCTGGGCAACAGGTAAATGTAAATTTAGTGGAAAGTGGGTAAGACAGGTGATATCTGTGGGATGTGTCAAGTAATATAATTACTTACTGTAGGATATACTTGCTTCAGGGACAATCAGAATAGAGAAAATCATAAATGTGAGATGCATCCTTCATCCTACCATTTTCAGTACCTAGTGGAGTTGCTATCATTACTTTTCTGTGTTTCTCTCAAAGTTATTACATACCTGTCTTTTGATTCAGCAATAAATTGAATGATTTTGTAAAGAAACTCTGTACAAGTTATATCAGTTTGTATATTGGCTTCATTCCTGTTATTTCTATGACAGCATTACTGTGTTATATTAAGTACTTCATGTTTTAGGAAGTTCATACGAAGATACACAGTATAAAGAGAAGTTCTACTTGGTTTTGTGTAGATTCTTTGGTCTTTTTAAAAATTTTTTATCTAGGCCTGGTCTAGTTTTAAGATGTTTTTTATCTGTGGAAGTTTTGCTTCTTCTAAATATTTTATCAGGGAGAGGAATAGTTGTTTGTAAGATCAGTGGAAGTTTCAGTATGAGTAGTCTGGGTTTTCCATGTTTTATTTATTTAGATTTTTTTTTTAATCATATGGAAGCGGAGTTTAAAGTTACCTGTTCATGTTTTAGTATGCTGAGGTTGCATTTGGGAAGGGTCGAGTCTTTTAGAGATGGTCTGTCTTCCTAAATGAGCTTTGGGGAAGGAGGGCATATTACATACAGATTATTTTCATGTTATGTGGTATTTATTGGTGGGCTACCGCCTTTCTGATATTTTTCTACAGTTTGCTAGTTTTGAAGTCGATATTGTTGTTGGCATGTAAGTACTTTCCAGTCATTGGAATTGCTAGGGTTTTTTGGGGGTTGGCTATTACCTCTAGAAAGATGTTCCTAGTAACAGAAACAGATTTTGAGAGAAAGTTAGGTTTTGAATCCATAGTGAAAATGGGGTCCTAGATTTCTACAGCTGAATTATTTGAGAGGTTTGTTTGTATGTCTGCAGGCATGGCACCTAAAAGTAGCAGATCCTTTTGACCAGAATCCCTGCATTTTTCAGATCCATTCATACTGGACTTGTAAAAGCAATGAACACAAGTGGTGCACTCTTTCTGCAGTGCACTGTGTAGTGAGAACCCTTAGTTCACACATGCTTGCTCTCTAAAGGAAGGAGTAATGATGATCCTTGAGAAGGATCCATCTGATGCAGTAGAAAGTTGGAGGAGAGCTGCTCTTCAGAGTAATACCCGTGTTGAGATTCAATACCCTACCTTTATTTTAGTTTCCTCTATGTCTGTATGTACATACAGATATTTAAAAGTGTATATAGGTAGATACATAGGTATGTATGTGTCTATAGATACATAGCTTTTTATTGGTAGAACCTAATTTCCTAGAATAAACATAGGTGAATTTGAGAATTGCAGACCTACCCAGGTCACTGTTTTACAGATAGTATTGGTAGACAGCATGGTTCTTGGCATATGACAACATAATGAATAAATAAGCTAAAGACTGGATTCTGACTAGAATAAGGAATTGTTCTGAAGTGGCACAAACTTCTGAGAGCTATGTCATTAAAGAATGTAAAAAATGTTGGATTCTAGTAATTACCACTCTTACAGTTCCTTTTCTGCCAGACAAGATTAGCTATACATTTGCCTTATAAAGATTTTTTTTAAATAAATCAAAATTTGGGCTAGTGATAAACATTTCTTTACCTCTAAAAATTTGTTTATCTGTGTTTTCACATTTCTATCAAATGATGGTTAAAGCTTTTTGTTTATGTACAGTCATATCACAGAAGTATTTCTACATAAACCAGGGCATGTGTTGATACAGTTTCTGTCTTGTTTGTGGTGTCTTGAGCAATTTTTTTCTTGACCTTTTATTTTTTTTTAAACAGAATATCTTTACAAACCATAGCCTGGATGTGAATGTAAGATGGTTGGCTGTGCTGTACTTTAAAAATGGAATTGATCGGTACTGGAGACGGGTCGCACCACAGTAAGTTTTGAGTTCTTCCACTTAAACTTCTTAAAGTTGGCTTGCTTATGGTTGCCAGGCTGGAAAAACAGATCCTTAGTTCATAGAAGTCACTTTAGAATTTATGGTGATACTGACAACATGCTTCAAACTTCAGGATGTGCTGATAAAACATTTTGTCTTTATATTGCTTCTTACAACTCTGTTACTTTTGAGAACTGAGTTAGAAGGCAGTTTCATAGATAATAGGTTTTGGAATGATGCAGTAAGTGTTACAACATTAACACCTGGATTTACTGATAGTGACAGAAGTGAAAGGTAGTCTCTTGGAGAATGAAAGAGACATTTCATTTTGTTTAAGCTGATTTGTATTGAATGTGTACATGGGAAAGAGGCAGTAGTTATCATATTAAAAAGTTCAGGTCTTCATTTTTTGTTGTTCTGATAATGCATGACAAAGAGTTCTCCAAAGAAGATAAGTACTTTTCATGAGCACCATGTAATTTACTTGAAAATTACAAAAAGTGCCATTTTAATATGTAACCCATAGAATTATATACTTCCCAGTTTTTTGTAGGAAATGCTTATTTTTCCTTGAAAAACAGGTGTGATTTCACAAAGAGTTTCAATTCCAGAAGTGATAAAGGCTTGCAAGTGTTTAGTTTTTCTTAAATGCCAGTAAGAGGTGGGAATGTCACTCTAAGATGTAGGGTATTAAATAGAATTCCAGGTGCAGATTTTCTGGGTGACAAATCTAAGGTAGTGTTGCCCTACAAAGTATGATTTTCATTGTTCATTGTTTGAGAAAGTTCAATGTATTTTGCCTTGCCCTGTAAGCTTTTCTAAAGATCTACCAAAAGAGGGGAAAAAATAGAAAAATCTATGTCCAAGCACATTTTAACTAGTGTAGTACTCCTTCATTGTTGCACAGAGCACTTGAGTATTTGTACGTGTGAATTGGTCTGTAATTGCAAAACATCCACAAGCATTTGGGTCCTTTCTTATATGAAAGGAAAATACAATCTTTTTCATGAAAGATGGCGTGTATCTTTGACATTTCTGGTTAACAGGATTCTGCTTGCAATACTGGTACTGCACAAGAACTGTTGGAAGAAGTTAAACATTGTTTCAATTTGTTAGTATTTTTAGACACTAGTATTTTTGGTTAAAAAGCATAATTTATTTCTTGTAGAACTAAAGATTAGAATTTGACTGTTTGAAATAAAAAATAAGTTTAAATATTTTAATGAGATTTTTCTGTAGTTTTGAATTAAATGTAATTTAAAAATTTTTTCTTGGCTTTAAAAATTCCATAGATTATATCTTTATTAACTTTCCAGTGCAACCCTATTTTTCCCCATTTCTAAGTTTTCTGCCACTAATTTAATGCAATTAAAGTATGAAATAAATTTTAAAAATTGTTGGCTGCTGTTAAGGACTCAATGGAGTAATGCATACTAAATTTTTAGTCTGTGTTCAGCTCTTTTACTTTCTAAATTCGTTAGATGTGACACTTTGTCAGCACTCACCCAGATCACATTTCTCTGAGTATATGTTGAGGTTATTTTGAGATTTAAATTAAATTCTCAGTAGATTGTTTTGTGAACCAGTCATACTTCGAATGTCATGGTTTTTTGAAAGCTTCATTGTAGAGGCTGCATTTTTGTTGTCTTTGCAAAATTCTTGTCTTTTGTCTTGTCTCACTTTTGTCTCACTTGAGCAGCTGTCCACTCTCCATCCATAGTAGTATATCAAAGCGTATTTTGATGTACAGATCAGCCTTAAAACCACATTTTCCTGTGAGTGGTTTTGAAAATGAGCTTATGAGCTTCCTCCCTCCTGCTTTTTCAGACAGCTTTTCATATAGCTGTGGTGAGGAGCCTAGAGTTGTCATAGCTTCTTTTCAGGCCTCTTTGTTTGAAATTTTTTTGTCAGCCTCCTTAAAAGCTGGTCTTACAGGATGATTTTGTATGCATTTTTATTTTCTTCAGAAATGGTTTGTCCTGAACTCAAGAGTAGAACATGTTTTTGATTTTACAATTACTTTTCTATCCTATCTCTTGTGGACTTTATTCTCTTATTTGAGTACCATATTGGCAACTTTAACAATACTTTTCAAATATATGCTTGTGTGATAACTCCCCATAAGCAAGAACTCAAAGTCTGAAATACCAGACTTTCTTTAAAAAAGCTCCAAAATAATGTTTTAAGTATGTGGATGTATATTTCTCCGCACCACAGTCACAGAGAAAGCTCAGATTAATGTTGAACTTGCAAACTGTGAATGACTACAGTATAGTTGATAGAAGTTCACATGTAGATGAAGTTGTTTTAATTTTTGGGCATAGAAGTTCATGTGTAGATGACCTTGTTCTAATTTTTGGGCATGTATAATTCAATGCTGAAGGGAAATAGCTGGCTCAGTGAGGCACATTCTTCCTAACTTCTCGCCTGCCTATAAGTGTTATGTCTGGAATTGTGGAATTGGCTTTCTTGCAAGGGCGGGAGGGAGGCTGAGGGCAGTGGTGCTGCTGTCTCTCCGTCGGGGGCCGAGGCTGTCCCTGTTCTCCTGCAGATGTCACTCTCGTGTTGTTCAAAAGGTGAATTCCTCCACCCATTGCTGGGCAAACCCTGGGAACTCTGTCACACACTGCTGTGTGACACTTGCATCGGTATTGATGCCTTAGGAATTTTTTTTTTTTCATTACTGTTTTCCAGTTTTGCTTATCATAAGCTTGTGTATTTGAGGTGTTTATCCTCACAAATCTATTGCTTTTCTTTCCTTTGTTTTGTCTGCAATGGCAAACACTTAATTACAGCATTTTTATTTACAGTAAGTAATGAACTGAATTCTTGTTGCTCTTAGACTGTGCATATGATAGGTTTAATATAATTATAATTATGAAAAAGTGTTTTAAGGCCAGGGGTCTTGTGAGCCCACAAACAATGAAGTAATATAGTAAAACAGGTTTTGTCTTTTTTTATAAACTAGGTTTTAGGTGCTTTCTATTGTCTCTGAAATTGAAGTATGATACAATCTGCATTTAACAGAGAATAGATTGTTAAATTTTATTAATAAGAGCTTTTAAGTTTTAGAAACCACTTAGAGGATGCCTCTGTGTGTGGAAATTATATACTGCATTTTCTTCTTATAAAAGAAAAACCCTCGAAAATTTATTTTCCTGGAATGTAATCTCATGGCTTTAGATTAATAAATTAAATAGTTACATGCAGAAAAGCTTTTACTATTGCAGAAATACCTGTAAATTTTTCACCAAAATGTTTTTAGGCCTAATTTACTTTTATGCAGAAAAAGTCTTAAAGCCTACATCTTGATTTAAAAACTATAAAATTGTTGCTCCTGAATGCTATATCTACTTTGGAAAATAAGACTTAGTGTACAGTTTTGAGTGACCAGTGAAACAATGAATTTCCCCCCTTTTGTACTATACTTCAAATGATAAGTCTTTGATCTAGGAAATGGTGAGTACTTGTGTTTTGTGCCGAGGTGAAGGGAAAGTGAAAACTAGAATATTTTTGCAGATGTTTGTTCTTATGGCAATTAATATTTTTTACTATTTTGATATTAATATTCACTATTTGTCTAGATTAGTGTAAAACCTATGCTTAAGGGACTTTAGACATAATTTTAAACCTCAATGTATAAAACTAGCTGGTTAATATCTGTGCCTGAGGTCAGACAAGAGGAAGTGGTTGTGTTGGTGTGTTTAATCTCTTAAATTTCCAGCCACTAGTCTTCACTGAGATGTGATGTTTGCATGCATGGTTTTAAATCTTTGCAATGTTGTGTGAAAATTTCATCTGAACAGTCTTAGGTGATAACTTACAGGCTTTTTATGAAGAAGAAGCAGCTTTCAGTAAATGGTGCTATCAGTAAATGAAAATGTGTTGGAGTTTTCTGTTTGGTTTGGTTTTGGTTTTCTCTTTCCCCAATAATATAATCTATAAATATCAACAAAACCTTTTTTAAACCAGTGTGTTGTGTTTCCTGACTAGAAATTATAAGAAAATTGCATGAATCATACAAAGTCTGGAGTAATACAGGAGTGATATCATACTGTAATTTGTAGTCTTAAACTGATAGAGGTCACTTAAAATGAAGTATTAAGATACCACAATGCTGCACTTGAACAAAAATTTACCTTTCTGGCTTAGAATTTGTCCTGTTCACTATTTTCCCCTGCATTTTATGGAGAATGTATCAACATACTTTTCACACAAAGGTATAATTTTTAAAAGATCTGTACTTCTAAGTGTAAATATATTACTTGCTTGTAGAAAAGGATTTATTATAGAAAGGACTTACTGCTTTTACAAAAAGAGCTGTCATCTGATGGGTGATTTCCTTATTCTGGACATTTTTTGGCCATTGTCCATTAGTATACATGGGCAAAAACATGTTAAAATCCTTAATTCTGGCAGTAGTAACTGTATAACAATTGTATATGAGTACTCTATTTGTATTTTGTACAATTTTGCATTTTGTACAATTTTTACAGTATATACCTGCATGTCTTACTCTGTCAACTCTCTTTTGCCATTTATCTTTAAAAAGGTCACTTCAGGTCTCAAATTGTGAGACTAAAATGCCTTATAAATATTTTTTTCACTGTTCCCTCTTTTTAATAATACTTGAGATAGTGGAAGAACAAAGGATGTTCTTTTCTTAGTTTTGATAGTGCTTATGATAGTTACATATGAATTGATAGTAGTTTTTTTAATTGAAAATAGATAATATTTTAATAAATATATCCTGGCAGTGCTCTTTCTGAAGAAGAAAAAACTACACTGCGTGCTGGACTTATCACCAACTTTAATGAGCCAGTGAATCAGGTTAGTGGTGATTGTTTATTACTCTCCTAAGAAATGCTTGTATTGGTAGCTTGATTTCTTTCTTTACAGAGTATTTAATATAGTAATAAAGTTGCAGTTTACATACTGCGTTTCAGACTTGAAATGAGGTCTTTTACCATAGATCATAATTCATTGAATTATAGAAGCACTTTGGTTGGAAACAACATGTTTTGGTTTGTTTCTTTTGTTGTTGCAGTGGCAGTTTTTTGTCCCTTGCTGTTTGTACAGTCATTTGGTTAATAATAATCTTAATAAATCCTCAGTGTGAGTGTCCTTTCTTTCACAAAGGGACTAATTGTAATCCACGATTTTGATCAGAATAAGAATTCATTATTGTATTGAGTATAGAGCTAATGTTAGGGGCAGAATGTGTCCATACTAGATGAATCAATCTTCTAATTACTTCTGCTAACTTCTTTATCATGTAAGTGTAAGATTCTGCAAGGAAGTATTTGCTAATATTTTGAGACAGATCTTAAATAACTTTGTCAAGGAAATAAAAAATGATAGGCATAAGGTAAAGATTAAAAAGAAAAGGCATTGGAAATAAAATTCTGTTCTGCAGACAGTTCAGTTTTAATGTTTCAGGATATCTTGACAGAATTAATGTGACTTCTAGGATTAGAGCAATTTATCAAAATTAGGATAATGCAGTCTTTGTAGAAGCCCATTGTGAATGACAGTTTTGACAAGAGTTAAAAATTTTCATTGCAAATGCAATTTTTATAAAAGCACATAAAGTTTTAAAATTTGTTCAGGAGATATATTTTCAGTGTAAGCAATATGACCAAATATTACTTGTTTCTGCATTTTAACCAAAAAGAACTATGAAGTATATCAAACTGGACCATAGTATGTGTCATCTATGCTTCTATTAGGTAGCATATAATTTATCAAATGTTTAATTTTGAAGTTTGTATGTTTTTTGCACGTATAAATAGGCAAGTTTATTATAAAACTCTTATATTAACTACATTGTTTGTAAAACAGAACTTTATATCAATACTTTTTTCATACACTCATTAGTATTTCATCAGGTTGCCTGCTAAGATGATAGCATAGCATGTTTTGTAGTTAAAAATGCCACTGCTGATAAACAGTTCTGGAGTTCTTTGATGGTAGCTGCAGTTGAGATTGGAACCTTTTTAACTGACAGTTTAAAGGCTAGTGGCTTCATGCTTTGATTTATGTGTCCTTATGACATTTTTGGGATGTCATTTGTTAAGATGTGGAGTTTTTTGTTTGTTTTTATGGCAGCAGTCTGAATAATTACCTGAATAATCATGTGCGATACTGAAATATATTTACAGACTCCATACCCCTTTCTTTCCCCTTGTTTCCCAAACTGTGTTGTAGGTATCCTGAGGTATCCTTTCAGAGGAATCTTTCCTTTAGTTCCCAGCCTGCTTGATATGTCTGAGTTTTGATATCCTGTGTTCTGCTAACTGCACTTTTCCAGTCACAGATAGTTCATAACACAGTTGCTATCTGCTTGTGCTTTTTGCATCAGTGAAGGCAGAAAAAATTATGACTCTTGTATAGAAAGAAAAACAAAACAAAAAAGCGAGAAATAGGCATAGTATGGAGATGTGATGATACAACTTGCCTCCCAGGGGAGGTGGAGAGCAAAAAGAGAACATAGCATCTGCTGAGAGCATAATTTCCATGCCCTCTGAAGATATTTAGCATATGGAGGGAACAGTGGAACAAAGTACTTCTTTAAATGTATGACAGCAAATTCTTTTTCTTCTTTCTCCCCATTTAAAAAGCCAGTCCTCAGAATGAAAGTACTTTTGGCCTTCCTGGGAGGTTGCCTATGTATTGCATAGGGAAAAAAAATTTATTTGCTCTCCCTGCTCTCCAGTTTAATCTGGTATTGAGTAGGACTCCCAGCTCTTCCTTGCTAATGTTGACATCATTTTCCTGAAGCAATTGTTCTCAGTAAGCATACAAAATACGTCAAGGGATGTTTAGGAGAAGGGAGTTGCACAGCAGCCAAGTGTGGAATATACACAAAGAGAACATAAGAAGGGCCAGTCATGTATCAACCATGGGTGGTCTGTCCCTGTGTCTAAACAAACCTTGTGCCTGATGGCTACTGCCTGCCCTGTGTTCTGACTGCATCCCTTACTCCTCTTACTGTGCAGTCTCACTCTGTTCATCATGCATGTGTGCTGCAAGGACCAGGTTCCAGCTGCTGGAAAGGCTGGCAGGAGTGGGATTTGTGCCCAGCAACCAAAGTCAGGTGGTATGAGTGGTGCAGGTGCCCCTGGCCTGTGGTTCTGAAGATCCTGGAGCAAGAGAGAGGCTCAGTTACTGGGATGGGGCTTAGGCTTACACACGTGTGTGCCTGGAGCTGGGAATGGCTCCATCTAAAAGCCAAACGGAGCAGAGTTAAGGGGTCATATGTACTCAGCAGTGATGGTCATAGAAAGTGATAGAAAAGATCACTAAGTAAAAAGGGGTTCCCAAATATTTGTTTCTTCATTTATATGATTTCTAGAATAAATATAGTTACCGGTCTTCATGTAAAATTTAAACAAGGTATTAATTTTAATACTTTATGTAAATACTTGCTACAAACATAAAATAGAATACTTTTTCTCCACCTTTATTTGCATTCAGCAAACTTAAAAAGAACTTGAGAAAAAGCACACAAAAATCTAGCAATCCATATGAGTTTTTTGGTTCAGGTTTTATTTGGCTATGGATATTGTCATTACTCATTTCCTAAATGCTCTTTGATTTAGTGGTGTCTGGTTTTTTTTTTTGCAGATTGCAACTCAGATCTCTGTACTGATTGCTAAAGTTGCCAGAGTGGACTGCCCAAGGCAATGGCCAGAACTTATACCCACTCTTGTGGAATCTGTGAAGGTGCAGGATGATCTTCAACAGCACAGGGCTCTACTTACATTTTACCATGTTACAAAGACCCTGGCATCCAAACGTCTCGCTGCAGATAGGAAGCTTTTCTATGATGTAAGTAATGTGATGCAGTATTTTAGAGCATGCAAACTGTGTATTGTATGTGCTTGCTTCTTCCTGAGTTAACTGGCAGGGAATTAATGGCATGTCTGTGGACTTTAATGTCTGTCCTTGGAATGGAAGTGCTCTAATGTTGTGGGTATCTGTATGCTGTGGAATAACTGGAAGTCAGTTTCTGGGGGAGATGTTTGAGATCTTTATTAATTTTGCATATGGCTTGAATGTTATCTTAATTTGTGTAAAGAAGCAGAGCTTCATCTACAGAACAGTGTCTGCATATCAGCCTTATGGTGTACATAGTCTTATTTTTCCAGGAATTTATGGAGTGGTTTTGGAAGTGTGTTCTGAATTCTTAAGTCAGTATAGTCTTTAAGAAATACTGGGGTTTAGACTTCCATACAACCATATTTTAATCTTTTATCATCAGCAGGAATGTGTTTGAGGTTTTTCCAGGCCATCTCTTCAGGTTAATTAAAAGGCAAGATGTGAATACAAATGCCAAATTTTGTATCATTCAGTCATTCACTGTAAAAATCCACTGATTAGAACACAGATGTAACTTTGGCTGTAGGCCATGCATCTCCAAACCCATTTGGAGCTGGCCAATGACATACTACAGTTAACTGAATTTAGTCAGTTAAACAGTTTTTCCAAACATGTTACTTGAATTTTTTGCAGTTTTCATTTATTCCTTCATTTTAAAGGAAAGAGTGAGCACTGAAAATGAAAACTGTTTATGAAGGTTTACATATTTATTTATGTAGATATTTTTGTCTATGTAATCAGTAAGATGAAATTTTAACCATCAGGAGTCTGAGGCATTGAGGACTGACTTGTAAATAGGACCTTTACTAACCTTTACTCAGTCAAAGCAACTATGGAGCTGTCAAATGCTACCATAACTGAGTGAGAAAACCTTTATCTTTGGTTTGTAATTCAGATATCTTTATCAATTAAGCACTGTGTGTGAACTGTAATGTGAATTAAGTTTGAGATTTGTTCAGTTCCACCTCATTAGAAACTATTTTTCATTCTGTGTTTTAAAAAAATTGAGAGAAAAAGTCAGTGTTTGTAGCCATCAACAGTTAGTTTTGGAGTAGGCGTTGTTCAGTACTGTATGGCTAAGTGTGTCCCAGAGTAAGCTGATTCAGACATTAATTTAACTGTAACATGGACAGCTTGTCTTTGTGGGAGAAGAGGTGATGAGGAAAGCTGATAATTTTTTGAAGTGTCATAATATATTATATACCAGCAGCTGTATTTACTGAAAATTGGGTAAGAAAAGAGCCCTAAACGGTTTTCTTTAAGGTGAGAGTCATAGACCCAAGTAATCAGCAAAAACAGTGAGTCAATACTAACATCTTCAAATAGAGGCAAGGTAATTTTCTGGAAAATATCTTTAGATTAGTGCAACTCATTACAACAATGAAGCAAGTTAAACATTGTGGCCTGTGATACATATAAGAAGCTAGATTAAACATTTTAAGAATCTAAACCAGCCTTTAAAATTTAGGGATTTATTATGGTATAGCAAAATTCAGGAAACAAAATATATTCTTGGTCTTCCTTTTGCAGCTTACATCAAGTATTTATAGCTTTGCCTGTTCCCTGTGGAATCATCATACAGATGCATTCCTACAGCAGATTTGTGCAGGGGATGAAGCTGCAGCTGCAAATTCACTTGAAAGAACCTTGTTGTCATTGAAAGGTAATAATGGAGAATTCTGTTAAGGGTAAGGAATCAAGTAACTTTCTTCACAGGGAATGTGTAGAGCTTCTTTGGTAAATAGTTCCCATTCTCTAACAAAGCCATGCCCCTCGGGAATAACTTTATTCTTGGTTTATTTTACCTGCAGTGTTAGCAAAGCAGGAGGAGGATTGCTTATACAGAAGGGGGAGAGAGTAGTCTTGTTTCTCAGTATGTGAGAAAATGTGCATTCCACTGTGCATGTTGTAAGAATTCATTGTCTAGGAGGTTTGGAAGCGGGTGGCATTACAGGATGTTTTCTTATGTGTGTTGTAATTTAGGCTTGCGTTTCTTTAGCACTTAATTGAGGAAACTGAGCTGCAAGTTTCATTCCATTAAATTTACCCTGTGCCCAGTGAAAAGCTAACCTTAGCAGCTAGTTTATGTTTTAGATTGATGCTCAAAGGCTTGTGAGTGGAGTAAATGCATATCCTGACTACCTTGCTGCTTTGAACAACTGAGATTTTTGCATGCAATGCTTGCAGTGTAGATAATACATGTCTGAATTGTTTCAAAAGATGCAATGTGCAGCTTTTCTGGGTCACTGGCAGTGATAAACCTGAGAGAATTTGCAAGTGGCTTATGGGCCTTACTTGACTACTACACTTGGCCCTTTTCCTATTGCATAATCTTTCAGGAGTTGAATACTTTGAGTTTTGGCAGAATTCTTCCTGATTTAGTAATTCTTGGAGTTCTCTTCATTATTTTACAAAAGATGCATTTAAAGTAATTTCAGTAAGGTGAATGTTAGATATGGATGAGGCATCCAGGACCAAAAATTAAGTGAATTTTTTAAAGTGTTGAGTTGAAAGAAAGGCATGGCAAGTAGAATTGTAATTGTGTTCTGAAATTTGTTGAAACAAGAGCTAATGAATAGCTACAGACGTATTTCTTTTTCCTAGTGCTTCGTAAACTAACGGTCCATGGCTTTGTAGAACCTCATTGGAATGCAGAGGTGATGGTAAGTGCATTTCTAGTTCTAGATTAGTAATCTTTTGTGATGATTTCAGGTTTTGTTAGAGCTGTGTTTGAAAATTATTGAATGGCACACATTTGTATTATGCAAAGGAAGATTAAACAACATTCTCTCAAAGTTGTCCTCCCATCAGTCAAGAACTCTCAAATCCTGGATAAATTCTGAACACTATGACACTACTGGCATCATGTTTAAAAAAAAAGAAAAAAAACACCCTTTCCAATTTAGGCACCACATGATGGTAGCACTTGTTGCTTACTGAAAGATGTCTTATATGTGCTGTCCTCCTCCTAGTTAAAAGCATTTTGTTCAGTGATGAATGTGATGCCGTGCTTGTCTTATCACATTTGTTCATTTGATATAAAAGTCTGTGGTCTGCACCCCATGGAGAAGGTAGCCTCAGACAGAAAATCCCAAGCACCTTCCTTAGCCTCTGGTGCTGCCTGTTTTGCTGGAGGAATTGAGTCCCTATGGCCTACACTAGGAAGTTGAGAACAGGGTGGAGCTGGATAAACATACCATCTGGGCAGTCTGCTTGCTAGCTAATTGTTAATTTCTTGAGGAAATTGTTCAAAATAACCAGAGTTCAGTTAAAAGTTATGATGTCATATCTGAGCTGGTAACACATGACCTCAGTCTTATGTAACTGTTTTCATAATACATTGCAGAATAAGCTTCATCTTTCAAAAACATGTTTGTTTTTCAGGGTTTTCTACATGCCATATTTGAACGGCTGAAACAGTTTCTGCAGTGTAGTAAGTATCTGAGTATTTTTCTTTGTATTCATTGTTAAACATTAGAATCTGCATGAAAATATACAGGTTAGTGTATCAAAAATAATCATTTAGGTGCAAGGTATTTTTGTACAAGATAAAACTATTTAAATATTGCTGGAACTATTAAAGAAGAATTCAGTAAAAGTTTCTTTTAGTATCAATGGACTAAAATCACACCAAAATTATATTTGATGGCATATTTCAACAACACTTTTTATGAGAATAGATGTCTAAAATGAATAGGAAGAATTAAGAAAAAATAATTTATATGTACTTTTGATATTTTGGTGACGTTCCTGGGCTCAGGAGCCTGTACTTCGGTAAGAGGGCTGATCTGGGCTTTGAGCCTCATTTTTAGAAGAGATGGAACCTGCTCCTATTTGCCACTTTCACTATACTACAGTCAGGGTCCTTCTGGCTCTCCTTTCATTTTTGACAAGAAAGGTGCTGAGTTTCATAGAAGGAATTGAAGACCATCCCGTAGTGAAATTTGCTGTTTATTGTAGTCCCCTAGAATATGAGGACTTTAGGGTTTCTGTATTCCTTCTATATGGCCCTTTCTGGTTTTTCTTTTTTTTTTTTTTTTAAATGAGAATTTTGTCTGCTTTTTTCCCTAATTTAGAATGTTTTCTAATGTCCATAATAAAATATTCTTTTAGGTGGAGTTTCTAAAAAAGCACGTAATAGTATGCGGCAATAGTTTTTTTGAAAGGACATCTTTATATTTTCAATGCATAATTATTTTTTGTCTATACTAGCATTTTCTTGCATTATTTTCACTGCCTTTTATCACTGAATTTTCTGTAATGATGTCATAATTATTATAGCCTGATCAAGCGCAGTGAATTTCACTACATTTGAGAGAAACAGGTTAAGATTTCTTATTCCCAGTATTCAT
>WEIU01005433.1:0-13797 GCA_013389925.1 Aegithalos caudatus | reverse complement strand
AACTATTTTTGGAACTAATTACCAAATTATGCTTATGTGCATTTTAGATTTGAAGGCCATATAGAGATCTGTCCTCCAGGCATGAGCAATTCCACATATTCTGTCAACAAAAGTGTTCTAGAAGCCATAAAAGCACGACTTTCATCCTTCCATGAGCTCCTACTTGAGCCTCCAAAAGTAAGTGAAATCTTGTGTTAACAAATTAATTGAAGCAAACCTCACCATGTGTCTGTTTTAGACACATTATAACAAACAAAACCCAGTCTGACAACTTTCAGGCAAGCGTCCAGGCTACTTCATAGCCTGTTGTGACCTTTGGCTCAGGCGAACAGTAATAATGAACAGCAATGTTTTGTGCTTTTCCAGCACAAACTCTGTTTAATTAGCAAAGTAACCTTGGAGCAATTGCTTTTTCTAAAAGCAACGAAAAGAGATTTGCTATATATTCCCTAGGGAAGTCCTATTTTCTGCTTGGAAATCCAGTCTGGATAGGAAACATGGACTATAGATGCTACAGTTGTTTGGAACTTCGGAATGGCCCACATTAGGCTCATGCAATTCTCTTGACTTTCCCAGGACCCAAGTAGATTAGGTCCATGACACATCCCTGCACTCCAGGCATGTTAAATTCCTTGGGCTTTTTAACTGGTTTAAGCAACTTACCTATGTCATGCTCTTGCCAAAGATAAATATATATATATATGTATATATATGTATGTACATAGGGGATTTACCTGTGATCCAGTAGTATTTTCTACTCACATTTGCACTGGCAGAATTTCAGCTGGAGCACCTCACCCTGAACTAGGTGCTGCAGATTTTAACAGAGAAACGAATGTGACATTGTTTTTAAATATATGGAGTTAGGGTTGCTGAGGTATTATAATGTATTTAGACTGTTCACCTACCTATATTTGTGTATATTGTAGTAAGGTAGAATATAGCTGGATTAATGAGTGAGAATTATTTCTGAGAAACCTTTTCCTAATTCCTGTAAAGATTGAGTAGACTTCATTTACTTTGAGAACCTGACTGTAGCTACCAATTGTTTTTTAAATAAAGTTGTTGCTTTCATGTGACTGGTTTTAGTGCTTCCTGTCTGTGGAATTAAAATAAGCTACAGTATTTGGAATTAAAAATAGGGTTTTTTTGCAGGATGAAGGTAAGATAGTTGCTCAGGGACTAAATGTATTTATTTTTAAGCACTACTCAGTCATTGTATGTAGTAATGATAAGATGGTTTTTTAAAAAGACATTTTAAGGGGTTTATGTGTTAAACCTTTTTTTCAGAAAAGTGTCATGAAGACAACCTGGGGTGTACTGGATCCACCTGTAGGAAACACACGTTTAAACGTGATTAGATTAATATCTAGCCTTTTACAGACAAATACAAGCAGTGTGAATCAGGAGCTTATAGAACTTAACAGCATAGGAGTAATACTGGTAAGAACTTTATGCTATCTTCTTTATTTTTATGGATTGCTGTTAAGATCTTGTTGTTTTTTCTGACTCTGCAGATAATTTTCCAGTCTAACTTATTTTCCAGCCTGACTTTTCACCATCTTTGTATTGCAATGCCTATTGCTTGGTTTAAGAACTTTTAATATTGGATTTTACTGTTAATCAGTCTGTTTGAGGTCAGCATTTTCTTCTGACCACTTGAATGTATCTTACTTGCTAAATCTTCATAAATACATGAAGTGGTTTTCTTAATAAGCTTATTTTTTACTGGATGTTCTTGAGTTTTCAGCCATGTTCAGGGCTTCATTGCTATTTTCATTTTTTCTTCTAAGTCGTTCCCTCAAAGCCCTTTTTTCTCACTTAATGTATATCCTCCAAATGGAATCTCAGCAGTGTCCTGTAAAGGAACAGTTACTCTTGGTAGCTTGTACTCCTTCAAACCTCAAAGGAAGGTGGTGTACAGCAAACTCAGTTACCTAACTCACTACTCTTTGCTGATGTGAACATGTACTTTGAGTACTTCCTACTATGGCAAATGTATTCTTTGTGTTCAGGTTCACTCAAGAAATCCAAATGTTGGTTGATTAAAAACAACGAGCAAGTCATATGGAACTTAAGTTAGTTACTGAATAACAATATGTAAACTTCTATGTTGGCAGTTGTGAGCTTGAAGTATAAATACCTTCTCTTCCCTGATTTTAGTCCAAACCCCCTTTTTCCTGTGACTGATTTAATACAGTGTGATTAAAATGTTTTCATCTCAAATTTTCTTCACAATTGGGTTTGCAGACAGGTACTAACTTTTATACAAATAGCTGACTTCACTGTAGCTGAAGTTTTTCCTAGATCCATTGTCTAAGGGAACATACACACTATGAATACTTGAATATTCTTGTAAATAGACTATTTTGTAAACTAGGTTCAGTGAGGTTTGAACACACTTCTCTGTTGCAGGTTTTACATAGGAAATAGTAATTGTAGCCATAGAAACCTCAGTGCTTCAAGCTGTTTGCTGAAACAGCACATTTTACTGGGCAGACTTGACTTAGAGAAAGTTATGGGAGAATGTCATTAGTTTAGGAGGACTGAAAATAGATTGAAGACTTTTTTTAGCTGTACTTTGAATGAGACCTAACATTGCTCAATACTCTCCCAATCACTGCATGTCTTTACAGAACTCATTACATTTTACCAGTGACAGCAATCATTGGAATTTTGTAATGAGTAGCGTAAAATAACTAGGCTCCACAAAAATCTTTCCTGTGTTTAAGAGAAAAAATGGGGATAAGCAGGAACTTGAGTGAATGGATGCTGTTTATTGTATCTCAACCTCAGAGTTTGTCTTGTGCTTTGTTAATTATCTTAAACTGCTTGTAGATTATCTGAGGTAGTGGATGATGGCTTTGAAACAGGTAGATAAAATTTCATAAGGAATCTCACTGAAGTGAGGAGCACATTTATAAAAGGGTATTATAGATACTAGGAAAGTTGACAGAACTCCAAAAAATCGAGGACTTCTGAGGTCGTAAATAATGCTTCTAACTCTGGAACTTTCTGGGCTGCAGCTGGTAGAAGGAGTATAACCTGTCTTCATAGTCTAAAAGTACATTACTGGTGACCCCTGCAATAAATCCAGATAGTTTCATTCTTTTTCAGATCCAATATGGTATCCCTTGTGTTCACATAATGGCAAGCACAAAAGTTACTGGTCTTGTGGGTCACAATTTTTCTCTTGTACAATAATACTTAGTGTAAAACTTAAAAGATTTCTTCCAGTGTAGTCATTCAAATGATTAGGTGGGTGAGACTATTGGTTGTGTTTAATGAAAAGATCTCGGTTTGTGTAAACATTGGTGAATTTGTTTTTCAGGACATGTTTTTTAAGTATACGTGGAATAACTTTTTGCATACTCAAGTAGAAATCTGTATTGCATTGATTCTTGCAAGTCCTCTTGAAAACACAGAAAATGGCACAATTACAGATCAGGAGTCCAGTGGGGACAATCTCTTACTGAAACATGTAAGTTGTGTTTTGCAAGTCTCTTGAATTTTCCTTTTTCCATGCAGTTAATATTACATGTAAAATACATCCCAATTCTGCTTAATGTATAGAATGGAAAAGAATGTCTTTCTGGTTTTACTTAAAATATTAGTTCAGGATGTTAACCCTGAAACTCCCATAGGGTAAGGTTTTTTTTTTTTAGTTTTGCTCTGAAGTGAGCAGGGTGAAGAGCTGTAAGTATTTATTTTCTCTGAAGTTTCTGCTATTTTAAAGGCTTAAAATTGCAATTCAGTAGCTTTGTGCTACTACAACTCAGCGCTTAGAAAGAGGAGTAGAATTAATACAGGTTTAGCTTTTAGGTTTGAGGTTGTGATATGACTGCTGGACTTTCAACCCTTTCATGAAAGTATGTATCCTGAATGTGAAGTTAATAGTCTTGCAGACTTTAGTATCAACTGTAAAATGCATAAATAGTGTTCCATTATACTGCTACTAAGCATATATTGCTTTTTTGACAGCTCTTCCTTAAGTGCCGATTAATAGAAAGAATACTTGAAGCGTGGGAGATGAATGAGAAGAAACAGTGAGTAATTAGTTTCCTCATTCCCTGCCATTGTCTAAATAAGACTTGAGTTGTGAAATGAATGCATAACCAATTAAGAAGTGATCTAGGCAGTTCTAAAATCACTTGTATGTTAATATTTGGGTTAAAGCTTTCTCTTGTACTTTTTTGTAGCATTCTAATTCTTTTTCTTGTGACCATTTGAGAGCACCAGAGTTGTCATTTTTGCCATGTATAAGATATTACTGTGATCTTTAAGGTTTACCCATGTTCAAGTATGTAAGCATATGTAAGTTTTGAGGGGACATGAGATACTTTTCCCAGGTAAGCAGTTGAGAATTACTTGTGAACACATCAAAGCATTCCACATACTGGGGAGCATCAGACTCCTAAATAGTAAAAGCCAGCTCCTCAGCAATAGAATACCTTCTAAAATTGTGTTTGAAAGGATGTAAGCTTCAAGTGGCTAACATTGTCTGAAACTTTTTGTAGCAGGAGAAAAAGTCATCAGTTGTCACCTGAGGTGGTAAAATGTTCTCATGAAGGCCAAATAATTTTAACTCTGGGGATACTGAACAGTAAATGTTAGTTCTGACCTGTTAAAATATTGAATTAACTAGCTGAGGAACTGCTGCTGGTTTGATGGAATGTTGAGACAGTTCTACTCCCCAAAACATTCCTATCTTAAGTGAATCAGATAGTAAATACATGGCTAATATAACTGACCTGGAAGTAAGGACAGTGAAAAAGAGGGGGTAATAAAAAAAGGAATCTGCTAAATTTAACTGTAGAAAACATGCTCGCATGAATATCTTCCATTTTATATCAATTCTCCTGGGGTTATAGAGAATTACCAACTTTGCTGGCAGTTAGATTCTCATAGGAGAGAAATACAAAAAGTTTTCTCTGTAATTCAAACCTAAAACTTACATTTTACTTGGATAAGACTGTTCACGATCCACTTTTTACCATATGAATGATTTAATTAAATATTTAGTCTCACATTTGGAAATACCAATGAAGAAAGTAGTCTTTCAGACCTTAGGTAGTGCTTTTATCTGGAAACAGACTTGTAATGAATTCACTCCTTTTTCCAGTTTTGTACAGGTGTAGCCCCAACTGTAAAATATAAATCATTAAGGGTACTTTTAGCTTAGCTGTTTTAGGAGATGGATATATTTTTTAGTACTTCTGTATTCTATCACTTAATGTTATTTCAAGCAGCTCTGTAAGCTTAAGGGTGACTGCTTTCTCCTGGCAAAAATCTGACATAGTAAAAGTTGTTTGGTTCGCTGGGACTAATGAGCATTTGCTAACAAAAGATACAGTTGTGTTGCAGACTTTCTGGCTAGGCAACAAGTCAGTCTTGCTCGTCAAATAGAAGCACTCTGTGTCATATCCTGTATTAGAAACGATAACCTTTGCTGTTATCATGTGCTGCTTGTTTTGAATGTGCTTGTTACCTAAGCAAGCTGTAAACAGTGTGGTAGTTTACTCATGATATCTTGCATAGACATAATTTCAGTTACCTCGTGTGTTAGATGATGATGATGGAAAATAAAATCATGTGATATATGTTTGCATAACATATGCTTATGAAGTCATTTTACAAAGATTTCAGTCATGGAGGTTTGTCTAGCTGGGTGAGGGGTTCTTTCTTGGTTTTTATTTGAAACACAAAACCTTAAATCGATGCAGGAAAAGTTTGGTTAGCATGCAGCCAAATGTTAGACAATCAGTTCAAGCTGGACCTCTCATGTTTGCTATTTGGTCAGATTTAGAATGGTTCCAACTGGCAGTAGGTGTTCAGAGCACTACTCTAACATCTGGTAATTGCTGTTTCTACAGAGCAGTTTTGTGTGAAATATTTAAATGGCTTTGTAATTTTACTTTTGGTAAGCATGTAAATGTTGTTCCTCAACTTGAGGGAAGCAATGACCCTAATTTAAATGGGTATGATACATGTAATGCTAAGAAGCCCTGAAGTGCTAAGGCATGCTTAAGAATGCTTTTCCCTTTTGATCATGGGCTGAAAACTGAGGGAATATTTGGTGTTTTGGGGTTTTGCAAAATACTCTCAGAACAGACATTTCTTAAAAACTCTTTGCTAGAATCAGTTGCTAATTCTGTCATTATTTTGCTAGTGCTGTGCATTTTGCTTTCTACACATGCCCACAAGCAGTACAAACACTTATATGTCCTTCTTGGTACTTTATGTGCTTGTTAAGTCTCCTAAACTGGCTCAGTGAAGTCAAACCAGTCGATACCTTAAATTCCTGTGTATTTGTGTGTGAATATGTGGTTATAGAATGCAGCTCTAATTTCAGAACCCCAGTTCATTGTCTTGTGTACCATCCTGGCAGTGTTACAGCAGCATACGGTATCAGGGTATCACTCATGGCTCTGAGCACGGCACTGAACTCTGGGTCTCTTGCAGGGCTGAAGGAGGAAGAAGGCACGGCTACATGGGTCACCTGACAAGGATAGCAAACTGCATTGTGCACAGTACAGATAAGGGGCCAAACAGCACACTAGTCCAGCAGCTCATCAAAGGTATTCATTCATGGTCTTAACTTTATCTTCAGGGCTTGCATTATGAAATGCTGAGGAAATTAAGCAAACTTAAATCAGAAGGCAGTTGTTGGATTAAAGAAGAATATAAGTGGATTACTTCTGAAGCATTCAATTTAAAGCAGTCATCTTTAAACAAATGCTTAAGTATTTTCATTTCAAACAGTGTTAAAGCTCCCTGAAATAGATGCAAAGAGGTGCTGACCTGCTTAATTTGGACTTGTTTGCTAGTTGGACTTACATTTATGGGTTTAGGAGGATGTGTATGTTCTTACCAGTATTTTTGGTAGAGTAGAAAAAAAATATTTGGAAAATAAAGTAATGCTTCATTGTTGGTAATTTCTGATTGGTTTTGTTTTTTTGTTTCCTGTGCTAGAGCTTCCAGAGGAGGTCAGAGAGCGATGGGAAACATTCTGCACAAGCTCTTTAGGAGAAACCAACAAGAGGAATACAGTGGATCTGGTAAGTACTGATGGGTAAGGTATGAAATCTTGTTTTACTCAGATAGTTTTTTTGTCAGCAGCACTGTCAGTCTTCCAAAATCCAGTATACTTGTAAGGAGTCCCTCTAGTTGCTGAGCTGTGGAACTGATAATTCTTTAGTTTACTTTTCAACTAAAGCCATATCATTAATATTTATGCAGGCATAATGCAGACCATCAGCTTGTAATAGCTAACTGGCTCGTTACCTAGTGTAGCTAATGCCAGGCAATCTGCAAGGAGGAGGATTTCTTTACTTCTTCAAGGTAAAGAGGGTACCTCTTTCAAGGTAGTGTCCTTAAAAACTCCTGTCTGCTTGAGGGTACAAACTAAAAGTGCAGGAGCTGGTGTTGATTGCTTTATCTACAGGATGTAAATGACCCAGTACAAGTTCAACAGAATACTGCTACCTGCATTCCACTGCCTGTGTTACTGACCTTGCTTAAGTAACTTTGCTTATTGTTGTGCACCTGCCACATTTCTTCTGCATGCAGCTGTAGCAGTTACAGTTTTGGAAAAACACTTAACTCAAGTAGAGGAGGTTTGTGTAATCGTGTTAAAAATACAGTTTACACGTGGAGACTTGAATAAGCAGAGGCAGTTTCTGATGTCAACAGACCAATTAATGAACTTTATTTTACCTGACTTTTCCAGAAATGCAGTGCTTTGCATGTGGCTTTATTAACTTGTGCTAGTCCCATGTTATTTGGACTATAATTAATTGTTGAAATTACTATTTCAACGTAACTATTAACTGGACCGTGGTGTTAAGAGGTGTCAATGGAAGCAATAGGAAATTCATCTGAAAATCTGCAACTTGTGAACAGGACCAAAATATGTATATAAGGCATTTTTTCTTGAGCCTGTGAATGCAAAGAAGTGTGTACAGCTTGCAGATCAATGTAATTTTTCCTCTGGGTAGAGACTACTTCTTGGTCAAGACCAAGAGAAGGATCATATAAAGAGAAAGAATTTTAGGCTTATAAAAATGGCACTAATTGGCTCTTTAGATGTATAATCATGTGCTTGGAGGTACTTGATGTAATAACAGTAAAACTTAATTGAAAACTTATCTCCAAAATCCAGTTTTCAGTAGAATACAAAGACAGAGCACTAAAACAATTTCTTTTATCTGAAATAAACAAATACTTTATATACTATGCCAATGACCCAATTTCTTTGTATAGGTTACTACCTGCCACATTCATTCTTCCAGTGATGATGAAATAGACTTTAAAGAAACTGGCTTCTCACAGGATTCTTCTTTGCAGCAGGTGAGTTGAATTCTGTTAACAGCTTAAGTTGCTCTTTCTGTAAAAGTAAATTAAGGCCTTTTTAATAAGCAGTGGAACTTTTATTTTTCTCTCATAAGCAAATATAAGTCTAGAAAGTTTAAATTAATACCTGGGCATGTGTGCATGCACACAACTGTGTCTTACCAGACTCAAAAGCATCTCTATGAATTCTTTTGCTGGTAGTGAATGAGTGGGAGCCTTGTGGCACAAGATTGCCAATAGATCACTTCGATAGAATCAGATGCTTTAGATGGCATTATTTGTCTGGGTTACTAACCAAAATCTCTCAGATCACACTAACAGCTGTGTAGTAACTACCTAGTCTAATATTGGCTTTGGTATTTTACACATTTTCTGTAGTTTTTATAATACGTAATTGCTTGTCTAAGTTTGAATTGTGGGTGGTGGCTCAGTCTTAAAGAATCTGATGCATTTTTTGTCTGATTAAGTGCTTTTGTACCTGTAAGGTGCACCTGTACAAAATCTTGATAAGTTGGGTGCTATCTGTGGCAGCTTTAGTGAGAAAGTAAGATCTTCTAATATCTCTGTGCTTTTCATGCATCCCCTTAGTGACCTGCTGTGCCTAGGCAATCCCAGCAGTTCCAGGTAGTTAATCTGGAGAAATGCAGATGGTCCAGTGCTGCTTCTTTCAAGTTTGTCTTGCTGTATACCTCCTCCTTTTATATATATTTTCTTTTTCCTTCAGTTTTCATAATGCCTTAATCTAAACTTGGGGTTTTTTGATTGTTCTTTTGTTTTCTTTCCATATTCACATTGTTCAACTTTGCCACCATACTGTGTCCCCTCAGCTACCTGGGCAAAAACCCAGAAGTTGATATGACAGCTTTATTTCCTAGAATATCTTAGTGTTGGCTGACTTGACACGTGGAGATAACGTTATTAGAATTCCCTAGAGGATGTGTAGTAATTTATAATTTAAATTATAGTCCTGGGAAATAAGAGACAAAAGCTATTGTTATGTATAGGTGATGCCCACATGTACCTTAGTGTATATACCGACCTGCTGGCAGTTGATACTGCCATATTTATTTAAAAACCAGCACAGTTGTATCAGTGACACAGTACTGAGATGTAAAATGTTCAATGGTTTCATTCTTACAATATTTAATAGATGCTGCTGGTGCGTGTGCCCAAGACTGATTTTGCTAGTGATACCTGCATAACAAATATGCAACTGTGCTTTAGTATTTATATATAGTTTACTTTTCTGGTTCTTACTATTTATAACTTCATGTTATTTTGAGCAAAGACAGCTTTTTCTTTTATATAGTGTTGTTTCTCTGTTTCTTTGGGGTGCATTTGGAAAGGTGCTGGTTAATGTGGTTAAACTACAGATTTAAATTTTTATTGAAAGCTGTTAGATTGGCTTTCAAGTCAGTAAATGTAAGTAGGGTTGTAGTTGATGCTACCTTTCAAAATTCAGGGGTTAAGACAAATCCTTTTCCTGTCATTTATGTTTAGTCTAGATAGACTTTTATTTCTTTGAAGCAAAATGGGCAAATACATTTTAGAGTTTTAGTAGAATCATTATATCACTGTCGTTGGTCCTGGGGTTGCCAGGCCTTTTCTGATTATCAGATGCAACAAATGACGTCCAATTTTATTGACCAGTTTGGCTTCAACGATGAGAAGTTTGCTGATCAAGATGACATTGGCAAGTGAGTATAATATTACACTGAATTTGGCTATAGTCTTGTGAGTTTTCTTTCTTTCTGTGTTTTTGGCTGTTTTTTTGCTGATGTTAAGTACAAACATTTACTGATGTGAAGCAGTTCCCAATCAGTCCTGTCTTTTTGTGCCATCTCTGTGCATTGATAGAAGCCTCCCTGAACAGAGGAAAGCAACAGCTTCTCTTCTCCTGGTTGTGCCAATGTTGAGAATGCTGTGCTTTTGAACAAAAAACCTGAATTTTAACTCTGCTGTTTAACAGAGTCTTTTTAACAGAGAGCTATGGCTCTCTGTTGACCTGCCATTGTTTGGGTCACTTCCACTTTGTCTCAAGGTGGATTTTTTTCCCCTGCTGATGACCAGATGATTAGCTTTACTTCTAAGTTTTCCTAGAAAAGATGACAGTAACAATGTGTCTCTGGGTGAACTTTTCTGTAGGGGAGAGTAAGGAAAGGCATTGTTAATCTACCTTTGTTTATAAGGTCAAGGCACTTAAGATTGGTTTCTACAAATAGTCTTGGGTGAAAGATGAGGAAATGAGAAGTCTTGCTCAGGTTAAAAAACCCCAAACTAAACAAAATCCAGCACACAACAGAAAACACCCCTCACAAAAGCAGGTATCTTTATTCTTAAGTAAATGGATGCAATAAGGGGAAAAGGGGAGAACAGGGATTCTTGCTGATGGTAGAGTTGATCATGGTTTTTTATCATATTTCATGGCTTGGGATGCCAGAACATGCAGGTAGGAATAAAAAGCATTCCATCAAGATGGTTTTTAGAAGGTTATTTTTATAATAATCTCAGTGTTCTTCCATAAGGCATGTTTAGTAAGTGATGTCTGACTGAAGCTTGTATCTTCCATCCAAGAGACATTGCTGCCTTTTTACACCACAGAACCTGCTGAGCTTAGAGATTAAGATATGAAGCTAGAGGAAGTAACATGGGATACTCCTTAACTTTGTCAGAAGCAAGTGGATTTTGGCATGGATAGGAGTTGGAATTCCTTTAAGTTTGTGCCTTTGGAAGTCTTGGTAGAAAGATAACTACTTATGTAAAGGGGTCTCAAGACTTGTGACAGGTACACTGATTATGTACTCATGAGTTAAATTAAGCTGTAGGTGAAGTTACTTTGAAGTTATGCCTTCTGTGCAAGAATCAATTACATTCTAAGTTGCTTGCATAGCATTGTACAGTAATGCAGATGGTGTCTTGTATACGAATACAGTCACACTTGCAATTAGGTTCCTTTAGACCACTCACCTTTTTTCCTATTTCATAATGCAATGAATATTAAAGGAGGAGTAGTGTGTTCTCTGCTGAATGCTCTCATGGGTAGACAGGAATATATGAACTCTTCTGATATGTAAAGTTGTGTTAAACCTAATATATAGCATTATGTTTGGGAAAATAATTCAGTGATTAGTTAAAAAATATATTTGTGGGGTTCTTTTGTTAGGAAACAGAATTTGATATTTTTTATTTTGTCCCTGCCTGTTGAAAAGGTCTTTTGATAGAAGGGTGAAATCAGTTAAAATACAGAAGAACTGCAGATACAGATACTTGCAGGATTTTGAGGTACATCATAGTCAGGTTAGGCATTCTTCTTTAGGCCTATGTTTTTTCAGTGCACAGCAATACAGTAGTTGAGATTTGGGAATATAACCTCAGTTAGGCTTGTTGCATCTTTGCATCTAACTGTAGATGACAATGTTCTGTGTTTTTGTTTAAAATATTTAACAGTTAAAAAAATCAGACCTCCTTGGTGTGTAATCTTGACTCTTTTGTGTCGGAGACTACTTTGTCTTTTATCTTCTATTTTTAGATTATTGGAAAATAAAAAACCAAAGAGAAATTAAATGTCTTCATGTCACACTAGAAAATCCTGTTTTATTGAGTACGTTTCTTTTCTTCTTGCAGTGTTTCTTTTGATCGGGTTTCGGACATCAACTTTACCCTCAATACAAATGAAAGTGTAAGTATGTGTTCCAGTATTATCAGAAAAATTACTGTCTTTTAAACTTTGGCATGACCTCAAAGTTTTGGCAGTGATTATATATACTCCTTTTATTTGGAAATCACTGGAAAATAATTACCCTACCTTATTCCCATATCATGAGATTTACTAATTGGAAGACACTATTATTTTTCTTTTTGATCAGTATTAAGCAGAATTGCTTCTAATTTGTATAACTGTGTTTAAGATTGGGCTTAAATCTGAATTGTGCATGTTGCACACTTGTATTTTATCATTAGAAGCTATTTAAATCTTCAGTGCCGTTGTAGTGACAGGATTAAACATGATGGAAGCTCCTAAGTGTTCTTTGGTCCACTCAGCTTGTTAGTAGCCAAGTAAAACAAGCAGCACTGCATGTTTTCTTGACAAGCTTTAATTTAAGACATTCTGGTTTTCTGCTACTTTTAGAGAAATGCTTAAGATTCTCTTCAGAATAGTCACGTATTTTCAAGGTNAGGTGAGAAGGGTGTTTCTCATCCAAATAGCAGTGTAGTGAGCCTGCAGTTATGCACCTGTTCTAACTAGGTATTTCCATTCTGTAGAGAAATTAGTGGAAATGTGGCTCTAGTGCTTTGTTATACCAGCCATAATTTGTAGAAGATGCACTTTGGCTTTCTTAGCTTGTTGGTTTTGGTGGTTTTTTCCCTGCTGTGTATTCTTTCCTTCTGCTTTTAGTCTGGCCCAGCTGTCCTTGCTTTGGACAAGGCAGCCTAGCTCCACACATCTGTTAGCCCTTGCTGTCCTCACTTCAGTACCAGTATGGCTGTGAACAAAGGAAAATGCATTGAGTGGAAGGAAGGAGCATCTAGTCCTCAAAACTCAGGGCTGTGCTGCCTCCCTCAATATCTACTGAAAACCTCTTCATGTGATCAAGTGAAACATCTTAAACCTTGTTTCTTTGAGAGAGAAATGAGGGGAATACTGAAAGCTAAAGATTATACCTCAAGTAATCCATCAGAAATAATTGTAACTCTCTAGCCTGAAACTCTTGCAGTATTTCACTGTGCCCAAGGTGTTATACTAAAAACAGAATGTAAACTCTCTGTTTGTATTTGAAGTTCGGGCAGTACAGACAGTGAAGAAAGTACAGACTCTGAAGAAGAGGATGGAACTAAACAAGACTTGTTCGAATCCCACACCAATACAGAGGACAAAATGGAAGTAGACTTAAGTGAACGTACGTAGCTTTTTTCTCTGCTGCTTTGGGTTATAGGAAATTTTTAGATCTAGCAGCCTGATTTTGTAGGAGTTTCTTTGTTGACTGCTTTTATTCCAACTGTCTTAGTCTTTCCTGCTTGCCACAGAGCATGCACATATTGGGAAGTTTCAATTCCTTATGTGTTTTAAATTACTTTATCTAAACTTTGTTTCTACTCTTGAAGAGTTAAAAAAGGAGGAATAGTCAGAAAGGGGAGGATTAAATACTCATTTATAAATATTGCCTACAAAGACCTAATATGTGATTATCCAAACCCAAAAGATGGTATTTTCTCTAAAAGATGGCTTTTTCTCTAACAATGCTCTTTTTGAAGACTTCCTACAGAAGCTAAGTGAACTTGCATTGTTTCGGTTTCAAATGTGAATGAAAGATACACATCAGAAGACACCTATGTGTAATCTCAACTGATGTAATAGGTTGAAAAGTTTTCACATTCAGGTCATACTAAACTGGCTTTTGTTAAACTGGCAATGTCTGTAGGTAAAAGCCCTGTGTTATCTAGACT
>WEIU01005431.1:5135-23223 GCA_013389925.1 Aegithalos caudatus | reverse complement strand
ATGCTGAGAGGAGGTAATTTTCCAATGGTTCTAAAAGCTGCTTAGCTGGGCACATGCTGGCTCACATTCAGATGTCTGTCATCCAGCACTCTCAGATGCTTCTGTGACAATATCATGTTTTGCATTCTAATGTCACAAAATTCAGAAAGAAAAACAAGAAATCCATATAAAGACATCCATACCTTGAGTATTTTTATATATGCTGAATCTAATTTTTTATTTCCTTTTCTTCGTTTTTTTTTGAGGGTTCTATGTCACTATTTAGAGTGCCTAGAAATGGCATACAGTGAGGAAACATGGTTGAAAGAAGGAGTGCAAGGGAGAAAATTAGATCATCAGATCTTTGCTTATCAGCAGCTTTTACTGTCCCATATTTGACTTAAGCCATGAAGACTGCAGCCATATTTCATTACTCACCAAGAGCCCATGGACTTGACCTAAGTACTCAGGTACATTCACCTCAGTGAAACAGTTTCTTGGTTCTGGTTTTGTAATGGAGATAACTAAGTCAGAGTATGGTTAATGATTGTACAAGTGCAGAAACCATATTTTAAGAAATCAAAAGCTTCAAGTCTAGAACATGGAGATTTTGCTACCGGGCATATTTTGTATGAGAATGAAATAGTTTTCCTCTAAGTTATCAAAGAAGGTTTTTGTTTTCCACCTCAGTACTTTGGAATCTCTCTGGAGTCAAAACAAAATGATCAGAACCTCAAGAGACACCTCAATTATTTTAAACCTCTCCTCTGTCTTTGGAATGAAGTTTTTCTCCATCAAGTAGAGAGAGACCCTTAATTGCCATCTTGCACACTGTGATTGGGATTTATCTCCTCACTGACTAAAGAGGAAGCATGGTTGACAAGATTAAACAAACTGAAGAGCTCTTAGGAAACTTCAGAGAGATTATTTCCTTTACGGAGACAGACATTCTGAATTGCCTTCCCAGGACTCCTGACAGTTTTTGATCTAGCTTATAGGAAGCTAATTCAGCAGGAAATATCTTGCCTACTTGGCATAAGAGGAAAACACAACTGCAAATAGGATGGCTAATATTCTGGCTGCAGAACACCAAGACTGCATGTTAGCCATCACCAAGCTCCAGAATGGGACTGAGGTTCAGATATATCTCCCTGAATAATTCTCTTTTTGTTTGTTCTATAAACAATTTAGGTGTTTAAAGTCAACAATGTTTACAGTAGTTGTACTAATTGTAATGTTTGCAATTACCCTGTTTTTCTTCTGTCCTTCCTCTCTGTGCCATAAGGGCACTATATTTAGGGACTGGTCTAAAGTCAGTTGACAGCATTCCCTTGACTTCAAACAACTCTGAATAGGACCTGAGAAAGAAAAGCTGCAAATTGTCCCAATATTTGATGATTTAAGGCCAAAGAGTAGGACTAATCAAACAATAGGATGGAAAGCTCCCATGTGCCCTGAACAAAATTCACTGTTATGAGTAAACAATGCACTTCAGCCAAGAACGCCAGACATATACTTTGTTAAATTGTTAATTACACCAGGTTGTTGGTTTTGTGGGTTTTTATTTGTTTTGTTTTGTGGGTTTTTTGTTTTTGTTTTTTTCTCACTTATGTTATAAATTTAAATAATTTAGGAAAAAAAAGCAGTGTAGTGATATAAATATTTTACTTGCTCATTTGAAGGGCACAGTGTTATTGAAATACATATGGCAGTACATGCAAATGTAGACTTCGGACTTATCATTGTATGTTCACAAAGTTTTCTTGGGAGGTATATAATTTAGGATAAGGGACTGGTACTATAGTATTTCATTATGGTAGTAACATTTTTAAGTGTAATAAATTCTGAACAATGCTTTCAGAAAAGCAAAATAAAAGTAAAGTAATGCTTTCAGAAAAGTAAAATAAAAACATTTTTATATCTATACCTTTTTTCAGAACCAGGCTCTCTCCTATTTTTGGCCAACCCTAGGGAGCACAGTTACTTGCTAAGGGATTGTCAGTCTAACTTAAACACTGAAATGTTTGTGTCTAAGTTTAGTTCTGGTGCGACCTTTGAGGTGCTCTGGTGAAAATCAGAAATGAATCAGTCTCTTTTCTCAGAGACAAGGTTAGTCTGTGCTAATGGGAAAGGTCTCTTATCAAGGGGTGATGGAGATAATTAATTAAATATTTGTGATGGAGAACTTCAGCAAGTATGTTCTGAGCCTGTTTTATGGTTGTTTAGATCTTTCACAGTGCAAGTAGCATCATTTTGTATCTTGCTCTTCTGCTAGGACTGTGCAGAATAGCTAGCTCTTGTAATGACATTTCTCAGAGATTTTCTGAGACATTGTGTTCTTTGATGTCTATAAGTAAAAGTAATCTAATTTACCACTTGTCATTTGAAAGACTATAAAAAATGTGGAATATATCAATATTCAGGTTTCTCCTTTTCATTTTCATTTCTGTGAATAGCTTCAGTATCACACAAAGCATGTTTTTATTATTCAGAATAGGCGCTTTTAATAAAGAGACTCAAAAAGATTGATTTGAAAATGTTCCCTATTTCTATTGTGATAGTCATCAGATTTGGTTTGAAAAGTGGTGTTAAGACTTATTTTAACACAAGAAATGGATTTAAAATAGGCTACAATCAGTAAAATTTTGTACCACACATTAAAGTTATGAGAAACAGATTGTTTTCCTACTTTCTTTTAAAACTAATATTTTTTCCCTATATATATTATTTAGATATTCCGATCCCCTGATCCATGCCTGACTTTTTGTGAAGACAAAATGAAAAAAACACCTTACCCCCAAGTATCCCTTTGTTACAAGTTCCTTCCTGTCATCAGTTTTTGACACGCTTGCTGGTACATCAGAATGTGACTCCTGTTTTAAGTTGAACTTGAGACTTCTATAAATCAACACCTGGGCCCTCTATAGATCCCTCTGGCCTCGCAACTTGAACATGTGGCTTGCATTTCAATAAAACAGGACCATACAAGAACAAAGTTTTAGCAGATTGAACAAAGCCACAGCTCTTACAGAGTATAATGTCCAAGTCTACCTGTGCATTTTATTTCCCATTCAATTTGCTACTGCATTTTCAGTGCTTTCAAAGAGCTAGGTTTTTGGTAAATTATTTGATACAAATTTCTGCTGGTTTGCTCTGTTCTTAATCAATACATGTATTCACTGGGAAGAAATCCTGAGGACAGTAAGACTGTGTTTCCATAAATGCTTCTGCCACATACACCTGTAATGTCACCAGAAGAACTACCAGATGGAAGTCCCTGCTTATTAAAAGCTGAGCTTTGGGTTTTTATCACTTCCTGTTTAGATTTATGAATGTCATTTGATTTCTGTGGGCCTTGTGGACATTTATCAAATAAATAGCAGTTCTCAGAGTACAGCAGTATGAATATACCCAGCTTTCAGTTGGCACCATGTTTCATGACCTGAATTAATTACCTGAAATTTTTCATAGGGCAGAAAAATCCTGTCATAAGCACATATTGTCTCCCCAGTGTTCCCACTCAGATCCCTGGACGTTTATTTGCCAACATGAAGGTTTCAGGCTTTTCAAAACATGCACACACTGTGCTCGTCCTGCTTTTGAATAGTCATAACTCTGTATATGCAGAGGCTAAAATAAAGAAGACTGCCACTGATATCACAGGGGTTTAAATTTTGAGTCCAGTGGTAAGTTGGATGAAGTGACAAGCATTGGAACAGGAAATATTTCACTCGTGCTACATTTTCCAGACTATCTACATTTGACTAAATAAGAGATCCAAACAGCAAGTTTAATTTCATCTTGAAAACAGTAGGGTTTTTTCCTGAAAACAGAAGTAATTACTTCTAGCAATGGTTCTTCTGTAATTTATTAATAGTTTTTGGGTTTTTTTTTGCTACATGACAAAACCCAGATGCTTTCTTTAAAAAGAACACCAAAAATGGTTCTTCCTCAGGCTGTTCTCAATCTGCTCCAGCTGCCCTGGCATCAGTGTCACCCTACAGATCACAAATTTTCTTCTGTTTTTTTGAGATCTCAGATTTATTAGAACTGTGATAATAACTGTTTTTAATAAAAGATATTCTACCATTTCCTTTGGACTTCAGGCTGCTGAAAGAGGAGATCTAGTCATAGATTAGAGTACAGATAAAAAGTCCTATTTCTTGTGATAAATTAAATGCAACACTGCCCTCTTCCTTAGGAATCAGAAAGGGAGGATAAGCTCTGGTTTTGTCATTGACAATAAATATGTTTTAATCCCTTTTCAGGGTGTGAGAGCTCATGATGTTTTAATTTTAATAGCTTAGGCTGATGAGTTCATAGCTCCACCATTAGTATTAATTAGTTGTTTAGCAGCATGGTGAAGTGACAGATCTAAACACCCCCTCTCAGGGGTTAATACCGATTAATGTGAAAAAGAGATTGGAGAAGGAAAAATTTTACTTGGATACTCTTTTCTCCCTTCTTCCTTTTTTATTGTATTTTACTGCAGAAATTCTATACATTTGTATTGTGTGACCTAGTGGTTGCAATAATAATAATAACAATAATAATCCTTAATAGAAAGTACCAATTAAGAGAAATGGGAATATACTTGAATTATACCTTTACCTAATAAGAGGATTCGGTCTCTTCAATGAATGTGTGGTGACTACTAGCTATGAGAATCTATAGGATCACAGACCTTATAATAATATTTCCCCTTATTTTCTGGTCATTCTCATTTAAAAAAAAAAAATCAAAGTATAAGCACTAGTAATGTAAAAATGCAATTTCAATATTGTAAAATATTACTTTTTTTCCTGGTATTTCCTTTTCTGCTGCCATCCCAAATTGGCTCTACATTTGATACAAACTTAAATTAATTTCTGATATTCCCCGAGTACCTGAACAGAAGCTAAAAAACAGGGTCTCATCACAACTACTTCTAGAAACTTCCGTAATGCAAATATCTAAACTGCATGTTTAGGCATTTTTTTTAGAATCCTTTAAGAAACTTTGAAGGTACTGTTGATTCATGCTGCAGTGGTTGCCTAAAATGAGTCTGTTGAATTGGACTTTTAGAGTAGTTATGATTCTAAATGATTCAAGTATATTGCAAGAAAAGAGTGAGTAAACCTAAGGGTGAACAGAAAAATCACAGTTCAAGTCACAACTCTAATCAAATCTTACTGTCCATCATAAACCAATAAACTAATCTTATTCTTAGTCTATTTGAATAGTTCATCAAAATGTTGAGTACATAAGGTTGCTATATTACTCAGTACCTAGCTGGGAATATCTCTTCTGAGATGATTTTCTTGAAATTTCTTGCCTCAATGCTTAGTCAAGATAAATTCACCCTGTACTCTGAGCTGATCATGTTACTTGGAAATGAGTATTCAAAAAATTTTGTTTCAAAAAGAGCAAGGGCCAGATTATGCAGCTGGGAAAGGACAACCCTAGTTATGCAAACTGAGGGATGAGAAGTTGGAGTGTGGCACCATGGAAAGAGATCTGGGAGATTTGGGTTGATAGGTTAACATGCATCAACAGTGTTTTCTGTCAGCCAAGAGGGCCAACAAGCAAAGCCCTGTGATATACAAGGCATGGAATGGCAGCCGGCTGAGGGAGGTGATTGTTCCACTCTACACTGCACCACTGCAGCCTCACCTCCAGTATTGTGTGGAGTTTTGGACACACAAAGTATAAGAAGGACATCAGACTACTAAAATGTGTCCAGAGGGTGAGAGGTCTTGGAAGGCAAGAGGAGCAGCTGAGGTTGCTTGATTTGCTCAGCTTGGAGAAGAGAAGGCTGCAAGGTGCCCATATCGAAGTCAACAGCTTCCTCAAGGGGAACAGAGGAGGCAGACAGGCTGCTTTCCTCCCTCTAGTGACCAGTAGCAGGACATGAGGAAATGGAATTAAGTTGGGCCAAGGGAAGTTCAGGCTGGTCATTAAGAAAAGGTTTTTCACTAAGATGGGTGACCACTGGAAAAGTCTCCTTGGGAATGTGGATATGGCAGCAAGCTTGCCAGAGTTCAAAGAGCATCTAATTAGTACACTTAGTCATATGGTTTAGTTCTATGTTTCTGTGATCCTTTTTAATTGTCTGAACATATTTAAAATATTCAGGACTCATAATTAAGAAGTGCGTTCAATTATTTTTTTATCATTATTCTACTATCTTCAGAAACAGGCCAAGTGTGACTTTGGATTCATAGAGAGTTTTGTTTTTAGTTCTTAAGCAAAGAATGACTTACACTATATTCCAACTAGTTCTAGTCCTTGTTCAGCTATCTCACCTCAAATGTATCATTCTCAGAATATGTGCACATTTCTAAGAACTCCTGTAAGATTCAAGTTTTACATTCACTTTTACTTAACCTATAGATGCACATAAGAATAATGAGTTCGTTAGGATTCAGAGGAGAAGACATTCTAGATATTACTTGTGTATCATGAAGGTGATAGGTGTCGGCAATATGTTTATATTATTTATTGTGCATTAGAAAGAGCAAAAGGATGTAATTTACCAGCTGGGTGCAAGACAAGCACAGGTCTGTAGAAAAGTATGTTTTTAGTTTCTACCGGTGTTGCCATATTGATACTAATTCTATAACTAAGAAATTGATTGTACTATGCTTATTCATACTGATTAGGATGTTCCTACATGTCATTGCTCAATAATTCTGATTGGTTAAATTGTGTAGTACTGCTCATCATTTGTAAATCAGCATGGGCTTGAATATACACACACATGCACATTCATAAGCCATCTACACTCTACAGTCTTTATTTCATTAATTTAGTAAAAAATATTTTTAATGTCAATGCTAAGATGGTATTTTGATTTGCTGATGTACATATTTTAGAAGTTGTTTGCTTAGCTTATGTGTCTTACTGGATTAGATGCAATGTTTCAAATGAGCAAACATTTTAAGTCTTCAAAAACAGAATTTGGAAGTGTAAATTCAAGCTCCTCTTTAAAAAGACTTTTTATCAAACAGAATAAGACTTTTTAAAGAGCTTAGTTGTCATTGAAAAGACACTGATGCAAACTAGTTGAATAACTAGGACATTTTTGCCAATCAACTTTTTAACAATATTTTTTATTTTTAATCTCCTGACTGCAAAGTATAGCTGATGGGCTTTTGTCATGTTTTATGTATAAAGTTGATATACATCAATTATTTCAGAAGCAAATATATTATATGCTAAGCTGATTGCAAAGTATTGCTTGCCTTGCCAGAAGAAAAGAAAAAAAAGACCAAAAAAGACCCCAAAACACAGGGAAAAAACCCCACAGCTTTAAAGTTTGGCAAGCCTTTTAGAAACTATTAAGAGCACACAAGAGAAAACATCTATTCAAAAATATGGGAATTAGTTGAGTTTCATTTTAGGAAGAAGACAAAAATTAACTTTATAATCCAGAAATCTAAGCTCTAATATTGGATGGTAAAAATGGATTAGTAGCAAGAGAACTCTGTGTGTGTTACGCACACAACCACCTAACAGTGCAAACCATATAGCAGAGCTCCTTAGAAAGCAGAACTAATGTATATGACAGGCCTGATTGAGTTTCCACTATGATTTTGAATTACTCGAACTTATAGCATAGTGGGGAGGAAGAGACAGCTGGTTGAACCTGTGGAAGGTGGAAGTGAGTATAGTGGTGTAGTGGAAAGTTAATATCTGTTATTAATATCCAAAGCTTCACCCAGTGCAATTTCCACTGGAACATGATGTTTAGAAGAAACTGAAGATTTATAGACTCCCTGTCATCAGAAGGCATGAGAGCTACCCATGAGCATGGCCACAGGGAAGGACAGCAGACTTCTGGAAATGGTTACTTAAGCCTACTGCTTCAGAAGAACCTAAATATGAGCTGGAGGAAAGAGAGCTTTGAGGCTAAAACTCTTCCTCTCTCAACTTAGAATCTTGTGGAGGAAGAGATTCACTCTGTCAACAGGACACCAAACACAGGTTGGAGAAAAAGAAAGAGAAAACCAAGTCAAAATATGGGGTTATTTTCCATGGGACTGTGTCTCTAAAGAACAGCCTTACCCGGGGAGGCTGTCAGACCTGAATGCATAGGCTGTAAGTTCAGGGTGCACTTACAAAGAAGGGGGAGTTTGATTTGAGTGACACATTTCCTCATCAACGACTTTAGGGTTTGATGTTGTCACAGATAACACAATGTTAAGTAAATGCGGAAGCCATTAATGCAATGGAGAACTTAAGAAGTAGGAAATAATAACCTGAAATGGCATATTTCTCCCTAAAATTTATTGTCAGTAAATATTCAAACAAGACCTGGCGGGTTACCTCTAATTAACACTGATTGATGCAATATGCCTGCCATGTGAAATTGGACAAGCTCTCCAAGTAACCCAGGAAGCACAGATAAAAAGAGGTGTGTAAACCAAATTCTTTTTACCCAGTTTGTAGTAAAAGAAAACACAATTCAAACCACTTACCTATAGATGTCTGTACAAAGAGGTTAGTCCCCTAAACGAGCTGTTTAGAGACAATGGAGAAAGGCAGACCCTCACTGACAAGTGTCCAGACTCCAGGTATGCTGAACTGGACTCAGGCCTCTTCTTCCTCTGTGTAGTCTATATATGCAATATAAATTTGACTGATTATGCACATGCCAGCACTAATCTTAGTCTGTATTAAATATATGGTTGCTGTAGGTAAGTATGTTACCCAATTGCCACTTTGGCAATATTCAACAGTGTGGTTGCAATCCCTGCCACACCAGCCAGATTCAATGTTATTTCCAATTGCTGAAATGCAGGAAGAAATAAAAGTATTTTATTATTTTATAGCATCTTTAGCTCTTCTGTGCTGACAATAAAGAGCTCGATTGTTTTTTTAAGATGAAATCTGTTCTGGAATAGCGGTGTGTTTTCTTTAGTTAGTATGTAGTGAAACTGTCAAAGGAAGGACAGTTGATGTCAGAAAGGTTCATATTTATTCATGTTTAAATTGAAGCTGGCTGTGTTTGCTCTCATTACTGCTGTCATAAATGGTCAAGGACATCTAGGTATGTGTTTTCATGAATGATGTGATCATTTCAATTCAACAATTGTGAATACTGAGTCCTATAGCTCCATTATAGTTCCTGAAGTGCTCCTGTTGCACCATTATTTAGGAATCTGAAACCTACTTATCTCTTTTAGAAATGCAATTTTTATGACAACTCAAAGCAGCTTAATATCACTTCTTGAAACTCAGATTTCAAAATCAGAATTGTGTGGTCAGTCAATCCATTGTGATAGCAGACAGTGTAGCAGAGGTGAATGAGAATTGCTTATGCCTTAGGGAGCACATTTATTTATTGATACTGAAATAGCTTCATTTTAAACAGCAAGGACAGGAAGAAGCAAAGGTGAAAAATCCTCTATCTAATATTTATAAATTTTAGACACGCATCTAAGACCACATACAATTTGATACATTCATTACAGCAATCTTTTTCTTTCCTGCATGCAGTATCTCTGCATTTTATTTCAATTAAAATATAAAGGCACACATCAAATCATTTCTGCTTACAAAGACAAGACCACCTAGTGGTTTTTGTATGTTTAATTCACTGTCTCCTGCCACAAATGCTTGAGGCTTTGATTAGCTTTATCTTACTTGAAAGAGGCACCCCGTGTAGAAGGAGACAGGGTGATAAGCTTTCCTGTTGTCTCTGCAATTCTGAGGGAAGGTTGCTCCATTCTGATCCCTGAGATACCTGGAAAATACACTTTAGAAATCAAACAGTCTAACAGTCTCTTATTCTTCTTAACAACTTAGCGTATTTCAAACATTAAAACTTGATAAATTTTCTGATGACTGACATGTTGAACTAAGCATATTTCCTAAAGCAAGGACTTCAATGTCCTCCTTTTAATCTGTTAAATAAAGATTCATTCATTTCCTATATGCTTTTCTACTTCTTTTTCTTATTCATATGTATGCAACAATATTTGTGTCTGCTTAATTATTTCTTGTTTATTTTGAAGACTTTCATAAACTTGAAAAGTTCACAGTTTTCTTTTTCCCATAGATGTTTAAAGATGGAAAGGGAAAAGACTGAGCCTGAAAAAGAGAAGAATGCTGAAGGAAAAAGTAAATTTGTCATTTTGAGAAGCCTTGGATTTGGTGTAATATTTAGACAAAACTATATGAATACACTTTGCCAGGGCTAGGTTTCAGTTGTGCTACAATTTATAGTTATGTCAAGCTTGCCTGTGGCATGTATATCAACTCTTATTTTTTTTCAAGTATGCATATAAATTTAAAGAAAAAGGGTACATTTATGATTACAGCTACAGGGTAGGTTTAAATAAAATACTGATGATTGTTAGCCACTTACAAAGCACCTTTAACTTAGAAATGAATCCTGAGTTAAAATACAAAATACAAAATGATTCAGTGTTCACAAAATAGTAGAGAAAATGAGAAATGGTGTATTATGAGTACTCATTTTTCTTGCTTCTGCTTGGTTCTTAGGTTAAGTATGGGTATCATCTGCAGGGATAAAAAATTTATATTTGTCATACATAGATATACACATAGCACTGGATATGATAGCAATAAATAACCTTAAATTGTATGATTAAAAATAATACCTTAAACAGATATCAAATTGACTGAGGAATCTCTACCCATAGCTTGTAGTTTTCCTTCTGTTTGTAGATTCCTTGTCTTGCAAAGAAATTTTTTTCTCTTGCATTTTTAATTACATTTTAACTTTGACTCTGTTTATTTTTTAACCTTTTTTTTTCTCCGTAGCATAACAATTAGGTATACACCATTATTACTGATAAAATTATTAAAACAATGTAGCATTAAAACAGGAATAATTTGCCATGTATTCTATAATGGCCTTATTTATTTCCAAAACCTCAGAAAAACAACTTTACCTTACTTGTATTTGGTTGCACTGTAAAATCAGGAAATATGTTAAAGGTCACAGATCAGAAAAAAGTAATTTCAGCAAACTGAAAGCAGAAGTCATCAGAGCTAAAGCATAAGAAATTTCCAAAATCTTCATATTCAAAATATTATATCCCAGAACACTGAACAATGAAACTGTCCAACCACGTGCTCTGTTGACAAATGGAAAATCTTAAATTTCTCCAAAGGACATTTGAGAAATGGAAACTGAGCATGTATAGACAAACTTGCCTGGACCATGGGAATCTGAGAGTTCAAAACAGTTCCAGATTTAATTTGCAATGTGTCTAACTCCTAATTAACCTAATTATGGAGCTCAGATCAAAAGTGCATTGGGCAAAAAACTCCCCAAAATCCCCAAAACAAAATAAAAAAGGAAGCAAGCAGGTTTCCTGTATAGCAGATAAATAGGTAGCTATTACCTAGATATTGTTTCTAGATAGTTTACCTCCTTAGAGATCTTAAAATGGGATTGTTTTCCAGTAATGACTTTTTCTTTAGGTGAGAAATTGTTTTTTGCAGACATATAGTATGTTGAAAGGCTTTATTTTCTTGGAGCCTATATACACTCTTAATTTGCCTGTAAACCATATAGAGTGTAGGAAAAAATGAAAAAATGTACTTAGTTTGAAAATATTTTATTCTGGTTCTGGCTTTTCCATATGCATTGTTTTCTTCAAAAATTTGGGTTAACATTAAAGTTAATTTAGGTTCTTAAGCTTATGCATCAGGGGCATAATGGAGTAGGCCAGATAGCTTACTAAAATTGCAGCTCAGCTGGAGATTTTATTTTAGTACATTTCAGAAAAAATAATGTCCATCCTGCAAGTTTAAACAAAACAAGGCACTTTTTTTTAAAGCCCCTGGTGCTTTAAGGATAAAAGAGTCAGCAAAGCTTTCCACCTCTCCAGTTGTCATGCCCCATTTCATTTAACAACAAGAAGCACTGGGAAAAGGTACTGCACTGTTTCATCACAGCTGTGTTTTGGGGAAGGCTCCACGACACTGCATCAAACGTTAAAAAAGTAGAAAGAGGAGATACTGTGGTTCTTCTGTCTCTGAATAGTATGGCCAGGGCTTCCCTTTCCATGGGTCCCAAGCTTCACTGCAGTATCAGTGCCAAATTTGAGGAGAGTGGGACAGGAGTCAAGTGTTGTCACTTTAGATCTGTTTGAGGAGGTACAGTGTGAATATTCTTTTTCCTATTCTACATAAATACAAGTTGTCTTGGACTCAAGCATCTAAAGTCACTTTGAAAAAAGATGTAGTTAATGCATAAAGAGAAAGAAGGTCAGAAAAATGTAACTGAATGATTTTAAAATCTATCATAAATTTCAGTTCAGCAGGTTTGGATTTTTACTTTATACTCAAGACTGGACAGAATCTATTAATGTGAGTGTTATGTCAGCCCTTTTGAACATTTGATTTTTTTTTTTTTGGTTGCATAATTTAAAATATTAATATTCACATATTATAGGATGCATGGTTCTGAAAGCCTATTTAAATACTGCTGTATTTTAAATGGATATTTAAATCTTAAAATAATGTTGGTGTCTAGGCTTAAAGCTGGAAGCCCTCGACACAGAGTACCTTTGTCCTGATTGAAGAAAGCCATTAAACCTTGTCTCATTAAAGTTTATTGACTTAAGCACAGGCCTGAAGCCAATCATGTGTTTAAATTCTGCTCCTCAAATAGATCTGATTTCCTGAATGCTGAATTAAATTCCAAGACATATTGTGTTGAACGGATGATTGGCTATTAATGCAATCACACTCTGTGTCAGAAAAAGTTTAAGACAGTGTGTTCTTGAATTAGAAAGAGATCCCTGGATCCTTGGGATTCAGTGGTGGATTCAAATAAAGAGAATAGATGCTGTGAGACAGAATGTCCAAACAAAAAATAATCTTTAGCTTCCTTTCTTTCTTTTTTTCCAAAATATGGGGAAAAAAAATCTTTCTCTTGAAGGCGATGGACATTGTCCTTTCCCAAAACTGATTAATCTCTAACAAAGGTGTATAGTTCCTCTCTTTTTATCTTCATTAACACCTATTCCCAACCTTATACCAAAAAGGTCTTCTGGAGAAATTTAAACTGCCCAGCCTGCTTGTGAGGCCCTTAAAAACAGTCTCACATGTAAAAAGGTGCATATTTTTATACTGTGATAGGCCACATCACACTCCCTCACCCTGGCTCTGTGCTCTGAAGACAGCAGCACTAAAATGCTGGTGGGATGAGAGCTGCCCTGTGCTCTGCTTTTGGTGCCCAGATTAAACTGAACCTGCACCCAAACTCAGGTCACACCCCATCACAGCATCTACTTAGATGATGCATTGCAGCAGTACATCACCACAGGTTCGTCAGTCAGAAGATGGCACAAGCTTGGATAAACAGATCCAAGAGCAGGTTCAGTTTAATTACAGGACAGAAGGTGCCCTGATGTTCCTTGGAGACAAAACACTTGTGCCAAGAATTAATATGCTCCGCATTGCTGTGCAGTGGTCTGACAAATATGTTGAAGCATCTGAAGATAGTTCACACTGACTTTGTCAAAAGAGTGATTCTAAAACAAAGATGAAAAGTGAAAATCCTAATACCTTCTTCATACCCCTCAACCCCCCCGAATTCTAACTATAATCTTTATTTCAGTACTTCAGAGAAGGTTTAAAGGGACACTGTCAGATTAGATTTGGCTTATAATGTAAGCTATATAAAAATAAGTTGTTATTGGAGGAAACAGTTTTGTTATCTTTTTTAAGGACAAACATTCTTTTTGTGCAAAGTTACACCAAATAGCTAAACAGGGAGGTCACTCCTACTTGAGGGAATCAAGTCGCCATAAGACACCGGTGTACACCAATCCTATTTAACATTTCATTTTCTGTATGAGCCACTCTCATATTCATGTGTTTATTTTATTTTTTTTTAATTTGTTTTAAAATTGATGAGGTCATGTTCACAATTTATTCCTACATAGTTGGTGGTCAAAATAGTACTTTATTATAGGGTGTTGTGTTTTTGTTGTTATTTTCTTGAGCTCAGTTATTGCAACCTGAACTAGCATCTCACAGTAGTAACAGAGCATTGCCTTTTTCAACAACTTTCAACAAATAAAGTCCAATTTTATGGCAAGTTTAAGCAGCTAGTTTATAAAGTCAAATATAAAACAGTGAAAAGTATCTATACATATGTATAACTTCATTAAGCATGTGTACACATATGTTTATATATATATGTCTATATATCTGAACTTTAACACTTTCTTCTACATATGCTTTTTTGGTCTATTAATATATAAAGAAATATATGCTTTTGTATGTGTTAATATATATGTGACAGCTAATACAAAAACAGCAAAATCAACACAGTTTTCCACATGCTGTCATCTTTCTGTGAAATTAAGTGTAGTTTATGCCATTCCCAGATTGTCTGAAGTTAGATATTTGTACTGACAGCACATCATTGCATTGTGAAGCTGTTCGGGAGAAGCCAGAACTTCTGGCTTCTGGGTTACATGCAGGTTTTAGAGGAAAAGGTTTGGCTATTTATTACAAGATTCAACTGCTGTATTTGCAAATGTGGAGCTGAAACTGTAATAGTTTGGTTTTGTTGTTTTTTTTTGTTTGTTTGTTTGTTTTGTGTTTTTTTTGAGGGGGGTTATACATAAAAATAAACGCATAAAAGGCTAAATTGTTAGCATTATCAAATCAGAATAATATTCTTTATCAGAGGATTAGTAGTGATGGAGTTTTATAAGTTCCTATTTTATCACCCTATCAAATTTATTAGGAATCAAACAAAACCTATTGTTCTGTTCTCTGTGGAAGCAAAATAAAAGGTCTGGTGTATTTATAATCCAGACAAGGCAGCTAAAAAAAACATCAGGGAAAGAGGAAAGAACCGGCAAGATCAGCTCTACTATGTTTTCTTGTGAGACTTTGGAGCTTTTTTGTTTTGCTTGGTTTTTTTTCTCTGTCTGGTGTTTTTCTTTCCTGGTTTGTCATTTTTGATTTCTTAGTGGGGATCATGTTAGTAGGAAGATAATGGGATGAAAAAAAAATAAAGACAGAGAAGTTTGAGATTTGGGGTCATGTCCGAACACTATGGGCTGCAGGGAATGAACCACACAGCCAGTTACATCAGGGATGGGATATTTTCTATATAATCTGCAAGAAATAAAATAGAACTTAGATCAATCCCCACCAAAAAAAAAAAAAAAAAAAAAAAAAAAAAAAAAAAAAAAAAAAATCTGTTGAGAGATGAAGTCTGTTCTTTGCCCCTTAAAATCTTTCTACAACAGCTGTCCTGGTTTAAGTTTTTGCCCAGCTTATCCCTGTAATTCTTTTCTTGAGCATTTCAGGGCTTAAGAAGAGCTGAAGTACAGGGGAGAAGGGATTGCCCCACAGATCCAAGTTGCTCCTGGAGCTTCCTTAGTGAAACAATGTACACAACACAAAAGAATGATTTTTTTTCTACAAAAACAACTATTTGTTGGGATATATCAGTGTAATTATGCCTGTAACTGTTTCTATTATTGTATAATGCATACTAAGCCCCTTTGCCTGTGTAAATAACCTGAATATATCTGCTTAGAACCACAATCTAAATTATACTAAAAATATAGCCCTGTGTTGTGCAAAGTTATTATGAAGAGAGAAAAGCTGTTTTATTAAAATTTAAACTCCATTGCTCATGGGAAAAAGGGACATCAGACGAGTTTAAGAATCTTTGAGAAGTCCTACAGGTGCATTCTCTGCAGCCTTGTCACGGAGTCATTGAAATCGCACTCCTTGGAGCACACTGATCTCATCTGACTTGTACACCTGGGTCACAGTTTGTAGAGAGCAGAGCATGCAGCAGGCAAGAGGGAAGGGACTTGGGCACACCTTGCAATGGGTTGAAAACATATCTGAAAAGTGACCTGTTTGTTTGGAGGTGACCTTGGGTCATTCAGCTCAGACATAGCAGGAGCCAACCAGGCATTAAGACAAATAGGCCAGATCATCTTCTGGACCAGGTTTTTTTGGAGTTACTGTTTCAAGCTGTCAGCAATATATGAAAATCATCACTGTCCTGGTTTATACTCAGTTGATGTTTTCATGGTTATCTTCATTACCATCTGTGTTATAAATATTGTTTTTAAGTGAAAGCTTAATATTGCCATTATCTAAATAGAAAGGTTTAGAATTAAAAAATAAAAAAATAAAAAAAAAAAAGGAGAAAAAAGAAAAATTAAATTGATAATTGTCTAAGAATAATCTATCAAGCAATTCTTAAACATATTTTTGTTCCGTTTTTCTTCTACCTCCCACCATCTTTGATAAAATAACCAAGATACTGATGCTCCTACTACTTTATGTTTGTGGGTTTTTTCTCTCTGGATATTTTTTTACTGTTTGACTGTAAGGATTTCTGGCACATTGTGTTGCTCATATCGTATGGCTTGCTTTAACTAATAGAGACATTTTGTGTGCCAAAACTCTGCTGCTGCACTGCTGTCTGCTAGTCTAAAGCTCAAAAAAAACATACCACGGGAGGAGAAAACACGTTATAATTGTATAACTTTCTGGGGTTTGCTTCTTTTTGTTATATATGTTTTGTTTTACTGAGGGCTAGGGGAGGAGGGAAAGGGGCAGAAATAAGAATACTGGCATGGTTCCTGATTTGTTTGTATTCAGGTCAGTAGACAGCGGCAGGACTGCTTCTGAGTGTTTCTCTCCTACTGTTGTACCCTATCCAGCCCTCTGACAGGAACATCAAAAAAATTTGGCTTGTATTTCTGTTTTATAATATCTGCCAGAGTGCTGCTCTATTTTCATCCTGAAGCATTGAGAAGCTAGAAAAACAACTGGATTATATAAGAAACCTTTTCCAAAACAAAGATTCTGCACTATTTGAAGAATAATTGCCAGCAGTCATTCAGTTACCAATATATGCAGAGAAAGGTAACGTTCAAATTCCATTAAATATTGCATATCAGACCATAGTGTATCTGGGTACACAAGCACACATAGCACAATCATTTTGTACTACCACTCTCCGTGCTTCATATGGCCTTGGGCTGACTTCAAAATATCTGATCTGAGTCTGTGTCAGAAACACAAAACTAACTCAGCTGACTGCCTTTTTTTTTTCCAGAAAATGTAAAGCAGATAAACTGGAAGAAATTAAGATCTTCTAATATGACTGGGAATTTCTCAGTAAAATACTTTGGCACATACAAAACCTCTGAGAGATGCCTGGTATGGTCTATATATTTTACTTGCTGTTTATTTTTGTTGCTTGTTTTTCTTCATTTGAGAGACACTGCTGTAAAAGCAGTGTATTAACAGGTTGTCAAGATTAAAAGTCCCAGCCTTGGGAACAGCCCATTTGCATCATTTCAGACATATCATCCTGTCTCATACATTACTCAGCTGAAGGAAAGAGACCAGAAACTAGGAAAATCGAAAAGCATAGAGTAGAAATTATCAGTAAACAGATGAAATACATTGCTTTAATGGAGTCTATGGAGTTACTCTGACAGCCTTTCCCTAAAATGTTATGAGCCGCCTGGAACTTGGGGGAATTCAGAGAAAGGATAATAACAATACTTTGTAGTTTTTAGTGCCTTTCAAATAAGGGTCTCAAAACACTTCACAAACATTAATCAAATGTCATAACAGTGCTGTGAAATAGTAATGTATTTTTACTCAAAAACAACAAAAGAACCTTTAAAAATAAAAGCAAGCTAATGTTTCAGTGTATTTGAGTACAATGCAGTTAAACAGTCTCTCTTGTAGTTTTAGAAGTACCTTTCCCTAATTGTGGTGAATAAGGTCAGTACTGTGCCAGGAACCACTACCAACTCTGACTCATTGTACACTTTCCTGGGATGTAATCTAATATTTTCTTGTGATCCTTATAAGTCATCCACGACTTCAGATCATAAAATTTTATCCTGCTACTCTCATTTGAAAAACAGAGAGTAGTACCTTTGTATTCAACCAAGTCCTTGAAAATGTTTCTCTCAATTTCCCCAATTAGGAAGTAGATCAGAGATCCGCGTGGAGAGACAAGAAACAGGACTTGTTATGCATGTAAAACAGTTTGACCAGGAAAGAAAGGAAGACTGAGACAAGAAGATTTAATAAAAAAGGTATCTAATGTGATAGTTAAGCAGCTGTCTAGAGAGGG
>WEIU01005421.1:92025-105702 GCA_013389925.1 Aegithalos caudatus | reverse complement strand
CGCGGTGCCCCCCGGCCCCATTGCCGGGCCTGCCGCCCGCGCTCCCCCCGGCACCAAAGAGGGCCCCGGGACGGCCCGTTCACACCGTGTCCCCGACGGGAGATGGTTTCTGGGGTTCTCGCCATTCCTGAGCGCCGGTCTTGGCAGGACACCGGTGTGACAAAACGCGATTAAATCCCTGTAACTGGCTTTTTTTCCCACTGACCCAAGAGTTGGGTCAGTTCTAACTTACTCGGCTCGTTTACTCTTGTTCTAATTAATTTAATTAAATTTAATTAATCTACAGTGATAATGGCATTGTCTCTCCTTTTAGGGCGCTGTAGCCCAATTCACAGCATCTTAAGTTTGACTGATTTTGAAGCCAAGACCTTTAACCCCCTATTTATCCTAGAGTTAGTTTTGACACCTTAAACCTAGAGCTTTGGCGACAAGAATTAGCTTTGCAATAACAATGAATATGTGCACAGTCCTTGAGAAGCAGGAAAGAAAAACGTATAAAATTTATTGGGAACTCCGTAAATATTTATTTTTGTAGGTAACACCAAGTTCCACTTCTGTTTTTTTTTAGACAAGGTCTCCCAAAACATGCCTTGAAGCATCACCCACTGCCAGAGCCACGGGCTCAGGTGTGCTCAGCCACACCCACGGCTAAAAGCCTCGGCCAGACCTCCAGGTATTTCTCATGGCACATCTGATCCAGCTGTTCTGATACAGCTCGGCGTTGTTTATTGACACACTTGACTTGTCAGTGTTTATTGTGGGCTGCTTTGCTTTTTTTTTTGTTTTGTTTTTGGCTTGACATGTGCGTTTCAGGGAGTCGGGGATCCATAAGGAATTGGATGATCATGAGGATCCACGGACTGCTAGTCAGGGTTGTGTTGACACCTCCACAGAAGACAGCTCAGTCTTCTCTTGGGGCTATGACGTGAGTAGAACATAATCATCCGAGCCAAATATGAACGACACTTGAAATACCACTGCAAAGACATGGCAGAACAAAAATTATTTGATCTATCAAAAATCATGGTAGTGATTATAGAAAGAACATCTTTTTTACTGCTTTCCATTTTTCAGTTCAAAACACATTAGGCTCATACTATTCTGTTAATATTCTGAATTTCCACTAAAAATTTTGGAAATGCAAATCATTTAGTGCACGAGTGTATCTATAAATACTGTTATTGTGGAACCTCAGCCATGGCTGGATGACTTTCAGGTACTTGGGATGAGTTTATCAAGCTTCTGCATCCTTGCATGTTTCTCAAAATATAGTAAGCTCCTGAAACATTATTTTCATTTAGAAATGTTTGATTTATGCTCCTTCCACCAAAGTGAAGTGTGCTGTTGCCTTCTGGGAAGTGAGATGGAGCTGTTTAGAACTGACCCAATTTTCTATTCACATGTAATAAAGGACCTGACCATCCCTCAGGTTCAGTGTTTCCCACCAGTCTGCATTGCTTTTTGTGTTGCTGTTTTTTGTGGACCCTGGAAGCAACAAAACCTTTGTTACATCAAAATATCAGTGAATTTTATCCTTCCTGTTCTGATGTCTTTATGTCTTAATATATAATATGGATATTTCAAAACGTTTTAATAGTTTTTTCTGCTGTGTCAATGTAAGTTTTTTATGTGGCTGCTATCCGTCTTAAAAGCAGGCTGTATCACCTCTGGAAGAAAATTATTTAAAGCTAAAATCTTTTTATGCAATCCTGCTAAGCTTTCAACAAATTGCTGTGCTTTTCAATTATATTTAAAAAGACAAAATACCCCTGCAAATGCTGTTCACGAGGTTATTTTCTTTCCTCTCTAGGAGTTTGACAAAGCTGCCACACAACAAATTCAGCAGATGTTCAGACAAATTGATGAGCTTCTGTACGAGCAGAAAGAAGACGTTCATGTCGAGGGACTGCGGGAAGAATGCCACCAGTGGTCCTCCAGCTTTCCTCATCTCAGGTATTTTATTAATGGACTGGTACCTTCTCAACAAGGTTAGGAATGCACAGTTGCTTTCAAAACAGGTGGCAGGGTGGGTTTATGCAATTATGTGGTAGACAGAGATAAAAAGATCACCCTGGTGATATGCCTGCCTGTCATTAATAAACATCCTCTTACCTCACATGTGGCTCCTTGACAGAGGTTTGTTGTTATCTGCAACTGACTTGGCCATAACAGAGCAGAATTCTCCTAAAAAACTGAAAGTGCCACCAGGAAAACTGCACAGGTTCCCAGGAGAACTTTTAGGATTTGCTGCTGTTCTTACCCCCTTCAATAATAGTACTGCCAGGGTTTTCTGCTGTATTTATCCTCTGCTTTTGCCATGGCAGGGTGGTGGGGAAGCAGGTGGTGGTCCCCACAGATGAAGGCTACGGATGGTACTCGAGCTTTCCCTCGGGCAGTTTGGCTCCCTCAGATGTAAGCTCACCACAGGAAAAGGATTCTGATGAGTAAGTACCAGCAGTGAGCCTGGATCATGCCGAAGTGGGAAGGCACATTTGTTCTCTGCTTCTTAAAGCGTGCAGCTTTCCTGTCAGGCTGAGTTTTGAACACAGCACACTCTTTTTTATTCCTTTTAAACTGAATTTAGTACACTTGGAATAGCAAGAACACATAGCTGTGCTTTTGCTGACTACAGTGAACTGGCCAATAAATAGAAATATCTTTGCCGCTGATGATTTCTTAAGAATATGCGTCTACTGTAGCTGGTTTTATTATAAAATCACCTGTTAAGTTTGCCTAGTCCTTAAAAAATACAAAGCACTATGTTAGTGCTGCTTTTATTATTTAAAGCTTCAGAATGCTTTCTAATCAGCTTTGGGTATTTTTTCCCTGAAGTTTCAGGCTCCTTAGCAAGAATTAAAAGGTATCCAAATCAAAAGCTGTTACTGTAATGAATAATTTTTTTGTCCTCGCTACTGCTAGCCCTTAACGGCCATGCTGTCTCTCAGTTATTTCAGGTGGAATAACAACTAATCTTTATTTCTGCTTTCTGAAAACTGTCACCTGTTCAGATTCAGTGTTTTAGGCAAGAAGGTGCCTCTTTTTGTTGCTCCTGCTCACAAAAAGGCCAACCCTTCCAAGCCTCCGACCCTGAGTTCCTCAGAGAGCGATGAAGGGGAAGTCATTCTATCCGAAGGCGTAGTGGAGGAATACTTGGCATTTGACCACAGAGATATGTAAGTATTGAATATTAAAACAGTGTCCTGGGGTTCCTGCAGTTAAGATACACATGCTTGATGAATTTATTAATCTTTTCCCCAGAGAGCTTTCAAATGCTTGAGGTTGCCCAGGGACTGGGAGTTTTCCCAACCTATTTCCTAGGACAATTTCTTTCACTGAATTATGTTTAGGAATTTTTTGATAATTTTTCATCATGACCATTTTTATGCTTGGTTTGAATAATTCATTCCATCATAACCAAGAGCCTGTGTATTTAATAATATGTGTTTAAACACCATTTATTTTTAATTCTATGTCAAATTCACTGCTGTTAGTTATGCAACAGCAGTGTGCTGCTTTGGTTTTGTACTGGCATTTTGGGTGGAATTGTACCATTCTGGATTTTTTCAGTGGTAATCTTAAGAACTAGAGTGAATTTTATGCTTGTCAAGAAACAATTACCACTATTTTTATCTTTTTACCCCTTTACTCTATTCGGCCCTACAGTATGAACATATGGCCTGATAAGGACTCTGGAGGGTGCTGTCAGTTCCTGACTACTTAATTGGTTTTAATAATTAATGTCACTTATCTGCATGGACCAGTTTATTAAAATTGTTATGTTTCTTGGTTTTACCAGGCTAGAGAGACATTGCTGCAGCAAATATCACTCTCTTGTCTTCAGAATTCTGTCCTGTCTTTAGAGATGGAGCCTAACAATGTGATGAAGAAATATCACTGTAACGATTAATACTGATTTTTTTTAATGTGAATTTGATCTCATGGGTAATTTACTGTTCATGGAGTAGGATTTAGAATCATTCTGTATAGGGAGACCAGGATGGGTCAGTCATTTCTCACTGAGGCCAGTGGGATAACTAAAAGTAAATATAAGGACACAATGTGTTTCTGGTGCTGGTAATTCTTATATTTTCACAGGGAGGAGGAGTTGCACAAGAGGAAAATGGGACTATCTTCTGGCAGACAGAAATTGGGCTTTCCTCCTGTCTCTCCCTATTCCTGCATGAAGGAGTCTGTGCTCACATTTGTGTTTGATGATGTGTGGAGTGAAGTCCTGGTCTGCATGGAAGAATTGATCTTCAGGCACTGGGAAGGGTCAGCCTCTGGTAAGGATCACAGTTAAGGTGAGGGCTCAAAAGGGGATTTCAGCTAATTTTGCAGAGATGCCATGAGAGACCCATGTATTTGGGCATGATCTCTTCAGTGGGAATAAAAAGGTTATTTTGCTAACAGTGTGAAACATGTCTTCAAAAAACTTAGCAGAGCTGATCATCCAAGGGGACTCTCTCTAAAACAATTTTGATTCATAGCACTGTCCGTGACAAGCAATGCCAATATTGACAGGAATTCTCTGTTTGCTTTGCACAGATGATGAGAAAAATATCATAACAGTCGAAACGCTCCGAGCAGATGTCAGAAGCTCTTTGCAGTTGGATCCTCTGCCGGCGTTGTTACCTTGGGTGCCGCACACGAAGATGCCCCCGGTGACATCAAATTTGGTGAGGATTTTTAGCCTGTTTTGTGTGAGGATGAATCACAGTGTTACCTCAGCAAACAGACTGCTTGCATTTAGGTAAATAACTACTTTGGATTTTGTGTGAGTGCTGGCTGTCCTTTCTGACACTTTAGTTCTGTTGTTACTCAGCTGGAAGTTTAAATTCCTACTTTTCTCCTTGAAACAGTACTTTGTATCTGTGTGTATGACAACCATGTGGCAGCTGTTGATTCATAACATAGTTCTTTCCACAATTTAATGTTTCAATTAAATTGTGAGGTTGAGGAGTGTGTGTGTGTGTGGGATCCCATTCTCACATTAATACTAAATTCATCCAGCAAGCAGGAAGAAATCTTTGCAGTTCTGAATCAGGTTTTTTCTCTCACACACTGAATTTAACTGTATAATCTGCTTTAGATGATCTGTATCTAGAGTGGTGAGTACACCAAAGTGTTACCTGTTTATTCAATTTTAATTCAGCTCTTTCCTTCTTATTTCTTTCTCCTTTATTTCTTCCCCCTACCTGTCCCTTGTGTCCTCTTACTCTGTGTGTAGTGCCCAAAACCCAGAGGTGGCCGCAAAAGCAAAAAGAGGAGAAAAACACCTCAAGTATGTATGGGATTAAAGCTCTGCTATTTTCTATTTGCTCTTGTTATGGTGGGTGGAATATTTTTTTTCCCAGATCAGTTTGTATCTCAGAAAAGGACTTTGCAGACCTGTTCTTGACATAAAAAATATATGCTGAAAATCATTTTCATAAAGCTTCTGATCATAGTCATTGTTGGAAGATCAGCAAATGAGCTGCTCAGTTGGAAAATATTAAGTGTTAGGACATTTTCTAAGCATTATCATTCCAAAGAAATTAAATCATAAGATCTTCTAGCTGGGGAAATAATATAACTGAGTATATATCTGGATGTCATGGAAGAAATTGGTAATTTTTCTCCAAATTGATATACAAAGTATATCTGTAAATACATAAATATATGTGTGTGTGTGTGTCTCTGCCTAGCAGTGATTTACTTCCTTTTTTTTTTCTTTTAATTTCAGGTAAGTCTCTCTCAAGGGTCAAGTAGTGCTTCTCAGCATAATCTGAATGGCTTGATGGTGATCCATGGGATTCAGTTACACCAAAGGAACCTGCCTGTAGTGGAGAAAACACTGTAAGAACTACAGATTACGTAGTAGTAAATAAAGTAGAACACTCTCACAGTGAGAGGCATTCAACCCAAAACCTATTAAGATAAATTCCTCCGCTGGAGAAAGTCATTCTGAGTTATTTTCCTGCTTGTTTATTTGTCCTCTGTGAAAATTGATACAGTTATGTTAAAAACGAACACAGATAATTTCTGCCCACATTTTTTGTGATTAAAGTCACCTGTAGGTGAGCACTTTGGTCAACAGCAGCTGTCATGCTGACCATCTCTCATTGGGTCTTTTTTTGGTAATTTTTTGTTGTTGTTGTTGTTAGGGACCTGGATGACAAACGGCCAGGCTCGAGTTCCCTCCTCCCCAGCCGGCCGTGTCCCAGTCATCCCCTGGAGCTCAGCACCTCGTCCCTGTCCCCCTGCACGAGGAAGAGGAACCCCCGGCCGCGCACCCTGCACCCCATCGGGACCCCGCGCTCCGGGGACGTCTGCAGGCGCCTGTATGTCCCCAGAACAGCCTCTCCCTGCAGGGCCCCAGGGTCACAGCACAGCCTGGGGAGGACGTGGATTGTCGGAGTGAGGGAGGAGCTGCCCCTTCAAATACAACTCCCCTGCGAAAGCCGAGTTGTTAAAGCTGATGTTCAGCATGCTGCCAGCTGCCATCCAGTGGATCGTGTACATTCCCCTATTCAGAGCATATGAGCAATAGGCCTCAGGCTGTCCTCTGCAGGCAAAGTGAACACCACCATCTCTTCCTTGACATGGCTGTCTTTTTCTGCAGCCTGTTTTCAAGATAAATTTAAAAGTCTGCAGTTTTTGGAGGTCTTACTGCATGTTGCTACCCCAGCCCAGGCTGGACTATAAATATGTTCAAACAGGTTATCTGACTGACTAAAGGGCTCTTAGTGAGTCCCTCAATCACATCTAGTGTCTTTTATTTTGCATGATGACCTGACTGAATGGAGTCATTTACAGGGACCACAGGGTATCAGGAAACAATGCAGGATTTGATAGAGCTGTCTATTCCACATGTTCTGGATTGATGTAGTTAACTTTCAGTTTTGAAGTTTACCTATAAACACATCCAGTCTGTTGCTTTCTTGCCACATATTGTTGAGAGACTTATTCCTTGTCCCTTCATAACTGGTGTTTCTGCTTTCAGTATTTTATGTTTCTGTTCCCTTTCCTCAGACTTCAGTCAACCTAAGAAATACTGATACCTCTACTTTATTAAAATGTATTTTAAATATAAGTAGAGAGCACTAGGAAAGTCTGTTTTAAGTGCAGATGATGGTTTGAAGCTTTTCCATGGTATTCTTAGTTAACTCCAGAAGGCCAAAGAAGCTGACAATATTGCACCTTTCCACCTGCCAAACATATTAACTGTGTGTTTTCTCTGTCCTTACTGGTGCATTCCAGCCTGACTGCACAGGAGCAGCTGACCTCACCCTCCCCACTGCTGCTAAACAGAAATCAGCCCCTGCCACCCATCGCCACCACCACCGTGGCAGAGCGTGGGAGCACCACAGGACCCCACAGGCAAACGGTAACAGGCACAAGGATCTCATTTTATTACTGAATAATCTAAAGTTCTTATCACTGCTGGCCAAAATCCAGCCCAAGAGTTCCAGTTTATTTGTTGCTTTGTGACCTAACGTCAGATAGATGCGTGAAAAATGTTGTATCAGTTTTGAGTAACAGCATCACCCACGCTTGCATGCTTAGTTTTCACCAATGCCAACTGAATGTTTCCCTCCTCATAACTAGGTATAAAATTATTAACTTGGAAAATTGGCTTTAATTCTTGGGTTAATTATTTTCCATGTACTGCTGCACTAACTCGTGCAGAAAAAGCCGTAACTCTTGTTATTTCTCCTTGCAGAAAGCTCAGGGGAACTCAAGCCGTGCCCACAGTGTCACAACACAAGACACTCACCAGCAGCTCCAGGAGCAGCTGTTCTTACCTGAGCCCTCCTCCAGGCCTAACACAACCACCACATCCTCGGTAAAGCATGGCTAATTACACCAGATCATCCTTAATTACTGAAAAGGGTGCTTTGAGAATTATTATTAATGAATATCTAGTCTGTTCATAATCAAATACTCTTGGTTAAATTTATTGAAACTCCCACAGTACTGATACCTTCTTGTATCCAACATATTTTTATCTAAGCTTTGAAAGCTGTAACTTCAGCACAGCTTTTAAATAGCTGCTCAATTGGTTTCTGTGTTTAATTTCAACATCCTGGACTCGGCACTTATAAAATCTGCTTTGGAACAGCACAATTTCCTGAAATGGAAAGACTGCCTCTAACTGGCCCAGTGATGATTCTAATTAAGTGTTAGAAAAGTGTATTTTCTACTTCTAAAGCTGATTTGACCTTTCTTTAAAACTTTCCTTACACCTTCACGACATCTAACTCATTACCAAACACACGTGTTTAAGTAGTTTATAGCTGTATTATAACCTTCCTGATTTTTTTCATGCAAACAGAAATAACTTGAACTGTTTTTCCAGCCCCATCCCCAGCGCCACCGCTGTTGCACTGTTACTGATTATAGTAATCAATCCTGGACAAGGAGAGGATCCACAAGTTCAGGTATGCTCAGTCATAGGGTTTAGTAAGATGAAATAAAGGAGACTTTTTGGACAGGGATGCATTTCCTACAGGGGTACATTCTTACAGGTAATTTCCATGGGGGAGGCTTCCCAAAGTTCCATCCATGTCATTAATTTGCCATTATACAGATGTTATGTCCTACTCTACTTCTGAGTATAGTTGGGTGCATTTTGTTGTTTTATTATTACCAAATATTTAAATCAAATAAGTAAGCTTAGTGTCATCAGCCCCAGTGCCTCTCAGTGTCCAAGTTTTCAAAGCAGGAGTTGTCAGTTTAAACAGAAGTAGTAACTTTAGGTTAACAAAGGCACCAAAACTGAAGTAACTTGTTTTTAAACAACCAAGGAGTGGTTCCTAGCAAAATTGACATAAATACCTGCCTCCCTCCCCCAAAAAACGCAAGATGAGTTTTTTGACTGCTGTATTGACAAAAGCAATTTAAATTACCAGAAAAGCTTTGTAGACACAAATATTTAGTGAACTATCAAGGAATGCAGTCACTACCTGCAATGCAACAACTTGGCAAGCACAAGCTTTGCCCTTTTTGGTTGTAAATAATGCAGTTGATAGCCATGTGTTAGAGTAAAAACACATTTTAGTTTTAGGCTAGAGATGTATTTGATACTTAGCTGTGATTCCTTCCCAAGGTTGAGGCTGTCCATAATCTTGTTTGTCAGGTCTTCCACCACGTGGCTCTGTGAAAGCCCACGGCCGAAGTGGATCAGGCACAAAAAGCAAAGAGAGGCACTGATGTGCCACGGAGAAGCATCCACCCATCCATCCCTCTCCAGAGAGTCATGAACCGCTTCTCCTTCCCACCAAGGTCAACGTTGTTTACACAGTTCTCAAACACCCTTCCTTACAGATAAATTATTTTTATATAAATCTAAGCAGCAGCTGCCAAAGATTAGAAGGGGTGCACTTCAACATTCCATTTCCTACCAGTAGAGAAAGTGATGCTCCAGTGGAAGGGTGAATACACTCCAGTAAGGCCCAGCTCCTACGAAACCCAGCAAACACTCTCAGTCTACGCTGTTTTCCATGAGGCTGGTGACAGGTTCATGTCCTTACAGGCAGGTACTGCTCATTTTTGCCTTAGAAAGGTTAACTTGGCCTTCCACAGCTGTAGTGATTTACATTTTTTAAAAGTGTATTTATATGTTTAAATATGTTTAAAGCAATATTGTACTAACAAAAGCAAGCACTCGGTTTAGGCAAGTGGTGAATGCTGTGGTAGCTGGAGCAGGTATGAACACTGGCATGTAGAACCAAGGCAGCAGAACAGGTGACCTGGCAGCCCCAAGGGCAGCACACCACTGCCTCTTCCTGAGTTGTAATAAAACCTTTTACCTCTTCCTCAGTGACTGAAAAAGGTTGAACAGGCAAAAAGAAACTTATTACTACAAGTAGTTTCAGACAGTACTCAAAATAGTATCTTCCTGGTGGGACATTTTATGGTAATTTCAGAATACAGAATAGAATAGCTCAGTGTCCCTTTCTAAAAATACCTACAATTACACAAGATTTTTTCATTCCAAGGTAGAGCTGCAGAACCCACTGATGCAATGGAGCTTTTAGGAGCTGTGTCTGCCCTGTGTGACAGACCTAACAGAGGCATTTGCTGGAGTTGGCCTTGTGGCTCCAGATAAGACAAATAAAGCCATGAAGTACAGGCTTCTCAAAATAAGTGGTTAGTTGAAGGTCTTACTCCCAAACAGTAAGTACCAGACTGATATGTAAAAACAAGCTGAGGTAACCACTGGCTGTAGTTAAACAAAGTTAGGACTCCACAAAAACAGTTGTTCATTTCTGGTTCAGTTAAAGAGCACTGTTTTCCTATATTTTCTTATTATTCTTCAAATTGAAGTTCACAATAGAAAAAAACCTTGTTAGTATTCTTAATGAAGTGGCTCCCCTATTTCCCCACTCCAGACCAGCTAAAAATTCTTCATCAATACTGAAGCTCACAAGTCCAGTTGATCCAAGCATGCTTTAATCAAAAACACACTACTGTGCAAACATAACTGGGTTAACCTGCCTTGTTTAAAAACAAAACAAAAAAGCACAGCTCTGGGCTCAGTCTAAACCTCTTAAGTTTTCAGAGAGAGAAGCTGATGCTCACCAGAGACCTGTAGTCACTAAACTATTTCAAAATACAGTTTATTTTCTGGAACACTGTGCAGTGTGTCAGTTATGTCAGGCAAAGTGCAGATAAGCATCCCATTTGTATCCATGCCATTCCTCAGGGACCAAGTAAGTTTTCTGTAGCGTAAGAGTTACAAAAGCAGACAAATAAACTTGAATAGACCTCTGTTAACATAATGTAGTGTTTTAACAGCCTAGAGTGGGTGGGTTTAAAAAATGCCGTCACCTCCTAAGGCCATTTTTGGTTTTTGTACAGATGGCTGACACCAAGAACTGCTCCTGGACTGGTATTTATTTTGTGTAATAAAAGTAACCTTCAAGCCCCATGTTATAAAACAGAATTATATGCTCTACTTTCTCAGAATCAGGGTTTTTGAGAGCAGACAAGTAAAAGGGAACAGAGAGACCATCTACCTCTGGCTACCTGCCAGGAGCTGTTGTTGAAGCTGCGAGGGCCTTCAACTCCCAAAACGTTCACTCAAGACACTCCTACGCCTTTGAAAAATGATCCTCCCTGGAAGTGTGCAGAATTTACTTGACTGAAATCAGAGGAATCAACGCAATTGGCTTGTTTTAAATAGCATACTTAGAAAACATACAGAGAACTGGGAAAGCAAAACTCTGAAAAACCCCGCCTTCGTGTTTATTAAATCTGCAGTATTCCAAACTATTGTTATAAAACTACTGGAATATCTAAAAGAGACCTGTTGAGCTGATGTGCAAAGACCTTTAAAAATAGCAGGAGGATTCTTACAGAAGAAATATGCTAACAGCACACAGGGATCTCAACTGCAGAGCACCCAAAGGGTTGGAGACAGTAGCACAGAAACATCTTGTCTTTCTTGTGGAGCTTGCATTCTGTGTCGTGCCTCCCACTTACAGCCAGTCAGTGCACACAGTCCAAAACAGGAGCCTGGAAAACACCCGAAATTCTCCCAAATGTATGTTTCCATACAAAGTGACACCCGGTGTTTCAGTCTATGCTGTTCCTTCTGCCTTTCTTTTCTTGGCTGAGGTTTTCTTTCCTCGTTTCTTAGCAGCGTTCCCGTACTTTGCTTCCAGCTGGGTGAGGAAGTTATCCATTTGCTTCTCTCGATCTCTGCTTCGGCTCTGGGGAGGGGGAAAAGAACACCAACCAAACTCAAACCTTTCCTAACTTCCCAATACAGATTATCTTACTGAGGTTTGATAGCTACACAAAATCTTGCACTGTACTAAACAGCGAATACAAGGTACAGAAAGTTTAATATCATCGTTAAAACTCATTGTGAAACTGCCTAAAACAAGAAGTTATTGCATAAGTACTCCAAATATTTAACTCTTGTAAATTCTTACGAAGACACAGGTAATAAAATCCATACTGTACGCTGATTCTAATTAAAACACATAGTTAACATTAAGGCCAGGTTTTAACCTCAGGAATTCAGAAGAGTTGCAAGGATCTAAAATCAGAGATGCTCAGGGAAAACACAATTATAAGCCAGTAAGAAAGTTATCTGCAACAAACAGAAGAAGCCTTACTTTTATCAGCGCTTGCAAGTCATTTTCTCCACCAAGGCCCAATTCATCTTTAGTCTTTTCTGCCTCTTTTGCTTCTTTTTCTGCCTAAAAGAGCAAACAAGGTTTTTTGCATGTCATCTGACCAAGTCTTACAGGAGTTACCAAATGCTTTTTTGGGCATCCATGTACAAATAGCTGCAGGGAAGTGCAAAGGCTTTCCAAGTTTGGCCACAGATAAGGAATCAGGCAAGGGAAGCCCATTCTGGTTCCACCATTAAGCAGAACAGGAAGTTTTTTCTGCTCTTTAACAATACTGAATGTGATGTTTGTCCCTGTTCCCACACCCTTTTTTTTTTTTTTTGGTAGATATGACATTAACTTAAAGGTTACTGTGATGTGCATATAGCATTCTACAAAGTGTCTAAAAGTACACAAGAGTTCATTTAGGCCAGAGCAGTTTCACACCCACCACAAGTCAAATGAAATGTATTTTCACCACTTGTTTTTGCCAACTCCAGCAACTCACAGCTTTGTAGATAAATGCAGGGACATGCTACATTGTAATAAGCCATTGTGTATAATAAAGAAATAAAGAAGTAGAAAAGCCTTTCACAATGATTTGGGGTGAGGGGTGATGACCACAGGTGACCAGATGTGAACAGCAAGGTGCATAAGCCACCAATCCTGGGACAAAACACCTCGAGAGCAGCGTCACTTATTTCTGCCAAAGGAAAAAAGTTATGGCAATCAGTTGCTGCAACCTACCCGCTTCCTTCTGGACATCATCTTCTGCTTGGACTCCTTTACAAAAGCTTTGAAGGATGGAAGCTCCCCGGAGTCGATGGCTTGCTCGATCATTTCCCGTATCCTGGGCTCATCCGTGTAGTCCGCGCACATCACGGACTCCATGATCCGATCCATGTCACCCTTGAAATTCAGGTACGCTGCCTTCACATCAGCCAGCTCTTCTGCCGAGTTTTTGTAGCTCTTCTGGAAGTCTTCGATGTCTTTCACGGTGACCTGGAGCAAAGAGGAGATTCTTTGTGAGTTACAGGACTTACTTACCAGGAGGATTTAAGAGAAAACACGTAAAACCGAACGACACAGGGTTCTTCGGTCTCTCAGCCCCATCCCGCTCTCACCTTGAAGAGCAGCTGCCAGTACTGCAGCCAGTCCCGCCCGTCCTGCAGCGCCTCGGCGTCCTCGTCCACCGTGCCCGTCTCATCGTACACTACACGCTGCTTCTCGTCGCTCAGCACGGCGTAGACCTTGCCCAGGATCTGCGGGACACAGCGGTGGCCGGGAGGTCACTCGGGGGATCCGTGGATTGGTCACTCGGGAAGCGGTCACCTAGGGCGTACTCAGGGTCGGGGTCGGTCCCCCGGGGGATGCTCAGTGGGTTGGTCACTCAGGGTCAGTGGATCAGTCACTCGGGGGACAGCGGAATCATTCCGGGGGCAGAGGGCCAGTCACTTGGGCGGTGGGTCGGTCACTCGGGGGGCGGTGCGTCGGTCTCACTTGTGGCCGCCACTGTTCCCCTCCCTTTCTCTCTTTGTCCCTCTCATCCCTCCCTTTCTCCCTCCGTCTCTCC
>WEIU01005421.1:66327-81880 GCA_013389925.1 Aegithalos caudatus | reverse complement strand
CCGGGCCGGGCGGCGGGGAGGGCACGGCCGGGCCGGGGCGGCTGACGGCGCTGTGTCCCGCAGGACTCGGGGGACCGCGTGGCCATCAAGTCGTGCCGGCTGGAGCTCAGCGTCAAGAACAAGGACCGCTGGTGTCATGAGATCGACATCATGAAGAAGTGAGTGCGGGCGGGCCGGCTCGGCCCGGCCCGGCACGGCGGCACCGGACAGAAAGGGAGAGGGGACGGCAGGGGGTCAGCCCCTGGATAGAGCGGGAGAAGGGACAGCCGCGGGTCTACCCTGGACTGGCCAAGGAGAGGGGACAGCCGGGGATTCAGGCCCTGAACCAGCTGGGGAGATGGGACCGTGTTGTGGTGTGGGGACACCTGGTGCCTCTGCTGCTGAACCAGTTCGGGAGTGGGGACCGGGTCAGCCCGTGGACCTCTTCTCACCCGGCATGCCTGTGCTGGTTTATCTCTCATCCCACTGTCCCAGCTCATGCCTTGGCTTGGGAGCTGGCAACTCCCAAGCCCCCTGCCCTGTTGTGCTGCCTGGGCTGTTCACTCATCTGAAATTCCTCCGAACTCACACCACCCTGTGGGTTGAGTTTGGATGTTGTGACTTGGGAACACCCACGTGTTCCCATACCCTGCGGTGTTTGTTTTTGATTTAGCAACCACGGCATCCTGGAATTGCTTTTTTTCTGTTACGCTGCCTAATGTAAATAATAAATTCTCCTTTCACTTCCTCGTGAGAAAGTCCATACTCTGTGCTGCCCACACACACTCCCTCTCCAGCAGGTGAAACAGGGCTGGACAGCTTTGGTCTCATGGATGTGGGGGCTGCCTCTGGGTTTGGGTCTCACAGAACTGCTCCCCAGAGAGAGATCCTGGAGCGGGAAATCCTCTGTCCCACTGGTGGGAGCAGGGATGCTCTGACATGTCCTTCCCAAGGCCAGCAGTGACACTGCTGTTCAGGGCTTTTCTGAGCTTCTGCTGTCACTTTGTTACCCTTACCTGCTCACTGTGCCATGACATGAGGGGAAACCACTTTCAGGGAACATGAATTTGTAAGTCAGGGCTTGGTGATGTCTGGTTTGGTTGCTGAAAACAACGAGAGTCACAAGCTTGTCTTGCACTGGTGTCAAGAGGCTTTGGAAGGTGTAGAGAGAAATAATTTGCCTTCATTTCCTTCTGGATATATCATTTATTCCCAAAGTAGCACATATTAGAGACAGTCAGGAAGCAGCTGTTTGAATTCAGATGCAGAGCTTAACATTTCCCTCTGAATGTGGCTGTCACCTGCTTGGTGCAGTTACACAGGTGTTATGGGGTTCTTGTGAAACACTCGGGCTGAGGAGTCTGTTCCTATGTACAGCAGCACATACACACACACACACGTAGTGACTTTGCCAGGAGTGTGCAAGAATTCAGAACTCGAGTCTGGATCCTCATCATCAAATTCCCGTACCTTGGCTTTGAGACATTGTTTCTGCTTGTCACTGGTTTGTGTATTCTCAAGGTATGGACTTCATGCATTTGGGTACTGGTAGGTACCAGTTGACGAATGAGCAACAATACCTGTGGGGAACAGAAGCTGTCCCTGGAACATAAACCATGATTGTATTGCAATCTGTTGTCTCGTTCTCCCAAAAGAGGAGTCAGAGTTTTCATCCAGCTCTCCGTGTGCTTAGGCTGAACCATCCCAACGTGGTCAGAGCCTGCGAAGTTCCCGAGGAGATGAACTTCCTGGTTAACGACGTTCCTCTCCTGGCCATGGAGTATTGCTCAGGGGGTGACCTCCGCAAGGTAACGCCTGCTTTGCTTGCAGTAGGAAACCAAAAAACACCCAAACAAGGCATTAGTGCTGCTCCTGCAACCGGGTCTGTCTGCTCTGTGGTGCTTCTCTTTTTGGGTACAGGGGTGAGGAAGTAAACGTAGAGTGGGAAAAAAAAACACGTGTGGATTATGAGGCTTCTGTTTCTTAAACCAGAGGGCAACCCAAGGGCAGATACTCTTTTATCCTGGCAGAGTGTGTCCTTTTCGTGGAGCTGCTTTAGCATTAAAGCAGCTGCTGACACCCAACACATTTGGCTTTGCTGCTGTGTCTCCATCTGTTCAGAGTCTGACTGGTTTGGATTCACATGTATCCAGTGTTATATTGCTCTCAGCACAGGGAATGAGCCTATTAGTGCTGGACTGGGGCCTCCAGGGATTCCGACCCTTTGCTATTCGTGCTGAACTGGGAACTGCCGTTCTGCACACTGGCAACACCCCAAAATTAAGGAGCCTTTCAGTAGCTCCCTGGGCAGTGACCTGATAGAGTTTATCCTCCCTTTCCATTACTAGATTCAGGAAGCAGCAACTTCCATAGGGGTGAAGCAGCAAATCCCTGTCAGGATTTGCTTAGAAATCACCTCATCTATGCAATCAGTAAACTAATTTTTCTGTAGTTTTTGTTACTGGTGTTTAACAGCCCTGGGGAACGTGAATTGCTGGTGAATGCAGTAACCTTGTCTCATTATATGGTTTTGAGTTGTTAAAAACAGCCCAAGAGACACTTTCAAGGTTTAAGTAGCAGTAAAAAAGGGGGGATATATGAAAAAGTATTTGGGGGTTGCAGACACAGGTATCTGGCCACGTTCTCATAGACATCTGGCTTTTATACCATTGCAGTAAAAGTTTGGAGACTCCCTGAAAGTAGATTAGAGACCCTGGCTGAGAAATTAGCTCTACTTGCAGTGCACTGTTTGGTCACTTCATTTCTGATGAATCCTTAGGTGTGGCATAGATGTTGAAATAATTTAGGAAGTAACATGCTTCATTCCACCTAATGTTCTGTACAGCTTTGTTCCTTAAAAGAAAAATAAAACATAATTTTTTTCCCAGTTCTGATTGTGTTCTTTAAATCTTTCTCATGTTTGTTTCACTTCATTATTAATTTCTGGCTCTGAACATATTTTGCTGTTCTTTTTAGTTGCTAAACAAACCAGAAAACTGTTGTGGGCTGAAGGAAAGTCAAATCCTTTCTCTGCTTAGTGACATTGGTATGTAGCTAATGCTTTCTTTTTGTTTGGGTGGTTTTGTTGTGGTTTTGTTTTGTTTTGTTTTTGTTTTTTTGGGTTTTTTTGGGGGTTTTTTTTGGGGTTTTTTTTTTGTTTTTTTGTTTGTTTGTTTGTTTTTTGTTTTTTTGGGGGGGTTTTTTTTGGTTGGTTGTTTGTTTGTTTTCTTTTTCTTTTTCTTTTTAAAGTGTAGTGGCATTTTTCTTTTTCAGCTGACCATGAAAAGGGAACTAAAATGAACAGGGCACTAAAAAAATCAGGCCCATTGGAAAGTACCTGGTTTTTTGGACACCATGGGAAGGAAGAGTTTTCTGATAAAGGGCAATGCCTGAGTTTCTCTAGGAAAAAGGTTTTCCAGGAAAGCTCCTTGTTTTCTTAATTCTCTTATAGATAGCCTGTCTGCTTGTAGGAAGAGCTAGTTCTGGCATGAGAAAGTGTATTAGGCCTGGACTTCTGTCTTTTCAGTGCTCTAGAGGGCTTCCAGCTGAAGTCCTGAAATAAAGAATAACTCTGCTTGCTCTATGCTGGTTCTCCTTCCAGAATGTGTTTTTGGGTTTTCTGGTTTTTGTTTTGTTTTGTTGTTGCTGTTGTTTTTGGTTTTGGTTGTTTTTTTTTTTAATAATAAGTTGAGATGACACTCATTTTATAATGAGTGTCTTTGGCATGTCCTTGCAAAGATGTGAAAATGCAGTGGAGAAGAAACACAGGTTTGGAAGCTGTTAAATATAGAAGTGAGTGGTGATAAAGGCTGGGAACTTGCCCTTTAGTATTAGGTTTTTATCAGATGCATGTTTAATCAACATGAATTTTATTTTCTGTTAAATCAAACGTGTGTCTTTCAGGGTCTGGTATCCAGTATTTGCATGAAAACAGAATTATACACAGAGATTTAAAGCCTGAAAACATTGTTCTCCAGGATGAAGGTGGGAAGGTAAGTCAGGTGGTCAGTGTGTTTCCACTGTCATTTCTGGAAATTCCTACATTGAACTGGACTGAGAACTCAACTTTGCTTTTACTAAAAGCTTTAACACTGTTGCTGAAGCTTTGCCATGGACTTTTTCCAGAACTTCCATTCTGGGTTTCTTCTTGAGAGTATTCTGTGTCTGTCACGGAGCAGATTTTGGGTTGTTTAGTGGTTTTTTTCTCCCTCAGCATTTTCTCTTCTGATGAGCTGTTTGAACTGTTTGCAGATTGTTCACAAAATAATAGACCTGGGATATGCAAAGGATTTGGATCAAGGAAGTTTGTGCACTTCATTTGTTGGAACATTGCAATATCTGGTAAGATGTTTTTTAGTGTCACCAGCACTGGGGCAGGGCAGCTGTGGCTTGGCACTCCCAAGGGCTGAAACCTCCAAAAATGGAGATCCTGGGGACCTGTCCCAAGGGTGTCCCCTCTCAGGGAGCCACACCTGGACACAGCTTTGTCTCTGCAGAAATGCAAGGAAATGTCACAGTCAAAGTGTCTTTTTATGATCGTTTTTAGGCTCCAGAACTCTTTGAGAACAAATCCTACTCGGTTACTGTTGATTACTGGAGCTTTGGGACAATGGTGTTTGAATGTATTGCAGGATTTAGACCTTTCTTACATAATCTACAGCCATTTGCCTGGTAAGACACTCATTCTGGAAGAGGTGCTTGGAAGTGTTAATACTCAAAACTGTGCTGAAAGGCTTTACCCTGCATATGGAGGTTTCTGCTTGTCTTGCTGTGCCTGGAGTATATGTTTGCTTGGTTTTTAAATGGGTGGTTCTGAAACAGAAAAAAAGCAGGAAACATGGGTTTCTGTCAGAACAAGAGAAGAGGTAAATCTTTCCAGAGGCAGAGTTAATTGGAAGGGCTCCTCTCTTCCACGTGGGGATGTTCTGGGTGGATTGAAAATGGCATCTTTGTCCTGAAAGATGAGTTTGTTTTCTAAAGCTGCTGGACACTGGCACTTTTTTGCTGTCTTTGGTTGCTCCCTTACAAAAGTAACACTCCTCAGTATATACACAAAGGATTTTGTTTTCCAGGCATGAAAAAATCAAGAAGAAGGACCCAAAGCACATCTTTGCCTCTGAAGAGATGAACGGGGAGGTTTGCTTCAGCACCCACCTGCCGCAGCCTCACAGCCTCTGCGGGTATGTGTGTCCTCATCACAGGGGACAGCTCTGGTCTTCTGAACTGAGGGCTCTTCCTCCTTTAACCCAAGCATTGAGAGCTCCTCCTCCTTTCTCCAGATTGATTCAAGCTCCTGGCAAGCTGCTGTTTGCTGTTAAGGGATAGCCTGTAGCCAGTGGCTCCTTTTTGGGTACTTTGGGCTCTCCAGTGCCCGTTACCCACAAGGATGGTCAGAGCCTGTCGAACAGAGCACACAAGGAGAGGCACAGGAAGCTGGGCTGCTTCAGCCTGGTGAAGGCCTCCCCTTCCTTACAACCCTTCTACTTTAGTTTGATTGTAGAACCCATGGAAAGCTGGTTGCAGCTGATGCTGAATTGGGATCCACAGCAGAGGGGTGGAGGTTCAGATCCTGAGACCAGTCGTCCGAGGTGTTTCCTAATAATGGATCACATACTGAATCTGAAGGTGAGTGGGGGCTGTTAGTGGGTTTAAATGCCTTCTGAAATCATCCCAGAGCACAGAGTGGAACAAAGCTGTAATCCTGGCATCATCCAGCTTCCAGGGTCAGGAGGAATTGTTTTTGTTGGTATCAGGAAGTGAGTGCATATGCAGCCTGTCTAGCATATACTGGAAGACAAAACATCTCCTGCAATATTTATCTCTAGCTTTATATTTGCAGTAGAAGGATGACCCTGTATTACTGTTTCTTATCTTGGAAATGGCTCACCAGGATCAAATAAGGGTTTAATATTTGCTAACAACAGTTTTCCTGGGCTTCACTGTTGATGCTGTGACCTCCAGGTGTATTCATGTACTATAGCAGTAATGCCTGTAATAGAACAGAGGTGACATTCCTCATTTTTCCTCTGCAGACGATTAATTACTTGAGCTTTGCTGGAGCCAAGGCAAGCCTGTGTAGAAACAGAAGGATAATTTTGTCTCTGTTCTTTTGATGTAATTCAGCTGCAGCAGGGCTTGTGAAGGGTGTTAGTATGTTGGATTGTCATTTTCTCTGACATTAAAAGTTACAGGCCCAGGCTTTGAGTTTTTTATGTGGGGCTTTACTCTTGAATTGATTACTGTAGTTATTAAGACCAAATGATGCTCTCATTCTGGTCTGTGCTCCATCCCAGGCCTATGTGTCTTTGTCTTTGATATCCAAGGATTTGTAATCTGCTTGTCCTCTTTTTACAGATAGTACACATCCTAAACATGACCTCTGCCAAGATTGTGTCCTTCCTTCTGCATCCTGAGGAAAGCCTTCATTCCCTTCAAAATCGCATTGAGTTTGAAACTGAAATAAACACTGGAAATCAGGAGCTGCTGTTGGAAACAGGGATTTGCCTGGACCCTCGCAAACCTGCTTCCCAGTGTGTTATTGATGGTGTGGTAAGAGGGATTCTGTTCGTGTCTTCCACGTTCTTGGAGAATTTAAAATCTTAGGGAAGATAAATTGCCTAAATCTTCTACCACAGGAGGCAGTTTGCTCTGTAAATGTAGTAATTCTAAAAATGTTATATTGGATAATGTAAACAGGTTTCTGTAGTTGTACTCTGCCTAAATATTTCATTAATTGCTAGCAAAGAGTTCTGTCTTCCTGTAGGAGCTATCAAAATAAGTTTTTTAAGGCACTTGGTAAGAGAGTGCCCACAATAATTAGTTCATAATGTACTGGGTTAGTAGGAGCTGCCAGGGCTTTCTCTTGCTGATATTCTCTTTTCTTTTCTCCCCAGAGAGGCTAGGGCTTTCTCTTGCTGATATTCTCTTTTCTTTTCTCCCCAGAGAGGCTGGGACAGCTACATGGTCTATTTGTTTGATAAAAGCAAAACAGTCTACGATGGCCCCTTTGCTTCTCGGAGTCTGTCTGACTGTGTCAACTACATTGGTGAGTGTGCTGGAGAAGTGCTGTGCTCATGCAAAATGAAAATAAATCTGCTTTATAAAACCCTGTGTGTTGTCTTGAAGGGCTCTGTCTGATTCAAAGAGAGCCATTTAAGAACCTGAAGCAGCCTAACATCTTGTCCTTATGACAGAGCCCTGGCATCACCAGTTTGTGGTTTTAAGCTGTGTGTGGAAGCTGCTTCTCTGCTTGCTGCTTCTCCTGCTTGTCTCCTGAGATGACAGCAGTCATTGCATGACCTAATCTACCTCTCTGAAGGTTTATTTTATCATAAATCTGCATCTGTATGAATGACCTTGTCTACCTCTATGAAAGAAAAGTAGTGTCAGGGAACAGGAGGTGTCTGCTGGGATACTGCATGTAAAGAAAGCACCTTGTGACATGCAGTTACTGTTCAGTAACTTAATTTTGTTTGGCCTGTTTCCACTGGTTTTCCTTATCTTCTAGTGTCTCTTAGGTTTTTCTGTGTTCTGGGTTGTTTTATTCTGGTGAATCTCATTGCATGGCACCATTGTGCTGAATCTCTTGGAGCAAAGGCCTTTTTCTCCCTGTTTATTGATGAAATAAATAAACCCCACTGGCAGTTCCCATTTATGTTGGGGAACACCCCTGCATCTTTTCCCCTTAAACATTGACATCAGGAAATCTGAGAGGAAACCTATGAAAGGTTTGAAGACATTATCAGATGAAACAGATCAGGGCAGTGACCAGTATCAGTGCATTAAATGGAGCAACTATATTTGCTACCTTGGGTTTTAGAGTTTTTTGGCCAGAACCCCCCGACATGGTTTTACCTGCTCAGTCACAGGTTGTCACATACCTGAGGAGCTGTGACATGAAAAGCTCACACATACTTCAGCAGCATCACCTAGAAATTGAGCAGAACTCACCTGGCTTCCTAGGCACCTGAAGCAGGAATTAGGAATGTTGTCCTTTTCCAGAGTTGTCCCTGCACTGTGTTTCTCCTGTGTTCAGTCCAGGACAGCAAAATCCAGCTGCCAATCCCTCAGCTGCGCAAGGTGTGGGCAGAAGCGGTTCACTACATCATTGGGCTGAAGGAGGATTATAGCAGGCTGTTCCAGGGACAGAGAGCTGCCATGTGAGTTGTCACTCATTCACAGGGGTCAGTGCTATGCCAGCACGGGGTCTGTTTGCCTGGAATTGTCTATCTCGGGGAGTTTTGCTTCCCCAAAGTTTTTACAGCCCTCTGCTGTTCTGTGCCTTTACATTATAAAACATGTTTGGGCTGGGAGTTTAGTCCACTCCAGGAATTGTGCTGGGTAATACCTGACATTGATAATAACCAAAAAACACTTGAATATACTCAGTCTCACAGCATCGCTGAGGTTGATGGGGACCTCTGGAAGCCCTCCAGCCCAGTCCATGCTCAAAAAGGACCACATCCAGACAGCTCTCAAATATTTCAAAGGATGGAGACTCCACAACATCTCTGGGCAGCTTGTGCTAGTGCTCAGTCACCCTTAGAGTAACAGAATTTCCTCTGTTTTTAAGTCCAGGTGGGCTTTCCAGCTAATGTGTGCTGTTCTTGTTCCCTCTGCTAGGCTCAGCCTCCTTCGGTATAATGCCAACCTGATCAAAATGAAGAACAACATGGTGTCAGCATCCCAGCAGCTGAAAGCAAAGCTGGAATTCTTCCACCAGAGCATTCGCCTCGACCTGGAGAGATACAGTGACCAGATGGCTTATGGCATATGTAGGTATTGGGGAACACTTGTCTGGGTGTCTCCTGTGATCCTGTGAAGAAGATCAGCATCTTTATGGGTGCATTTTAGCTAGGGGAGGTGCAAGAGAAGAGTTTGGCAGGAGGATAAAAAACCAGAATGTTTTTGGAGACGTTCAGTGACAGTGAGACAGGTGGTCTGCTGTTCTCCACTGAGAACAGGAAACAAGAGCATTAATGGTACTGGTGATGTAAATATTTGCTATTTATTAATTCAGAGTCTGATTCTTTTGGAGTTGTGACTGGGCACACAAAGTGGAGGGCAGAGCTGCTGCACTTGCTGACAGTGCTAACAAGCTGCTGTGCTTGTTATCAAGAGAAACCATTTGTCAGGATGAGAGATGGGCTGAAAAATCGCCAGCTACAGTTTCATGTCCCAGAAATAAATAGTCTTCAGGAGAGAATAGCAAGATTTACACATAGTTTGAATATATATGGCTAAAAAATGCAACCTAGTGAAAAATGATTATTGGGCTGAAGGATGATGATGGAAAATGGAAAGACTGTGAACTGGGTTTGGACAGTCTGTGTTCAATCAAAAGTGGCAGTTGTTGAGCTTAATGGTGGAGTTTGAAGTCTCAGAGTTGTTTTAGGCCAGTGATTGCAAGCAGTGAAATCCTACCACAGGCTTTGTGTGTGAGTTAAGGTTGAGCACAGAGTTGCAGCTTTGCTGTCTCTGGGATCTCTGGGTTTTGACTCCTGCTGGGAGATCCAGCATCATGTTCTTTGTGTTCAAATTACACCAATGTAGGTAAAGTCCATGTCTTGCTTTATTTTTGTGTCTTAATGTCTTTTTATAAATTAGCAACTCTTTTTTTCTTAAGCTTCAGAGAAGATGCTCAAAGCCTGGAAGGAAATGGAAGAGAAAGCCTCTCAGTGTGCACAGGTAGGAGATGTTAAAGAAGCTGCATTATCTCTGTGTGAAGGAGAGTGTGACAGGAATTGAATATGTCATTTGTGCCACTGCTGTGTCCCTTCAGTGTTTCATATCCTGCCTGCTGTGGGAATAGAAATATCATTGCAGGTGCTTTAAAAAAGACAATCTCCTGCCACCGGTTGTTTGAATGGATTTGGACAAAAACAACCAAAGTCACCAGACTCAGTTCTCTAAAAAGGAAAGTGGAATGCAGAGAGATGTTACTTGTTGCCCAAAAGAAATGGCGTTGCTATGGATCAGGAGTCTTCCTGGCTGGATTTGCTGCACACAGAAATTCCCATTGCTGAAGCTGAAAACCAATCACTTGCTATGCAATGATTTCAAAACTGCAGGACTTCATCGAGGCATAAATCACTGGCATGCAAATTACTGCAAGTAAACATGCAAAATAGTTTTAAATAAGAGTAATCTCTTTTTTATTATCTAAGGGATGGATAAAAGGTAGCTGCTTCTAGTAGAATAATTCAAGACCGTCTCTGGCTTTTTCCAGACAACCAGGAACCTCATACAATATTTACTTGGCAGACCATAACAATGATGTTCTGTTATTCCACCTGCCCTGCCTCTTTATCAGGAATGGAAAATGTTTCACTATGTACACAGGGATATATCTTAGTCTGTCTAGGAGGCAATCCAGAGACACGGAGAGATGATTTATGAAGAAATTGATTTTTCTCAGCCACTGTTGGTGGTCAGAGGTTTGATTGGAGGTGATACCATGCACTGAGAACAAAAAACCTTTATAATTGTAGCAGCCTTATGCCAAAGAACTTTTTTGTCTCCTAAACTCTCCAGGCAGTCAGCCTATTATCCAAACAAGTGTTCTGGGGATCTTCATCTCCTTGATTACTTTCCTTCAATCTGATCTGTGCCCACATTTCACCTCAGGCTGAAGATATTGGCTACCTGGATGAGCAGATCATGGCTCTGCACACCGAAATTGTGGAGCTGCAGAAGAGTCCATATGCAAGGCGCCAAGGAGAGGTCATGGAGAGCTTGTAAGTCCTGTGCTTCTCATTTTTACTGCTTATAATTGGATTTTGTGTATTTCAGTGTCTGAGGGGGATTTTTGCTCTCTGCTGGTTCCCTCGGCGATTTTGAAATGCAAACCGCAAGTACAGAGTAGTGTACAGTTGATTTGAGATCATTTTGCATGTGAAAGGAAAAATTCCACTGCTTGTGGGATACTTCCCTGTCACTGAACTATGAAACCTAATCTTACAAGAGCCCAGGACTAAGATAAATCTTGGTCTCAACTGGGATTTCCTTTTGTGTTGGAGAGGAGTGACTTTCTTACTGTTGAGCAAGAAAACAAACATGATCATTGTAAAACCCTGTTAAATACCTTCAGTGTTTTCAGATCAAGGGTAAATACCTCATGGGTAGTTGAATATTTGGAAAGTTGGTGGAATTTTTTAAAGTATTAAAATATGAAAGAGCTAAATGTTATTTCTGATATTGAGAAGACATAGGAAACAGTTACTGAGCTGCTGTTGAGAGCACAAGTGGCAATTCTAAAAGAGAGGGATTGAACAGCCATCAAATCTGTTCATAAGAGCTCTTCAGCACAACTCTGGTTGTTCAGGGAGGAAATGTGCCTGCTCCTGGCATGTTCTCCCCCCTCCCTCTTTGCTAAGTTGCTTTTCATCCTGAGTAGGTGCAGCAGAACTGGTGCACAGGGGAGGAAGTGGTGCAAAGGAGAAGCCACCTCCTGCAGCAGCTCAAACTAATCAGGATCATGCCTCCTTAAACATTATTTTTAATTAATTCCACTGCTGCAGACCGGGGTCAGAGCTGGAAAACTGCTGCTTGTTTCTGACAGACTGGGATTTAGAGCAGGGAGGATTTTGTTCAAGGCTGGAAGTTTTCAGTTTGTCTGCTTTTGAAATACTTGAAAGAAGTCATGTTTATTTAATGGCAAGAAGAGAAGCACAGTTGTTTGTCTTGCTTGTGATGCAGCTGTCTCTTTCCATTGACAGAATATCACTAAAATTCAGGCAAAAATGCAGAACAGGAACAAGAATCTCTCAGGCAATTGTGCAGTCATAATTTCAAAAATGAAATCAGATAATTAAGGATACAGGGGAATGAAAACACAGCTGAGCCATGTGAAGATTTGAAACTGAAAATAAGCTTCACTTGGTGTGGGTTTTTGAGAAGAAATTGCATAATTGGAGAAAAAGAGAGACAGCTTTTGGAAAACTGTTGGATTCTATCACAGAACATCCCTGTTTTCCAAATGCCATGCTTGTGTACCAGCTGTAGAAGGTCCAGTGTCTGAGTTCAAAAAGGCATCCCCTCACTGCAGTGCATTTTTTCTTGAGTCACCTGGCTGCTGACACCTGCCTGAATCATATTCTTCTTTTTAAAGGGAACAGAGGGCCATAGACCTGTACAAGCAATTAAAAACACGACCTCCAGGTATGGAAGAAGATGATTTAAAGACTTTTTTAGACACTTTTACCCCATGATTAACTGTTCTGAACTGACACCCAGAAAATACTGTTAGGATTTACTAATATGCTTGCTGGCCCTTCCAGATCATGCCTACAGTGACAGCACAGACATGGTGAAGATCATTGTGCAGACAGTACAGAGCCAGGACAGAGTCCTCAAGGAACTCTTTGGCCACCTCAGGTACTTTATGCAGACAAAAAACCCAAACAAATCCAACTTGCAGCATTTGGAGCTTTGTAGTAGGAAAGGATAGGGGAAACCATGGAGGTCAGAGCCCAAAAAGCTCCCTCCAGATTTCTCATAGCATTAATTCTGCTGCTTTGTGTCTATGTTGAGTTTCCACTAAATTTTTAAAAACATGACTGTTAACATCCAAGAGTTCACTTTAAAATGAGGCAAATTCTGCCACTTGGAATTCAAATATTCAGGAAAAAAGTAGTGATGTTACAGAGCTGAGGAGATACCACAGTAATTTGTACATCAACTTTTCAAGTACCTTGAATCCCAAGATGGGGCTTTTAGTTTTGCCAGAATGTGCTGGGAAGTGACTTTGTTTTTGGTTTTTATTCTAGCAAGCTCTTGGGCTGCAAGCAGAAGATCATTGACCTGCTCCCCGAGATTGAAGTGGCTTTGAACAACATCAAGGAAGCTGACAACTCAGTGATGCAGATGCAGGGAAAAAGACAAAGGGAGATATGGCATTTGCTGAAAATTGCTTGTGTGAGTAGCTGTTGGGCTATTTGTTTGCACTTCCTTCCAGTGCATGAGCCAGGAGACACCAGAGTAAACTCAGCAAAAAGGGGTAACTGCCACTCCATGGTGGGTAGGTTTGTTGTTGTTTTGTTTGTTTGGGGTTTTTTTTTTGTTTGTTTTTGGTGGGTGGGTTTTTGTTTTTGTAAAAGCAGAAGCTAAATAGGTGCTTTCCTGGTTAAAGTGTTTCAAAGAGTACTCTGCTTCTTTTGCATTAATTACAGTGTCTAAAGCCATCTTCTGGTCCCCACATCTGTGTCTGTGTTATCAGCAGTGCTCATGTGTAATCCCAAATCTTGCCATTATAACATTTAAGCCTAAATTCTTGTGAATTTCTTTCTTCCAGACTCAGAGCTCCTCTCGCTCGCTGGTCAGCTCGAGCCTGGAAGGGACAGCCTCAACTCCAGCAGCCACATGGTCCCCCCAGACCTCCTCAGGGAATGCAGCTTCTCACCCTCTGTCCTCACTGGCAGCTCCTGAAGATGGGTATGATCTGGGCAGGAGCCACTGCAGGGAGCTCAGCATGGCTGATTCAGTATCTCAGGGGCTTCATCCTTCCCAGACAAGTTTTGGGAGTTCCTGTGTCACTAATGCTCTAAAAATCAGGGATCTTCCTGATTTGGTTGAACTCTTTACTCAGAAACTTCTGCTCTCTATTTCTGAGCCAGTTCCACATGCTACATGCACTGCTAAAGGACTGTGCCATCCATGTATTGCATGTCATGTTGCTCTTCCTTGGGACTGGATCTGGTTCTTAAGGCCCCTCTCCCTCAGTCCATTTAACTGTCTTGATGCCATAGGAAAGCTGACCTGAGACAGAGACTGGACAGAGCTAGAGAATAAAGCAGGTATTTATTGAAAGGCCTTTAGGGTACACCTTGGGCAGGACAGGGCCTGGCCAGGGCTACACCCAAGGTGGACCCAAAATGGTCACAAAATGGCTGAGTGGTCACAAGGTCTCACACTTTTATAAATTTTGGTCCATTTGCATCTTGGGGTTTAATTGTTCAATTACAGCTTCAGGCTGTGAGGTCCCATCCTTCTTGTTCCTCCCTTCAGCCACCCTTGTTTGTGCTTTTGGGCCTGAAAGTTGTCGTTGGTCCTCAGCAGGAAAAGGATTTGTTTTGTGTCCCTGCTCTGTGCAGAGCTGAGTGACCCTGACTGTGAGCTCAGAGCTGCACCCCTGGGCAGCACAGAATCTGAAATACATGAAAGCTAAAACTTAAAGCATCAGTCTGGAGCTGAGGGAGTTTTGATCTTTGTTTCATTAACAATTTTACTTCCAACATGTTCTGTCAGTATGAAGCCATTCTGCTTTGTCCTACTACCTCCAGGCAGGTTTTTGTGTCACCTACCACTGCACAAACAACAAATCACGTTCTGGGTTGTTTGGTGTTGGGTTTTTTTTTTTCCTCCCCCAAGCACAGCACCTTTTGATGGGGGTGTTACTTTTGGTGCTTGAAATCCATCACCTTAGGGCTTTTTTCTTCCTGCAGGGAAAATTTTGCTGACGTGATCCAGGAGAATGTGAATTACCTCGAGCTCTTCAGCAGCATTCTGCAGGAGGTGAGGCAGGAGCAGAGCTGTATGATGGTAAGTGCTGGTGCATCTGCCAGGACCTGGCTTTCAGGAGACACCCAAGGGTACTCTGGGAACATGGAGAACTCCTTGAACAGGAAAAGGTACAGGGTGCTCCAAGCCCCATCAAGCCTAGCCTTGGACACTTCCAGGGATTCAGGGACAGCCACAGCTTCTCTGGGCAACCTGTGCCAGTGTGCATGGATACACATTTCTTCCCAAAATCTCATTTAGCCCTGCCCCTCTGGCAGTGTGAAGCCATGCCCCCTTATCCTGGCACTCCAGCCCATGGAAAGAGTCTTTCCATCTTTCCTGTAGCCCCCTCAGGCACTGGAAGGCCACAGTTAGGTCACTCTGAAGCTTCTCCAGGCTGAACAATCCCAGTTCTCTCAGCCTTTCCTCAGAGAACAGAGGAGGCATCATCCTTTGGCCACCAGTTTGGAAAATCCCATGATCTCCCAAACTAGAATGGACCCACAAGGCTCAGTGAGTCTGGCTCCTGTGCTGTGCTGCACTGTGTTAACTCCTGTGAGCACCCTTTCTAAGGGCAATTACTGATGTTTCATCAAACAAGACACACATCCAGTATCCAGAGCCTGTGCTCAGTTGTTTCTTTCGCTACTCTTTGCAGAGTTTCGACTGGAGCTGGCTGAAGTAGCCCCAGGAGCTGAGATGCTGCATCACCCAAGTGCCTTCCGTGTGCTGAGCACGGGCTCGGCCGCTTCCCCGTGGGACAGAGCGGTGTTGTGTTGGCATCACCGTGTCACCCACTGCCTGTACCCCAGGGAACGGCCTGGGCCCAGCCCGTGGAGCTTCCTCTGGGCAGGTACAGGCAGCAGGGCCCGTCGCTGCCGTGTGCCCCATGCATGTATAGCGCGTGTATATATAATAAACTCTTGTGAGACCCACACAGAGCGAGGCCTGGTCACTCCCGCGCCGCCATCGCTTTCCGTTGCCTGGTAACCGAGGGCTTATGATGGCGTCATCACCCCGCGCCGACGTGGCGCGTCCATGGTGCCGCGCGCCGGCGGCGCCTGCGCGGCGGGGGCGG
>WEIU01005421.1:51838-66093 GCA_013389925.1 Aegithalos caudatus | reverse complement strand
ACGGTGTTGCTGTGGCAGGGCAGGGCCCGCGGAGCCCCCGGCTCCGGGAGGGGATGCGAGCATGGCCATGGCCCAGGCGGGGGCCGCGGCCGCGGCTGCCACGGGGCTCCTCGTCTTCCTGCTGTACTCCGCCATCCACAGGGTCGAGGAGGGACACCTGGCCGTGTACTACAGGTACGGTGCCCCCGGGAGCCCTCCCGGATCCGGGATTCATCCCTGGCCCCAGGGATTGCGCTGTCCTGTGCTTCCCTCCGGTTTTTTCCCCCTGGGTGGGTAGCTCGTGTTGTTTCTGATCCCTTCCACCCGTGCTGGTGAGTCCCACACAGCCTGGCCCCATGCAGAGCCCATGTGAGTTCGGGTCTCTGAATCCTCAGCTGCTTTTCCTGCCTCTCCTTCCTCCCTGCCCTTTTCACAAACTGGATTTCAAAGCTTAGAGGACCGCAGCTCTGGGTCTGTTCTGCCTTGTCACATCTGTTGATCTCTCCCCTTGCCAGCAAGAGCCGTCACCTTTATCCCAAACTCTTACCCAGCCAGAGCTCCCGCTGTGGCGGTGCTTTGGAATGTTTTCCCTGTCCTTCCCACTCAGTTTCCCTTTAATCACAAGCAGGCTGAGCACGAGAGCCTGGGGGATTTTCCTTTGTGCCTAGGGCAAGGGGCTGTGCCGAAACCCAAACTGGCAGCATCGAATCCACGGCTGGATTTTTCCGTGGTTACCAGGGAACTGTTTAGAGAGGAGAAATCTGCCTTCCTGCAGCTCTGTGCAGTGTTGCAATGCTGTCCCTGGTTTAGCAGGAGCTGCCTGCTCCAAGAGTTAATGGCTCACAGGTTTCACACGAAGTTGCAGCAGGCAAAGATCAGGTGTGCTCAGCCCTTTTGCTGGGGAGTTGCTGGCAGATTTAGGGCACTGATGCAATTCTCTGTGCTCCCTGGCAGTTTGCACTGTCCTTGCTCGCCCTCAAAGCCATTCTCCAGTCCTGGCTGAGCCTTTCCCTGTTCTCCTCTCTCTCCGCAGGGGCGGTGCCTTGCTGACCAGCCCGAGTGGCCCCGGCTACCACATCATGCTCCCCTTCATCACCACCTTCAAATCCGTGCAGGTCAGTGCCCTCTCACTCCCCTGGGGAGCCAGGATTTGCCCTCTTCGAAGGCTCTCCCCACCACCTGTGTGTGTTGCTGGCACTGGCAGTGTCCTGCTCAGGGGAACAGTCCGTGTTTGTGGCTGTCACCGTGTCAAAGGAGCGCCACGTTCCTGAGCGTGCCCGGAGCAGGGAAACAGGCACAGCTGCCTGTGCATCCCCCCAAAAGGCAGGGGAGGAGAAGTTTTGCCTTCTGCCCCCACCTGCAGGCATCACAAGGGAGGCTGAGGACCCTTTTGGCTCCGTGTTCCTGCTGTGGGAGTCTGGGCACAGCAGAGCCTTCCCGGAGGAGGGAGCGGTCTGTGAGCTCTTGGCTGTGTTTGTGTTGCAGACCACGCTGCAGACTGATGAAGTGAAGAATGTGCCTTGTGGGACAAGGTATGGCTTCCACTTGGGTTTCTTCTAGGTGCACTCTTTGGGGTCATTTGCAGTGCTGGGACACAGGGACTGGGTAGTAAAGGCACCTGCCATAAAATGAATCCCAAATGTACACACATCTATCCCACTATAACAGAATGGGAGGCACAGGAGGGAACACTGGCTCTTGCTGGAGTTGCTGTTCAGAGAATCTTTGCATTTATTGTGATGTTATCTTGAATTTTCCTGGGTTTCTCCCCTCAGTTGCTCTGACAAGCCCTTGCTTGTGCTTTGCTCTGCCCTCAGACTTATTTCCACTGCCCTCAGGTTATTTCCACTCTGAGTCTTGTGGCTGATACAAGTGCTGACCCCAGCAGTGGGCAGAAGTGAACAGGGAATGAGAATCCTCCTGATGGAAGGGAGTTCATTTCCAAATGAAATTCCTGCTGCATAATTAGGCTGATTCTTCACAAGCTGCTTGAGTTGTAGCAAGCAGGAGGAGAGGGCTGGTTGGGTTGGGTTACAGATCCTGTTGTGTTGGTTCACCCACAAGTTAAAGTGATGACTCTACAGGGTAAAAATAACCTGGTGATTTTCCTTGTCTTTTACTTTCAAGGCCCTAAGCAAAATTTCTGTTTAAAAAAATAAATCAGTGGTGACTGGAGTGGTGACACGCAGTAACCACATTGGAATTGAAAGGTGAATGTTAGTGGCAAGGTTAATAAAGTTAATTTTGATCAGGTTTAACCCATATTAACTTTCTTGGAGTTGTTCAGCGTCAGACATTGCTTGGGCTTAAATATTACCATAAAGGTCTCCTGGTTTTAATTTTACATCTCAGAGCTTTTTCAGGAGTATTTATAAATGTTAGTGTTTGGTACTGCAGCTTTCACAGAAATGGGTTGGGTTGGAAGGGACCTTAAAGCCCATCCAGTGCCACCCCTGCCTTCCCCTATCCCAGGCTGCTCCAAGCCCCATCCAGCCTGGCCTTGGACACTTCCAGGGATCCAGGGACATGAACAGCTTCTCTGGGCACCCTGTGCCAGGGCCTCCCCACCCTCACAGCCAAGGATTTCTTCCATATATCCCATCTCAATTTCCCATCTCTCAGTCTGAGCCCATTCTCCCTTGTCGTGTCACTCAGGGCCTTGTCCAGAATCCTTTTGTGGTGAGGTAAACAGTTTTTAGGCCAAGCAAAAGGTCAAAGGTTAAGGCCAAAGCCAGCCTCAGCCATTCTGTGCTTTTATGTTTTCAGAGCTAAAAATTAAGTCCCTGTTGAATTTCAGCATTGTGGAGTTCAGTTGTGCAATGCAGGTGTTTGGGAAGGTACAGGCAGTAAAAAATGGGCTTTAAACCATCAGACAGCTGGTGGAAGCAGTTCTCAGTTAATAATTGAATACACTTCTGACCAAAGATCCCAGCAGCCCTGCCCATTTTTCAGGTGTTGCTGCAGGAGCCTTTCAGTTCACTGTATTTGCTAACCAAATTCTGCGGCTGCTCGATGCCAAAGCTTTGCATCCACATTTCCATAGTAAAACACAAGCTTATAAATAACAAATGGAACACACCTGGAGTGTCACTGTCCCAGTTCAATGTCTGTTACCAGAATAGATCCTAAACAGTTTAAGGGTTTGTATTTACATGTTGAACCATCAGACTTTAAAGGCTGGGTTTCCCTTCTGCCATCTTTATATTACTGTTCTCTGTGTCCTTATCTATACCAGGAAGCTTCTGAGGGTCTGTGTGGGTGTCCCATCCCCAGTCTTTGCCTTACCTGTCCTGTTTGTACCTGGCAGCATTAAGTGAATACATTAAATAGAGGTTTTAAATCCTGAGTGAGATACTGAATTGTCTGAGGCTTTCCAGGGTCTTCCTGTTACTTTTGGCATTCCGTGGATGCTGTCTCATTGTCCTGTCATATCAGGACTGCTACCTAATTGTTCTTCAACTTCTGCCAGGTGCACAAAGTATTATGTGTTGATCCCCTTTTTATGGATTTCCCTCTCCAATCCTTGTTCCTCTCTCCCTGCAGACTTTGGGGTCTGAATGGCACCTGTTTCCTCAAAGCCATTGCATGACCAGTAGGACTGATAAAATTTACTTATCCCCCACCACACCACATAAACACTTGTGAATTATTCATAATAATGGAATAACCGTGGGTAATATCCCACTTATTATTCCAGACTGGCTGAGATCCTCAGCAGGGTTGTTGTGGAAGGTGGTGTTAGAATCAGACAGTCCTCACTGGTCTGAGGTGCCAATTCAGGCCCTTCCCTACCAGGGAGGTGAAGTGGGGCTGTGGATATGTCCTGATAGGATCCAAGGTGTTGCAGACACTCTCCTTCTACCATCCCTTTAAAATTGAAGTGCCAGATTTGTAGCAGATTAGGTCTGTCCATCACCAGTGTTTTTAACTCCTAGTTGTCATGAAGCAGGTTTGGAGCAAGCACAGGCTGGGCTTGGGAGGCCTTTTCCAAAAGAGCACAGACACAGGCAAGTTCAGATTGTTTTTCCGCAGACTTGGCTTTGAGCTGCCAGAGATCAAGATCTGCAAAATAAGAAATGGAGTTTGTTGTGGGGGATATGTTTGAGTTAAAACATAACAGAGACTGAGTTTGGAAATGTGGGAGGTCCACTGCCAGGAATGAGCTGTCTCTAAACAGTTCCTGCTGAAGCTTCTGGTCTGTCATATGCCTTTGTCCCAAGGACATCATCACAAGAGTGTTCTGCTTTAATAGGCTCTCAAGGGACCTAGAGCTGTTGAAACTTAGGGGTTTTTTTCTTCACTGTAGAGTTTGTGCTTTTCTCTGGTGTTACAGGTACTCAGGGATGGGCATGACTTTCTGAAAGCCACACCAGTAAAGAGGCTGGAGACAAGCCTGACCTCTGATTCCCCTTTTCCCTGCCAGTCTTGCAGCACATCCTCTCTGGGGGAGAGGATTGCCTGCAGGCTCCCTCTGCTGAGGTGCTTGTGGTGTTCCTGGAGAGCCACGTGCACCTTGACACCAGGGCTGGGAACGTGGATTGAAGTCTGCCACGTGCTTTGTTCCTTCCTTTCTACTGGGCCTTGCCAAGCTCCTGCTGGAGTTAGTGATGGTGTGAATTAAACTGAGGGCTTTTTCTATTTAACATGTGGTGCTGCCTAGAAGAGCTGAGGTGTGTCTGCATTTTGTGGCAGGTTTCACCTGCTGTCCTTGCTGCCTTCCCCTCTGCTTTCCTGCTGGCTGCAGCTGCATTCCTGTTCAGAAACATTTTCATTTAGCTGCTTGAGTAGGAAATCACAAAGGGGAAGGAAAATGCTTTGCTGGAGCACGCTTGTGATTTATGCAGAGAAAAGGACTGGGATTTGCTGCCATCTCTTTGCAAAATGCTCAGAATATAGTAAAAGAGGGATAAAGATGCCTTTGCTTTAAATATGTTAACTGTTAACAGCTGCAGTGGTAACTGATGAACTCTCTTTTCCCTTGCAGTGGGGGTGTCATGATCTACATTGACCGAATAGAAGTTGTGAATAAGCTGGCCCCATATGCAGGTATTTCCCACCCTGGTCCAACAGGCAGAGCTGTGACTGTCTTCGCTCATCCTGTGGCAGCTCTGTGTTGCTTTGCAGGACTTCCCTTTTCCATACCAGGAAAACTTCCCTGTCTGTTTGCATTTCTTGTTGCCCTTACTGCTCCTGGTCCCGTAGCATTGATCCCAGGTGCTTCCAGCTCAGCTCCTGAGAAAATTGTAGAAACTAAACCTGTGTAGGAACCTTTTACCTTCTTATTTCACCAAGCCGAAGACACAGGCAGCTTGTTTTGTTCAGCAGCACAGCCTAATACAAAACTCCAGCATTGCTGAGGCACTGGAGGGTGAATTCCTGTTGTAATTCATAAATTCATAGGACCATGGAGGGGTTTGGGCTGGAAAAGACCTTCAAGGTCATCTTGTTTCACCCCCTGCCATGAGCAGGGACACCTTCCACTATCCCAGGCTGCTCCAAGCCCTGTCCAGCCTGGCCTTGGACACTGCCAGGGATCCAGGGGCAGCCACAGCTGCTCTGGGCACCCTGTGCCAGGGCCTCTCCACCCTCCCAACCAAGAATTTCTTCCATGTATCTCACCTAATTTTCCCCTCTGTCAGTTTGAACCCCTTTCCCTTGTCCTGGCACTCCAGTTCCTGATGCAGGGACCCTCCCCATCTTCCCTGTATCCTTCCAGGCCCTGGAAGGAGCTGTGAGGTCCCCACACACCCTTCCCTTCTCCAGGCTGAGCAGCCCCAGCTCTCTCAGCCTGGCTCCAGAGACGAGGTGCTCCAATCCCCTCAGCAGCTTCATGGCCTCCTCTGGACCTGCTCCAACAGCTCCATGCCCTCTTTATGCTGGGGAGGAGCAGGCCACAGGGTTCCAGGTGGGATCTCAGCAGGAGCAAAGGGAGACAATTCCCTCCCTTGGCCTGCTGGCCGCGCTCCTTTTGATGCAGGATCTGGTTGGCTTAAATAGTGGGAATGATCCTTGTGTTCACAGCAGTACCTGTTCCTGTGCATGCAGGTCCTGGTGAGGCTTTGCTGTTTCATCTCTTTATGCAGATGACAAAACAGGGCCGGGCAGTACATCTGGCCATGGGCTGCTCCTTGAAGTTGTGTAATCCCAGCAGCACCTGGCAGCTGGGCAGGGCAGCTGTGCCTTTGGCTACCCAAGTCCCAGTCCCAGTGCTGCCTTACTCCTTCCCTGACATCCTGAGCCGTGCCAGTGGTGACCTGTGGTGATTCTCTCCCTTGCCAGTGTACGACATCGTGAGGAATTACACCGCAGACTACGACAAGACCTTGATCTTCAACAAAATCCACCACGAGCTGAATCAGTTCTGCAGCGCCCATACCCTGCAGGAAGTGTACATTGAGCTGTTTGGTAAGTGGATGGCAGCTGGGTGATCCCAGCTGGGATCCCACTGGACTCTTCCTGGAATATCTTACAGCCAGCCCTGTGGACCACACTGCCCATGTGATGGAGTTGCAGTGTGGAATCCATCTCCTTTTACATCTACACGCCACTTCCCCTGTAACTTTAGTGACTCAGGTGTCTTTGTCTTTCCCCATCTGCAGGTGGAACTTTGATTTCAGTCTTTCTCCACCTATTCTGGATGCACACAGCAGCCACTCTGCTCTTGTGTATGCAGTGATGCCTGTGGCCTTCACTGTGACAGTGGATTTGTCTTGTTCTGCTCCTGCTTTTAATCCCCTGCTCTGTTGCTGAATCCACTTTTGTATTTTCACAGCTTCCTTCTGTCTGCCTCTAACAAGTGAGAGCTGGAAGGATTTTCACAGGGAGGTAGCAGTGCTTCAGGAATTACCACAGGTCATATTCTCCTTAGTGGACCTGTGCCCCAAAGACAGAACAGGTTCTGTTTCTTCTTGAGTGGCTGAGCAGGGGGAAAAATGGCTTATGGAAGATAAAAGGTTGTCAGACTTGTAATATTAATGTACTCCAAGTCCAAGTGCTGGGAAGGGATATAATTCTCCCACAGGCTCTGAGCATTCTTTCTTGCTGAGATAGTGAAAGCCATTTGCACTTAGTTCAGATAACACAAATTAATCAACAGCCAAACTTTTCTAGTCAGTAGCACGTGACTCTCATTTTGGGAATGTTTTTCAGCGGGCATAGGAAGGGAAACAATTTCCTGAATGGTCTCAGGAAGCGTTTTTATCTTACACTGTTGAGTTACTTGCTCTTCAAGGCCTGCTGATTCTTGACACACAAGCTGTGGGGGAAAATATGATAAACCAACTGATCTCTCTTGTCCTCCAAACACAGATCAGATAGATGAGAACTTGAAGCTGGCCCTGCAGAAAGACCTCAATGCCATGGCACCAGGTCTCACTATCCAGGTGGGTTGTGGCCTTCCAATAATGAGAGATTTTAAAAGGTGGAGAAAGACTTTTTGCCAAAGCCTGCAGTGACAGGACAAGGGACAACAGTTTTAAACTGAAAGATGAATGTTTTATGCTAAGGGTGGGGAGGCCCTGGCACAGGCCCTACCCAGAGAAGCTGTGGCTGCCCCTGGATCCCTGGAAGTGCCCAAGGCCAGGTTGGACATGGGGGTTGGAGCCTCTGCCCCTGGTGAGAGTGGGTTGGGATGGATGGCAAGAAATAGAAATGTAGGACACCTTGGAGAGTGGCCATGCTCAGCTGTGTTGTCCAGGAGGATTAGGCACCACTGTCCACAACAGTGGTTTTGCAAAGAGATGTCTTGGTTATTCAGATTGCATCAAGATGTTTCATTCAAGATGTGCTTCCTTTTTCTTTTTTCACAGGCTGTGCGTGTTACAAAACCCAAAATTCCAGAGGCCATCCGAAGAAACTTTGAGCTGATGTGAGTAGCTGCACAAAATATTGCATTAATTAGTTTGGAGGGTGCTGCACAGGTACAGTGCTGTTGGAAAGCTCTTCCCTGCTGCTCGGGGAGTGAGAGGTGAGCTCCAGGCAGTGTGTGCTTGGCCAGGTACACCTGTGCCTTTCTGTTTTCCGTTTCCATGCTGAAATCAGGGCTCAGGGATCTTAATGTCTTTCCCATAAGCTCCTCTCCAGGATCTCTGGGGAGCCTGGAGATGCTGTTGGATCTCCCTTCACCAGCTCCCAGCCCACATTGCCCTGCTCTCATCCTGAGGGCCTCAGACTGGACTTGCATCCAGATGTGGCCTCAGCAGTGCCAGACGGAGAGGGGAATGATCCCTCTGGCCTGTGCACGTGCTCATACAGCTGCAGACAGAGCCAGTCCTCACAGCTGTGAGCAGGGAGCTGGCTGGCCCCTTGTCCCTGTGGCGTCTCCTGGGATGCAGAGCTGCCCCTCATTCCCTTTTCCCTTGCAGGGAGGCTGAGAAAACCAAGCTGCTGATTGCAGCCCAGAGGCAGAAGGTGGTAGAGAAGGAGGCAGAGACAGACCGGAAGAAAGCGCTCATTGGTAATGTCCCCATCACAGGCTGAGCCTCCATCCCGGCCTTCCCTGCCAAGCTGGGGCAGGATGTTGTCTTCCACCACCAACAGCCCCCTGAGGGAGGGGCAGCCAGGCTGCACAAGCAGTTGTTTTGAACATCTGGGTGAAAATCCCACAGCAGCAGAGCAGGGAGCACCTCTGTCCTGCAGCAGGGACAGAGGAAATCACTCTGCTGGAAAAACTGCTTGGGCTTGGAGCTCCATGTACCTGTGCCAGAGGGATCAAGCTTGTAAATGGGATGTCAGCTCTGCAGACATCAGAACTGTTTTCTTCCTGTAACTCTGCTGCTTGGAGTATAGACTGGCACTGGGGGGGAAGGGAGGGAGCAGGGACCAGCTGTTGGTGTGGCAGGCCCCACTGCCAGGTGCTGGGGTCAGGGTGCTGGTGCTCAAGCCCTGAGAAGCAAATTTCCCAGCTGAGCCCATTGTGATTGCAGAGGCAGAGAAGGCTGCACAGGTGGCCAGGATTCACTACCAACAGAAGATCATGGAGAAGGAAACAGAGAAGCGGATTTCTGAGATTGAAGGTAACCACGCTGCTGGGGCTGTCTGCTGGCTGGGGGTGGTGGCAGGTGGAGGAGCCTCAGAGCTGCAAAAGTCATTGAGGGTGCTGCGGGGGTGCAAGGTTGTGCGCTGGGATCCTTCCTGCCCTTCCTTCATGGAACTCTCCAGGAGGCTGCAGGACAGGTACAGGGCCAGTCAGGCTGTCAGGGGCACTCCTGGTCCCCGTGGGATGAGGGCTCACTGTGATGGGGCCGTTCACTTCCTAATGCTTTCTCACCTGTCTCTCCTCTGCTGCTGTTAGATGCAGCATTCCTGGCAAGGGAGAAGGCAAAAGCTGATGCAGAGTACTATGCTGCTCGGAAGCTGGCTGACTCCAACAAGGTGAGCACTGGGAATCTGGCACTCACTCTTTTCCTCTGCACGGGAGATAAGCTTCAGGTGGGCAGCACTGGAGAAATACTTGATCTAACAGCCCACACCCCAGGAGGTGGCTGCCTGACGTGAAAACTATTGCTACAGGGCCCAGAAAGTTGTCTCTTAGAGTCTCTGGTTTCTGTTTTCTATAGCTGAAGCTGACCCCTGAGTATCTGGAGCTGATGAAGTACCAGGCGATAGCTGCCAACAGCAAGCTGTACTTCGGCGACCGCATCCCCGGCGTGTTCCTGGATTCCTGTGCCTTCCAGAAGGCCAGCCTGAGGACTGCCCACGAAACCAGCAGCCTTCCTGCACAGGGAGCCCCAGAGACCTCTGCAGAAAGTGCCCTCAGAGGCGAGGAGAGCACTGGCTGAGGGAGGCAGAAGGGAATGCGGTATAGCTCAGCAGGAGCCCGGCTGTGACCAGGGATGAACGAGGCCCCGTGCCGGTGGGGCAGATGCAGCACACACCTGGACATCTTGTGTATAGGTGGCAGTTGGGTTGATTTTCTTCTAGCAACAGATTGCAAGGGCTCTGCCTCTTCCATTTCTCCCCCTATTAAATTGGTGCTTCCAAAGGAAGGGATAATCCTGTACTAACATACCTATACTGGAATATTAAATGACAGAGAGCAGGAAAGCCTCCTGGGGTATTTAGCAGTTATTTAGCTGGCATTGCTCTGCAGGAAGGAGATGTGGCTTTGAGTGCTGTGCTGCTGCAGCTGGTCATTGCTCAGCACTGAGGCTGAGTGAAGAGGAGACTCCTCTCGTCCCACCACTGCAGCTTCACTTGGTGAAGGTTTCTGCTGATTCTGCCTTGCTCTCCTCGAGGACTCCAGTGGAGTGGACTCTCCTTGGCCAGCGTGCTCCTGCTCCCAGCAAGGAGTGGTTTGCTGTGGAATAAGTTATTGGAGTAGGATCTGCACAGCCATAATATTCCTGTAGGTAGCAGCACTAGATAACTTCTTGGAGGAAGCAACCTCTGAAGGGATTCTGCAATCCCCTCTCCAAGCAAGAGCCATTGCCTCCTAGACCAGATTTCAGGAGCAGCTGGTTGGGAACAGAGCCTGGCAAGTTCTTTGCTCAGATTCCAGCCTTCCTGTAAATCATTCACCCGCAAATGAGGGCTGATTTTCCACTACTCTGCCGTGCTGGCAAAGTGAAGAAGAGAAGAGAGAAAGGACCCTGCTGTGCAGCAGATCAGATGTTTGACACTTCAGCTGCAAAGCAGCTGCTCCTCCGTGTAAAATCCACTGCTCCAGGAAGCAGGACCTGCTTTGTATGTCCTTTGTATGAACAGCCACGGCAAGGAGTGTGTCCCTGGTCATCTCATCCCTGGCCAGGCTTGCTGGCAGATGGATCTTCTGTCCTGATTTTTGTGATACATCTGACCCTGGTCCTGGTGTGCCAGGGGAGGGTGAGGGAGAGGTGCTTGGGGAGGGGGAGAGTCTGCTGGGTCAACCTGCTTTCCACTTTTCCTCCTTTCTCCCTTCTGCTTATGAGGATGTGGTTGTTTTTAGGACATGCCTCTCATCACGTTCTGAGAGGATCCGAGGTGCCACGGCTGGTGAGGCAGCTGGCAAGAGCTGGAATGCCATTCTCCAGCTGGGAGCACCCCAGCACTGCCTGCTGCATGCTCAGAGACCTGCTCTCCCTGTGCATCCCTCCTGCTGTCCTGTCCCCTCAGAGCACCCTTGGAGGGGCTTCGGGGGTGGTGACACTCCAGGCACTCCTCCTGTTGAGCTCCTCTGTCCCTGATTGCATCTACATCCTCATGGCAAGGGGAGGGATGTGCTCAGCTTCTGCCATTGAGAAGCATTCAACCCAAGCCAGCTCTATCTGTGATGTCCCCCGAGGATCTGTGTGGGCTGGGGCCTTGCAGTGCTGTGTCCCCACCCTGTGTGGCTGTGCTTCAGGGATGGCAGTGTCCCTCCACAGGGAGGTTCAGGGACACACAGTGCCTCCTGCTGTGCCTGCTTCTGCCCTGGCTGCCTGTCCTCCATCGCTGGGGCAGAGCACAAGGTAGGGTGTAAGTTCTGGGGCTTTACAGCAGTTCTGGGTGGTCTTTCTTGTCCTCCTGCAAACTCCCAAAGTTCAGTTGATGCTCTGCTTCAGGATCCCAGCTCCTCTTCCAACCCAGCCATAGCAGGAGCCAGGCACCAGGTCAGAGTGGGGATGGCAGTATGTTTCCTAGCGTTTGAAATGTCTCCTGGAAATGCTGCTTGGCTTTCAGGGTGTCCTTTTTTCCCGTGGGATGGATTTTGAGGGAGCAGTGTAGTCTCATCTCTGCCCTGCCACCTCCTCAGTGTTGCATCAGGCCCTTAGCACAGACACGGCCTCTCCTCGCTCCAGCAGCGCCTGCTTTGGTTGAATTTTGGGATAAGGACAGGTTTTTTAGGCTAGAAGCACTGCTGGAGGGAATGCTGGCAGGGATGTAGTCTCCAAGATTTCCTTCACGTTTACTGGGGTTGGACACACTGGGCATCAGGAATGGCTGGACAGAGCAGGTTCTGAGGTTCTGCCAGCCTGGAAGTGACAAAGGCACAGGGGAACTGCTGGGAGCAGTACAGAGGCAGTTGACACCTCTCCTGCAGTGATCAGAGTAAGATGCCCAGGCAGGAAGCAGGAAAGCCTTCCAGGACAGTGCAGGAAGAGCTGCTTCCCTTTGGATCCCAGCCTTGCTATGCCTCCCTGCACCATCCAGGTGGGTGCATGACTTTGCCTTAAGTGGCTGTCACTGGCTCAGTGTCCCTCTGTATGCATCAGCCACCTCCCCCCATGGTCTGAGGGATCCCAGGGGATGCTCCCACGGTGCCAGGTCCTGCAGCAGCATGTGTGATGCCCAGTGCCTTCTGCAGCAGCCTCCTCCCCCTCCCTGCTTCCCCAGCCCCTTCTGCAGCAGCCCCAGAATGCAGGAGCGGGTGGCCACGGCTTTGGCACTTTTGGTGTGGGCTGTGCCACCCTCTGAGCCCAGCTGTGAGCAGGGACAGGGCTGCAGGCAGGGTTTTGGGATTGAACTGGCCTCTTGTCTCCGCTCCCAGGGCCTGCGTGGGCCTGTGACTAAATGGGTCTACCCCTGGATGCGCATCTCCTTAAGGAAACACGATACATCCTGTCAGGTTTACATTCACACTGTTAAATTCTTTTGATAAAGCAGAATAAAATTATTTTGTTACCATTTTTTCTGGATGGTTTCGTGTCCTAGGGCTGGTGGCCCATGAAGTGGGGAGGGCCCTGTACATCTTCCCCAGCAGCAGCACTGCATGGTGTGGATGTCCTCAGCTGCAGCAACTGCCACCCTGGGAGCCCTGTGAGGAGCAGGCTGAAAGCAGGTCACAGCCAGGATGGTGCTGAGCATGAGGGGACTCCCTGCAGCATCCTGCAGCCCCTGGGGCAGCTTGGCTCTGCGTGGCTGGTAAAACGTGCTGCAGTTTGGCCCGCCGTGGTTCTGGCACTGGATTGAGGAGTTCAGTTCCAATCCTTTTCCCTCCCCCCATGATCCCCACACAGCTCCCTGCCTGCTGCCACCCTGCTGTCCCCTCCTGCCCAGACACAGCCCACGACTCCTCTACCTTCAACACTTTTGAGGATATATGCAATTTTGGACTGGGCTGAAATGTACAGACAATGGTCATTTTGACCCATGCATAAAGCACACCAAGGAAAAGGACATGCTTACTGATAGAAGTAAAGCTGTAAAGCAAGGGTATAAGAACAAGAGACTGGAAAAAGAGATTATCTCCCCAACAAATAGCACATTGATATATTAGCTGTTACAAGTGCTAGAAATTTTTAACATTTGAAATCTACCTGCACAAGAACTGTCACACTTATCTGCAATCAGTGGCATTACACTTAATTTTATTTGGATGTCAGGGATTCAAGGACACAGCTCTTCTCTGTTACAAATGCTTCTAAGTCAAACACAGCAGCAGCAAGTTACCAGACAAAGGAACACTGTGTTTAAGGCTGCCTGCCAGAGATTACTTATTCAAGTTGATTACATGGAAAGGACAGTAGTGCTGCCACACTTTTATCCCATGCTCCCTGGGGAAGAAAAAAAGCCAAGAGTCATATCTAGGTTTACTTCAGTTTTCACTGCATGGGGCAGGCAGGAAGAATATCATATAAAGACACAAGGTTTGATCTTGCAGTAGTACACCTAACTGCTTTGCTAGGTCAGTGCAAGCACATTCTATCTTAAGTACAAGTAGTAAAAGTAGTATATAAAATGCCTCTCATTCGAAAGCTGACTCTGTTCATTATTTGAGTCAAAAGCAGAAAATAATCATTATTATAGATCATCAAGAAGCAGGAATGTCTTGAGAGATTGGAGAGGTCATGCTCTCACCGAAGACCGGGGTGAATACCTTTCATTTCCATATATTTCAGTAAAATTTGGGATTATACTTTCATATTATCACATCTTAAGTTTGCATAGTCTTAACATCCATAAGTAAATTTCTCCATTACATTCTTATGGGAAATTAAGGTAGGGTTTTATTAATTATGAGGAATTACGGTAGAATTACAGTAAAATTAACAAATTCTACCTCACTGATTCAACCTTAATGTTACTAACTTAAGAAATAAACTGCTGCATGAAATACATGTAATAAATAGTGGTGGGAAAAGCTGTATGCACAAATTCCCACTTATGCTACTCACATCAAAGCCTGCAAAGTGAAGTAAGCAAATAATTAGCAGTAAGTGGTTACCAGGCTGTGGTGTCCTGGTGGCTCTCACAGCACGCTGGTGTCGGAGGTGACCAGAGCCGCAATGCCAGCAATGCCCCCCATGGCTCCAGAGATTGCCCCAGTGCCAGCAATGCCCCCCATGGCTCCAGAGATTGCCCCAGTGCCAGCAATGCCC
>WEIU01005421.1:36469-46593 GCA_013389925.1 Aegithalos caudatus | reverse complement strand
GCCGCGCCACTGTCAGCCGCGCTCTCGGGCCCTTTCCCCGGCGGCCGCGTGGTGCGGCTGCACCCGGTTGTGCTCGCCTCCATCGTGGACAGCTTCGAGCGGCGCAATGAGGGCGCGGCGCGGGTCATCGGGACGCTGCTGGGTAAGAGCCGCCCTGCCCTGCCCGCCGCAGCCTCGGGGAGAGCGCCCGCTCTCCCCCCGGCGCCCTCCTTACCCGCTGCCTTCCCTTCCTCCCGCAGGGACCGTGGACAAGCACTCGGTGGAAGTCACCAACTGCTTCTCCGTCCCGCACAACGAGTCCGAGGATGAGGTACGGAGGCGGCCCGGCCGGAGCGGGGGTTCTCTCGGCGNGGGCGCGATCCCCGCGCCCCCGCTGCTGGAGGCCTGTGCCCGTGTTGCCCTCCCGGCTGAGCACCCTGTAACCAGCTGTCTCGGCACTCTCCCGTTTCTCAGGTGGCTGTGGATATGGAATTTGCCAAAAACATGTACGAGTTGCACAAGAAGGTGTCTCCTAGCGAGATCATCTTGGGCTGGTAAGTTCTTCTGCAAGAACATGCAAGTAGTTCTGCTGATTCCTTAAACTACTTAAAATACATCATTTACTTTGTCACGGATGGCGAAGCAGAAGCACTAATGCCTGTGAGAGTCGAATCTTGCAACTCGTTACAGTCAGTGATAAAACTGCAGCTCATAGAAAGAAGAGACTCTGTTGGAGCCTTAAAGGATTTGGTTTTGTTTATGTCTAGCAAGATATCATAGAGGAGTGGTGTGTTAGAGAATGCATGAACAGCTTTTTAGAAGAACTTACTACCTGTAATACAACCTGTACCAAGGAAGTTAACTGGTTAGAAAGAAGGGAGAATACAAAAGAGGCTTTTAATGTACCAAAGGCATCAGGAGGAATCACTGATACCAGTTTGAGTACTTAGTTCTCTGCTGGAAGTACCTGTGTCTGGGATGTGAAGCAAGATCACTACACTGTTATGGGAACAGAGTCTGAATGTGTGGCACAGTGTGTTTATCACTCTTTTCATTTCTGATCCTACAAAATGGCTTCATTTTCTTCCTGTGGAGCAAGCTTCCTCAAGAGCCTTCTAATGGCACAGCAGAGTGCAGTTCCATTGACAGGAGTTTCCCTGAGGACGTGAGATGCTAATTGTGGAGCAGTTAAAGGAGCCAGATTAACGAGTTAGACTTCCTGGAGAGGGATGTGTGATTTGTGGAAGACAGAATTTGTTCAAGTTTGTTTGGTATGGTTTGAGTTACATAGATGGAAAAAGCTGGTCTAGAACACAATGACAGATAACTGAATATTAGGTGCCTGCTGTCAATTTACTTATGTTTTATGGCCTGGTACTACAACACTGGCCCTGTGCATATTTTGGAAGTGGGTGGGGTCAGCCTGTGATTCTTAAAATTTTAGGGACACGTGGCCATAAACTAAAAAATCCTTTGTTAAAACACTTATGTTTAGTATGCTGCTACAGCTCAGTGTTTGGAAATCCGTGTTTTAGGATACAAACGTGTTAAATACCCACAATACAAAACACTGGGCACTTGAATGTTGGAAGAATGGCTCTTCAACATGCGTTCTTTTGAAGGTATGCCACAGGCCATGACATCACGGAACACTCAGTCCTGATCCATGAGTATTACAGCCGGGAAGCACACAATCCCATCCACCTCACTGTGGACACAAGTCTCCAGAATTCTCGCATGAGCATTAAAGCCTACGTCAGGTACTCTGGGAGGCTGCATTTCTGGGAGGGGAGCAAGCTGAATTACTGAGAGACACCCCGTCAGGGTAACAAGAAATGTAGTGGGGTGCAGTGTCCTTTTTTGCACAACATTGTGCAGTAGTTAAACACAGTGATGAGCCAGGGATCATGGCTTACTTCTCACTGGAATGTCTTGATCATTGTATGTAGGCTGAAAGACTTCATTAACTGGAACCTCATAACTGGGGTGGGGAATTGTGCCTTAATTAACAATTTTCAGAACATCTTTGGGACATTCCACAGGGTTCACACAGCTAGCAGTAATGTCACTAACTTCCATCACACTGACTGAATGCTAGCCATAGCCACAGGGCTTTATTGCCCAGCAGTGCATTTATACAAGTCAGAGGATTAGTGTGGTTAAAATAGTTCAAACAGTATCTTCTTGATGGGTCTTTCTTCTCAACCCCATCATTCTTATCAATTAACAATGGAGATTAAATATCAAGAAATTAAACTCTTCCACCTGACTGAATTCCTCCCAGTACTAGCTGAAGAGCTCTGCTCTATAAGGAAAAAACCCTTTTCTTTGTAGAGAAAGTACTGCTTCTTCACTGTGCATCTTTAAAGCCACAGTACTTTGAATAATCGGTCTCATAAAGGTGTTGAGAGTGCTTTGTACTTGAATTTTGTCACATTGCTTGTTGTTTCAGTAATTTCTTAAAGCATTAAGTATTTCAGGGTAGAAGAGTACCTTATCTAAAAGCAAGAAGGAGCTTTGGCTAAGATGATAGTACTTAGTTCTTCATGCATTCATGCTGACATCAAACCAGCTAAGAGTATTCTTGGACGAAAAAGAGCAATTAATAGCATGCCAGAACTGATTTCCTGTCTTCAGTTATCCTTGGGTCTTAAAATTGCTGATTTTGGTGAGAGTAACATACTCACATTCATGCTTGAGTGCTAACAGAGATCACTGAGATTGGAAATCTCTTCCTTCCTCCCTTATATATGTCCATGCTGAAAACATTTTGTTGTTCTTTTTTCTTCTAGTGCCCCAATGGGAGTCCCTGGTAAAACTATGGGCGTGATGTTCACACCCCTAACAGTGAAATATGTTTATTATGATACAGAGCGGATAGGAGGTGAATGCTTTCTTCCTATTTTGGTTGTAACCATTGTTGTGACAATTTTCAAATGCTTCTTTTACCCTGGTAAAACTGCTGTTCTGGGAATTTTACTGGTAACCAGACTGTCTTGCTGAAGCTGACCTAAAAAATCTTCAACAAGTTGAGAGTTTAAACCGGTTTCTGTGGCAGTCAGTTTTTTTCACTGATCCTCCTTTTGCTTTCAGTGGATCTTATCATGAAGACCTGCTTTAGCCCCAATCGAGTGATTGGCTTGTCCAGTGACTTACAGCAGGTGGGCTCAGCCTCAGCCAGGATCCAGGACACCCTGACCATGGTGCTGCAGTACGCTGAGGACGTGCTGGTAACGCCGGCTTTTTATCAGCCAGAAAAAAAGTTTGATGTTAACTTGTGCATCTTGGTTTTCTCTTTATTATTTCTCTTTCTGGGCCATAAACTTTGAGTTCCACTTATGCTGAAGTGTGTGTTTCTTATGCTTAGTCTGGCAAAGTGGCTGCTGACAACACTGTTGGGCGCTTCCTGATGGATCTTATTAACCAAGTGCCAAAGATTTCACCAGAGGACTTTGAGACCATGTTGAACAGCAATATCAATGTAAGATCATCATTAATTTTTTCTGTGCCTTGCTAGCAATTTCGAAAATTTGTCATACAGACACAAAGTTGTCTGTGATGTGTCTTTTCATACAAACATGCTAATAGCAAATACAGCTTTTGTCAGTAATTTGGTGTTTTAAGGGCTGGGGGGAGATAAAGAAGCTCAGCATAATCTTGCAAGCAACTGCAGATAAAGTATTAATTTTTAAGGATTTAGGAATTTTGCAAGTCATCTGAAAACCAGTACAAATTCTTCTTTCATATTGATTGGACAATATGAATTACCAAACTTAAATAATTTTTATTTCAGCAATAACTGGTGGTGACTTGCTAGATTCTTTTGCCTGAGCTGGAGTTCTGTCTCTTTGATAATGCTTATGACATGAACAAGGTTTTAACATGCTACCTGATTTCTGTAACAGATTTTTAGAAAACTTAAGTATCTGAATGTTTTGTTCACCCACAGTCTGTAAGACCAGAACTAATTTTTAATTTTGCTTATACCCTTTGACTTGTCTGGTTAACATGGGTGAACTCGAGTTAAAATTTCACAAGCAGTGTTTCATATTCCAGGAATACCAAAGGCTTCCTGCAAGGGAAGCATTCCTCAGGGGTAGGACTTTCAGGACTAACAATATTTCTTGTAGCTGATTGTAAAACGCTTCACAGATGTTAAAAATGCACCTCTCTAATAAGCTTATGATCTTTTACTATTTCTGACCACTGGTTTTTTTCCTTCCCTTTCAGGACCTACTGATGGTAACCTACTTGGCAAATCTCACACAGTCACAGATTGCTCTCAACGAAAAGCTTCTGAGTTTATAAAGAAATTTTTGCCACCCTACACTTCAAGGAGCCTGAAGAATGAGCAGATACACTTTTCTGTGGTGTTAGAAATTTCCTTGGACTGTAACTTAATTACCTACATGACTTGGTTTACATCGTTATTTCCATTGCTCTGAAAAATCCCTAACATGCTTTAGAAAATGAATGGGAACAGCTGCAGTTCAGTTGAGCCTGGTATTTTAAAATGGAACATGAGAATCTTTTGTCTCCTGGGTTTGTCTACGTGTATAACAAAATACAGCTTTATTGTAAGAATGTATTTGGAATAAAAGTTCCATTGCAGTGGCAACAATGGCTTCTGTCCAGAAAAAAATCTCTCATTTATTGTGTAATGAATCCATTTGTGAAAGAGTGTAGGGGGGTAAGATGGCATCAGGAAAGAAAGAGTGGATGAGAGTCAATTCCAGTTCTTTGCAGGTTTTTTTTTTTTTTCCAGCTGTTAAAGCACACTGAAAGTGTGGGAATTTGTGTTGCATATAATATGCTTTATCTTGAAGGACTGCAGAATGGTCTCTGGTCACTGTGGTGCTGTGTATATCCCTTCAGCAGGGCACTGACTACGAGACAGTAAATTCAGTTTATGGTATCACTTCTATGCATATAATTATTTTCTGAACGTTTGAGAAAGGAAGTCAAGGCATTAGCCCTTCATAAAGGGGAGTTAGAGAATTAAAGCCAGCAACTGAGTTCATGGTAAAAGAGTTTGAAAAGCATTCGTGGCTAAACAAGCCTGGCTACTGGAATTTCCATCTTTGCCAAAGAAGAAGACAGCAAAATGACAATCCATGAGATTTGAGGTTAAAAGTTGGGTGTTGCCAAATAGGAATTTTCTATTTTATAATGCTGTACTGCTGCTAAAATGATGTGAAGAAAAACCCCATTTTCTCCCCAAGGCATGTTTCATGTTAACTGAGTTCCAGCTGGAAGAAAGCCAATACAAATATCAGCTGTAACTGCTAAAGCATGCCTCTTCTACAAAACTGTTCCTACCTTACTAATGACTATATCTAGTTTGGTGAATGAATTTGAAATTGAAGTATGCAAAGATAGTGTTCTCTAAAATAGTTCTGGTAATTTGCCAGCTAACTCAAAGAATAAGACTCAGATTACAAAGCTATAGATCCTGTATTGATTATTCCAATTAACAGAGTTCCCCCAGTGACTCTGCTAAAATTTAAGTTCTAATTGCAAGGTCAATTTAGTAAGTGAAAACTGAAGGTCCAGCAAAGATCCTCATCTCATTGAAAATGTTATTTGTGAATATTGAATAAGTATTGCACCTCAACTCTGGTTTTTTATTAGTTTTAATAAAAATGTTTTGCTTTCCTTTCTTTAAACTTAATATTCTTAAATTCAGTCATTTAATGTTTCAGAATTTTCAGATCAAGGTGTTTTTTGAAGAATGTTTTGACATGAGTGGAGGAAAAGAGGAAGCAGCAAAGGTGGATAAGTCTCAATTACGGCAACAAAGTTGCAGAGGGGAAGGAAAATATTCTTTCCCTGATCTCTCTGCAGGAAAGTCTTTGCCATTCCCTGTTAGGAAAAGGGAGAAAACATAAAAAGAAAGCTATTCAACTTCTAGAGTTTTAAAAATCTATGCTGTTTTATAAGCTGGTATACACAAAATGCAACGTTCCAACAAGAACAATTTGTGATCGTTGTGGAATTTGCCAGTCCTTGCAAGTACCTGAAGACTAATGAAGATATGTGGTAAGGTAGAAAGATTCACTGCAAAGCAGAAGTGTCTGAAGTGACCAAAGTCCATCAGTTAGGCCTTTGCAAGACAGGACATTGCCAAATGCTTGGAAGTGTGGAGTAGGAAAAGAATTTCCTTTTTAAAAACTGATTCCATCAATTCTGTCCTTGTAAATGGACACATGGTTATCCTTACTTTAACTCTGCAGCTCTGAATGTCTGATTTCAAATTTCAGTGAACACTTTTATGAAGGACAACACTGCAAACACAAGCGTAATGCATCATTTTGCTTAATTGTAAAGCCTGAGCTGTGTGTTACCTAGAAGGCATTCCTTCTCTGGAGTTGTAAATTGTTGACAGGAATTACTAAAGGTATTCTATTAAATTGTTCCACTCTATGGGAATCTGTGTAAAAACTTGAAGTTCAATAGAAAATCTGGTGGGAAAGGCTTGGCTGTCAAGAAACATCACCAAGGATTTCAAGCTTTAACTCTGTCTTGATTTGTGAATGGTATTAATTTATTAGGGAACCTTCTCCTTTGTTTGTTTCTTCAGAATATGTTGCTCCAAATAATTGACCAAGTTGGTTTTACACAGTCAAGGTAGATAATTCTCCAGTATTCTTCTCCATATTATATTTAGTCATACTATTGATCTCACTAATACAATAAAAACCTTCCATCCTCTGTGATGCATTCAGCATTTTCTTTTCCTAGATGACTTCTCTGAATGAGTACAAATTCCTGGGCATTACTGTACTACATTTATTTGTGGCGGTGTGCATATTTTCCTGGTAAATATTAGCCTTTAAAATACCTTATTCAAACAACTATTTTACCATCTCCCAGCACTCAAGTATTTAATGTCTCAAATGATGTAAATTATTAAGAATGTTAAAATATTTAACATCTTTAGATTTTTTTTTAATCCTGGCTTAGTTGAGCTCATCTTGGGTTTTTAGCATGAAGTTTTTGAACAGTTTTTCTCTTCAATATACATAATAATATTCAGACCAGAGTTCAATGTTGCAATGGATTCTCTTTTTCTCTGTTGGTATAACCTGAAGGAATGTATCAAACCCATCCATCTTGTTGCCTTGGGCCTTTCTCACACACACAATCTCAGGCAGTGTCAACAAAGGAGGAGAGTTTCACCCCAGCACCCCTGGGCAGTACAGAGGCAATGAAACTTTATGGGTTTTGCAGTGAGCATGGTGACTTTGGACAAGCTGCAGTTTAATTAGCACACAGACATTATGCTTTGCTCTGATATCCTCCCTGTACAGTAAGACCGCTCATTCACAGCTCTGAAAGTGCACATAAAACATGCAAGCACATGAAAGTATGCTGTGTTTCTTATCAAAATTAATACTTACAGGATAAATTACCTTATTTATAATTTATATTTATGAAATTTTATGAAATGTCTTCCTAAAAATTCAGGAGGAGGTGGTAATTTTTTAACCAATGAGACTCAGCAGAAAAAAATTCTCTATTGTTGGAAATAACAAACCTTATTCTGTTATCTGTAACTTGAAACTTAAATCTTTGCTGCCAGAAGAGCAACTTCATTTGATTATTCCACATACTGGAATGAAGGTCACTAAATTTGCCTTTTTAGCTGAGTCACTTCAGTTTCTTGGCAGAACACTTAAACCTGCTACAAAGAGGAGGCAGTGTTTTGGTGTGCAATTTTGTGAACCTGTGGACATATGCCACCTATACATGAAATTCACAGGTTTAATCCTAAGGACTAAAACCCTTCTAGAGCAGTTAAGCAGAACAAGCTGCTGTTCTCCTCTGCTTTGAAGGAAGGGTGAAACCTTAGTTTTCTCCCTATGGAACTAGAGAGTGGTTGGCAGCTCAGTGTAAGGGTTGTGTGAAAGGCTGATGTTGAGAGCAGGGCGGGTGCAGCACTACCATGACTCACTGGGCAGTGCCTGGAGCAGCTAACCAAACACAGGGCTCCTCCTGAAGGGAGCTGAACTCGTTCTGCTCCCTGTGCACAGGGAAGGTTAACTCGACAGCTGACTGGGACTGTGCATTCTAACAACTGCACTCACAAGGCAGTCTAACAGGAGAAGTATTTTTAGTACATAATGTAGACCTGGACCACTGCAGTATCCTGTGGGTTTGTTACACTGACCTATGGTTCAAAGCTAAGCAGTTCCTACAACAAACTTGGGGAAAGTTTTTATTTTTCATTTGTCTATATTGGCTGGAGTAGAACACCAAAAGTAATACTTATATTACTTAAGTGGGAAATAATGTTCTGGCCAGGACACATAGAAGAGAGAAGCAGCAATGCTTTAGTCACCTATACCACCAACAGTAAATTCATTGGGGAAAAAAGTTTTGTTTCAGCTCTTTTGACAGCACTCAGCACAGCTATGTGGTTGAGCCAAGTCAGTCCAGACCAGAATTCTGTCCAGTACAATGTCTTAGGATCAGATATAAGAATATTACAAAAGAGAAGAACAAAAGTTTGTTTCTCCACTGAACTTGAATTTTCTAATAGCAGGAAGCTGACTTGACTCTGCATGAGGTTTTAGAAGCTTTTCTAAATGTGAGGGCTTTAGGTATAGTAAAAAGCCAAGGGATTTCCCTAAATACAGAGAGTGAAATTAGATGACCAAAATGGTTCCATTGCATGCTTTAAGAAAAATAATTCCAAACATTCTTGTTGATACATAAACATTCAATGCATTTAACAGATTATTCAGACATATGTAATTTTGTTAAACAAATTTTTTCTTCTTTTTACACTTGTTTTTAAAACAAGTTGTTCTTTTCTCAAAGACCAAAGCTCAAATCAAAACAGTCCACTAGACGAAAAAGGTAAAGAATTCGGTATTTTATAAATGTACTTGGTTCCCCTGGAAACAAGGATTAAAATAGATATCTGTCCTGAAAGAAATGTGCTTAACAGGTGAAATAAAGTAGACATACATTCAGAGTGTCAGTTGAAGAATGCTGTGAGGATTAAATTCTTAAAACCACTCCTCATGTGTTCTGGGCAAACAAGAGAGAACAAGCCCAACTTGCCTGGATAGGTAATGTATTAGATTCATGTGGCTTTAGGTGCTCTTCATTTGAAGCAAGGCGGGTAAATTATTACCCACCTGTTTTCTGCTGCCTGCACTTCACACTGTTTTACAGACAAAGAGAAGAGTGCTTGTTGTTTCATCTAGAGCTGAAGTGCTGCACCAGGTTACAGGGAAGAACCAAAGCTGTTTGCACTGGAATGGTCTCTAAACTGCTAACATGTTTGTCATAAACAAAAAGGAGATATTTTGAATAACCTCAAGTAACTGGTGCATAATATCATTGGTGAATCCTTCATAAATTGTATCTTGTTTGTCAGAATGTCTTACGAATAATTAACCATCAGTAAAGAAAGGACTATGTGTGTATGTGCGTGTAATGTCTATTCAAAGTATAATATGAATAAACATTACAACAGTCAGAAACAAAACAGTAAGCACGCTCCCCATAATTACAAACAAATAACTATAATTAAGATTTTTTTCTAGAGAAACGTATGTAGTAGTCAGCCAATCTTACCTTTATGTCCTCTTGGGGCCTAGATCCTGGTCTTCAGTAACTACAGCAAAGGAGCAGCTCCTCCAGCTCCTTGCACTTAGGTCTTTTGTATTCTTTGCCTGCAGTTCTGGTGGCCTGGGTGACTTGATGGACTACCTGACAGCTACTGAGCAATGACCACGATCTAAAGCCTCATGCGTTACTGGATTACAGACATGACTACACGCATTAGGGCTGAACTCCATTGCCATGGTGTTACAGGGAAACTGCAGTGTGAACTTTTCTCTCCCTTTCCTAGCGGGTGGCAAAGGACTCCCGTGGGATAGCATCTCCGGGCGCTTCCCCTGTGAACGCTTCCCCTGACACAGCTCCACTGGCGAGTGGCTCTGTGCTTGTGGCACTTGCCCCTGTGCTCTTACCTCTCGTCCGTCCCGAGGGACAACCGGACATCTCACAGCTTTCCTTCAGCGAGACGGGGCGAACCTGCACGGACAGCAAAGGGTTCTGTTTTGGCAGGGCCCTCACTACCGGCACCGGGCGCGGCGCCCCTGCCCGCGGGGAGCGCGGCCCGTGGGCCG
>WEIU01005421.1:3355-36055 GCA_013389925.1 Aegithalos caudatus | reverse complement strand
CTCGGGTGCGGAGCCGGGCCGGGGTTCCCGGCGGAGCAGCCGCAACGGGGAAACTTCCTCGTGTTTATCGGCGGAGCTCCCGCCCAGCACACGGAGCGCGGCGCGCCCGCTGATGCTTCACCACTGGCCCGTGCCGCAGCTGAGTCACACCCGGCCCCCGGCTTAACCCGCCCCGTGGGCAGCGGGGGGAAACGACAGCCTGGCGAAAAAGTGTTGTTGTGTTGGTTATGAAAGTAGTTACGTCAGAGCGCTGTTCAACTTCAGGATGCTTGTGCCAAACTTCAAGTCCACTTTTTTCCCATTTTCATTAAATGTTTCATAACCTGGCTAATGGTCTCGAATCCCCCTGCCCAACTTGTTGGCAAACATGCAGGATGGGATGATCTCTACCCCTACTCCCCAAGTCCGTCTGTTAAAAATGTGACTAAAATAAATAATTACTGTCAGGGAATAGAAATTTGCTCCACAAATGAAGTAATGCTGAGGGATTACACCTGTTCTTATCAAATTACCATTTTACATGGGATAGCTAGGATACTGCTCTTCTCCTAGGAACTACCCCTGTGAGCACAGCAGTGCAGGATGATGGATACAGGTGCTTGGTGCAGTCCAGAAACCTTCATGGTTTCTGTACTGCAGGAGGAGGGAGTTGTCATCTCCCTCCTGCTGTAACCTCAAAGCGTATCCTGTATTTCAGAACTTTATGGAGGTTTGAGCCTCTTACCATGCTGAAATGTCTGTCAGACCCTAAATATGAGTGATAGTTAATTACAGAGTTGAAGATGCTTCCCTTCTGAATTCTGATTCCTATGGTCAGATGTAGGAGAGAAAAAGAAGAAAAGTTTTGTGGCTTAATAGCAAATTATTCAAGTGATTTAACAGGTAATGAGCAAGCAAATACCTGCTACAAACTCTTATCTGGTGCTTCACAGTGAAAATACCTTTGTTTTTTTTTCTTCCTCAGAATGTCATACCCAGGTTATCCCCCTTCTGATAGCTACCCTGCTTTCCCAGGTTATCCTGTAAGTATGGGTCTTGAATGTGTTGCATTCCTAATGCATTTATATTCTGTCCATACCCCCTTCTTACTGTGTTCCATGTGTCTGTAAATAGTAGCTGTCAGTTCATCTACCCTGTTTCTAGTGATTATGGTCTTTGTTTTCATCTGTATATCTCTGAGAATGACTTTACAGCTGTCACATGAGAATTCCAAGAAGGAAGTTTAGTTTTTTTAAATGACGCCCATTGTTCCAGAAAGGTCTTTGGTCTTGTTTTATCTTTTTCTTGTGAATTTTCTTTAATATAGCTGCCTCATCTCAACAATTTTTTTTTTTTTAAGTTTCTTCCATAAATAGGAGGCCCTTTACATGTAGGGTTAGAGGTAATCTCTGAATCAATCTGTACCCAATACTCACACAGCCATATCCTAGGATTTACAGAGATGTTGAACAAGCTTCAGTGGTACCAGCCATCAGGAAGAGCTTGGAACACTTCACTCAAGTAGCCCAGCTTTCATTTAACATCAGGTAGATATTTTTCTGAGGATAGAAGACACTGTGTCTTGACTACCCTATCCACAGGACTGTTCCACCTTCAGCTCACAACTGAAAGGACTTAAAATTTGAAGGAAACTGAAGGCTGAAATGTATCAGGGAGGGCTGATACTGCAGTCTTTTTGACATGCCTGCAAGTATTTTTCAAAGCTAGATTAATCTCTCTGCTTTTATGGCACTGATCATGGCACTTGTCATACTGTAATTGTGTGAATTTTACCTGTGTTCTATGTAGTACAGAACCAGACTTATGTACAGATCTCAGCCTGAATGCCTTTAAGATAATGAAAAGCTATAAATATGTGCAAGATGTAAATATATACATATAAATACGTGCAATAAATTCTTTGATGATTTTGCTTTACAATCTGCCCTTCTTCTGAAACACTAAAGTCAGTTAAACGAAAGACAAACATGTTAGAAAGAAGACTTAACTCCAGGATTTCTTTTCTTCCCTCAAGTTTCTGCTGAACCCTCATGATTTTAGCTGTAGTTTAATTTTAACTACATCTGAAAATATCTTTTTTTCTTAGCTACCATCTAAAAATAGCCAGCTCCAATGAATTAATTTAAAATACCTTTTAGACTTGTTATCAATGATTTCCTAGTCTCTGATGATGCCCAATGTGATAACCAATTCAAAAAGCATATGTGAAATTATTTTTTTCTGCAGCACTTGTAATAATCTGAGCAGAACTTTGAGCATCCTAATTTTGGATTTATGAATCTAAATTCCAATAAAATATTTTTGTTGAGTCAGGCAGAGAAATGTTAGACTGAACCTCTGGGGAAAAGAATATTACACAGTGTGGGCATAGGAATTTGGGGCTAGAAATCTTGGGGCAGCCAAACCTGAATATTTGAGCTAGACTTTGCTGCTCTGCACTTTATTTCTGTTTTCTGGGGTCAAGAATGAATGTGTCCTGTATGTAATGTGTGACTCGTATTTCTAAAGCTAGTCAGTAAAGATGATTCCCAGCAAGTGAGTAATGGGTCCATCCATTAGGCTTCATTATGAAGCTGATTTTGAATGCCTGATTTCTAAGATCATGTATAATGACTTTTACCTTACACAGGGCTTTCCCTTAGAGATCCAGATCATTCAAGTAAATATTCCTAATATACCTTAATGCTAATAGCAACCTTTGTGGGATGGCTAGTAAATCATACATATAGCAAAACAAATATATAGCTGTTGAACTTGTTCTCGTTATTTAAAACCTGTAATAGGTGTTCAGTCTGACTCAGTGATCCAGATTTAATTATTAAATATCCATGCTTTATAACCTATATTCCAAAGGAAACGGGGAAAAAAAACCCCAAAAAGTTCATACCCTGTAACATTTGATAATACTGTTTGTGCAAGAGAGGCAGAAGTTTCAAAGCTACTATGCTCTTAAAAGTCTTCTAACAGGGGGTGAGCTCCTAATGCTTCATAGAGAGCAAGCTGAGCTGAGCTCACCTCTTCCTTGTGTGGGATAGAAAAGTAAAAGACCAGGAGTCCCAGTGGCTGCCAAGCTGAGCACTGCGAGTCCTCAGGGAGGAAGGCTAAAGACACCCCAGGCTTTAGCAAGAGTACCTCTGGAATACTGCACCTGGTTGTGGCCTCCCAGCACAACAAAGACATAGACAAAGAGGAGCACGTCCAGGGAAGGCTGCTTGCCTGGAGAAGAGCAGGCTAAGCACAGATCTGTTCAGTGTTCTGCTGGGAGAGAGGGAGCAATAGAGACATTGGAGCCAACTCTTGTCAGAGGTACTCAGTGAAAGGGCAGCTAGCAAATACAGTAAGTTTGCAACTGCAATTTGGTTTGAGGAAAACATTTTTCTCTAGAAGAATAGTCAAACACTGGAACAGGGGCCCAGAGAGGCTGTGAATTTGCCATTCCTTGTATATACCAAAAACTTCACTATCAGGCCTTGCATGAGCTCACCCAATTCCAAAGCTGGCTCTGCTCTGAGGGTGGATGGGATCACAGGCCATCCAGAGGTGACTTCCACCCTGCAGCACTCTCTGATTCTGTGTCAACACAGGAGATGCATCAGAACACTCAACCAGGAGGACCTCATCCAAGCTTCAGGAATTCTGCTGCTACTGCTTCAAGTCCTGCAGCTAACTGGATAATTCAGATTGTCTTAATACACATAGCACATTTATACATTTTGGCAGCTTGGGAGTTTTTACTCTACCGTGCTGTTAACAGGAATACAGACATCCCATTTTTGTGTTTCAGCCGACAGGACAGGAGTCTGTCTATCCACCAGCTGGTCAGTACACCTATCCTGCTGTTCCTGGAGGATTCCCTCCATCAGGAGGGGGGACCTATCCTGCAGCACCACCAAATGCTGGGTTTCCAGGGGCAGCAGGATATCCTGCCCCGGGGAGCTACCCTGCTTCGGGGGGCTTCCCTGGAGCTCCCCAGGCTGGAGGAATGCCACCTTATCCTGGAGGTAAGATCCTTTGTTAGAGTAGCAGTCAGGAGTAATTTGCAGTGTAACCATGCCCTGTCTCGTTAGAACTAGTAAAGAAAAGCAGCTTTGTTCAGTGATGGGTTCAGGCAGCAGCACACAGGCAGCCAGCCAGGTTGCCATCCAGCAGGAAATACCTGCATGCTGATGGCAGAGCCTTGGTGGTTCTGGGTCATTGCACAGACATGGAGAAACTGGTCTCTTATGTAGCTCTGCTCAATAACCTGGCTCCTGTTGACTCAAGAAGTCAAGTACAAAATACTAAGTGTGCTAAAGTCTGGTTTGTGTTTTTTGTTTTGTTTTTTTTTCCCCTGGCTCCTCCAGGCCCTGGATTTGCTGTGCCACCCACTGGGCCTGGCTTTGGTGGCTATCCACAGCAGGCTCCTGCCCAAAGCTATGCTGGAGGTGGACCTGCACAAATTCCAGGTATGTCATATAAGAAACTTAAAGCATCCAAGGTTAAACCAAGAGACCCAGGATAGGTAGCAATAAATTAGGCCCTTACCTTTGTTAGTTGTAGCTGTTGAGGTTTGTATGCTGTGCACGTCCTGCCACCTTTCTTGAGTAGGCCACGGAAGGGCTGATGAGAACCAGCTCTGTAGGTGCTACATCCAAAAGGGATGGCTGTCCCTGAATAATGGTCATGATGTCGTGGTTTAGGTGCTTACCCTTTTTCAAACTGCATGAGAACTGTGAAATCCAGAGTCCACATTCAATGAGTATCTAGCAGTTCTATTAATCTCAATTGCATTTTTCACATCTGTGTGTTCACAGTGATTCCTGACACACTGGAGAAAGAGCAAATGAGAATGCAAACATTTGTTTAAAAGCAGTGCAGTGTTTGTAATGCTTTGAGTGGTCAGTTACTACAGAGATGATTTTTGTCTTGGAATGTATCAGTTGTGTTTTAAAGAAATTCAAAGCCGCAAAACCTTTTTGTTTTATGATTGTTCTGTTAATTTTAGTACTAAGTTGCTATTAAAATGATGAGGAATGTGCATACATATTTTGAATAAAAACAAAATTCTAGTACAAAAAATAGTTTTAGCTTTTGTATTACCAGTGCTTTTGATCACGAGATGAGATTCCTTCAATCCTTTTTGCAGCAATGAATTTTGAATACTTATTGTTCACATGCTAGGCATTTTAATCTGTATAGAACAGCTTTTAAAGAGAGCGTGGAACACGCGTTCTTCGTTTGTTTGGGCTATCTTGGCTTCTGTCAAAACCAGAAGAATTTCATAAGGAGAGATCCTTCCTGTTCCCACAGCACCAGTATGTTTAGTATTTTTAGAACTGCCTTGCTAGTGAAATCCATCTGTGATTGCTTCTTTCCGTTATCCCCAAGGAGTGATAGGTATCATTAGAAAACAGGTTGTGTGCAGTGGTAGGTCTGGCTTTATATTCAGATTAGATGGCATTTCCATAATAAGAGGAGATTATTATTAATGATTAATAATTTTATTATTAAGATAATTAATTTCTCCTACCTTGTTCTTTATTTTCACCAGGATTTCCTGGTGGACAAGCACCATCCCCAGTGTCTGGTCCGGTATGTGCTGTATTGTCTTCTATAATTAATCTTACGTGGCTTCTGTAGTTTTAACGTTTTTACAGCTGATTTCCAAAGGTTTAGATTGTGTTCTTCATCAGGTGTTTCCATCTACCCTCAAAGTAATCTTGCCCTGATTCTGTGTTAGAGGAAGAAATGCAGAACTAATGGACAACTCCTTCTGAAGTACTGATTGCAGAGTTGTGATTTTAATTTGAATTTTTATTGTGTAGATATCTAGTTACATGTGACTCTTACTTTCAGCCTGCTGCAGTGGTTCAGTATACCCAGGGTACAATTCAAGCTGCTCCAAACTTTGATGCTGGAAGGGATGCAGAAATTCTACGCAAAGCTATGAAGGGTTTTGGTAAGTAAGCAACAGAAGCTTTAGTTCCTATTGATCTAACTTCTTAATGCCATTTTGTTGTTTTATTCAGTTTTTGTTTAGCTATACCTCCCCCCTGACAAGCTTTTCAAAAGCTACATTTTCAAAATGGCCTGGGCTATTTAGTAGGTGAAGTTACACAGAAAATTTGGTGGACTTATATAGCAGCTTCTTATTTTATAAATATGCCCAAATGCAACAATAAAATGTACAGTTTTGGAGAGACTATATTTCATTCTTACATGACATTGCCCTTCTGTTTCCAAGGAACTGATGAGCAGGCCATCATAAATGTTGTTGCTAACCGCTCCAATGATCAAAGGCAAAAAATCAAGGCAGCTTTCAAGACAATGTATGGCAAGGTACGTTCACTAGTTCTTTGAACTGGGAAACAAAGCCAGACTTTCAGCTGCTGCTTTAATTGCCTGGTTGTGTTTTAGTTCTGGGGAATGATCTGGGCATTTTTAAAAAGCATTTATTTTAGCTATATTTCTTATGTATTGGGAGATATCTGGTATTTGACATAGGGTTGTGCTGATACCTGGCAGAAGGAGGGATGGGAGCAGGCTGGAGGCTGTCTCTGTCCATGACCACACAAGAAGCTTCTCTAATGCTTGACAGAAAATAATTAAGCTTAAACTGCCCTTGTATTAGTGTCTGAAACTAAGCTTTTTATGTGCACAAATCAGCACTGAAATCATCATCTTCCAACTGAGAAACAAACTGAGAAATGATTGAGGATTGGATAGTAAATGAAATTAAATAAATTTAATTTAATTTCTTCCCTGTCATTTTTGCAACCTAAAGTGAAATATTTTAGTTATGGCATTAGTGAGGAGATAATGGAGAAGAGCTGAGCTGTCAGAGACTTTGGACAGATGGAAGTTCTTTATAAATAAAACAGTGCTTTACAGGAAAACCAGCACAAAGGTAGAAAGAAATCACAGAAGTAAGTTCTAGTTTGATCTTTCTTCAGTACATAATCTATATATGGCTAACACTCTGCAAAGCCCTTTTTGTGTTTATAATTGAACAGGACTTGATTAAAGATCTGAAGTCTGAGTTAAGTGGTAATGTGGAAGAATTGATTCTAGCACTCTTCATGCCTAGTACCTACTATGATGCCTGGAGTTTACGTCATGCAATGAAGGTATGGTACTGCTGTGAAAAAAACAGTTTGAAACTATCAAAATACTCATCTAACAATAGCTGGCCCCAGCATTGCTGAAAAATCCACTAGTGTCAAACAAATCCTGGGATTGCAAGGCTTGAAATTCTTTTCTGCTGCATCCCCCAGTTCCAGACAATTTCTGCAGGATTAGCCAGTTCAGGACAGATGTCTGTTCAGCGGAGGCGGAAATGCTGCAGGACAGAACCTCGTTCTCTACCACTTGAGCATAATTTTTGCTAGAACCTAGAAAGGGCTGTGATGCTGTTAAAGCTATAAACACTGTTTAAACTACAGGTATATGCCTTTCCTTACTAGGAACTGAAGGTTTGTTACTGAAAAGTATTTTTGGATTATCCCTTTTTTCCCCCAAAAAGACAATGAAAAAATAATTCCTTAAACGTCAGATGATGGATGTATCTGTTGAAATATAAAGACAGCATTTAGAGATTAGGTGAGCTAGTTGGTTTAAACTTTTAACTCAGGTAAGCTGGTACATTCAGTTTACTGGAACATCTTGCTTGAGCTGCAGCAGCTAGCAGGTGGCTGACAGTGGAAATGAGTAACTCAACCCATGTATTAATGCACACCTTCTGGAGAACATGGAGCTTAAAAGAAGATCCACCTTTAATGGGGAACAGCCACTCAACCACTTTCAAAAATTCATAATATAAGATTACCTAGAAGTCTCACATACAATCTCCTCTCCTATCTAATCCTTCCCTGAGTTGAGATACTCATGCCAGTAAGATCCCCCTGTACACAGAAGTCACAATTAACTTTTATTCTAGGGGGAGGGAAGCATCTATAAAAAGTTCCACATTGTGTAAGCAGCCACATTTGAATAGGGAATACACTTGTGTACTGACCAAAACAGAATTTACATGTGTAGCTTTGACTTTAATGATTATCATAAGGCTCTACTGTTCTTCAGTAAGTTTCCAGATAAAGGTTGCCAAAGAATTTTCCTTCCTAAACCATTTTACATTTAACTTTGGCCAGTGTCACTGATGTGGATGTATAATTTTGGGGTGTTCCTCTGAACTGGTGCAGAATGGCATGTTTGAGGAAGCTTCACTCCATTTTAAGTATACAGTAGACTTGGTGCTTTCACACTGCAGGCATACTGTTCTTACCATGTAGATTGTATTAAGTTTTGACATACCAGATGACTGCCTTATTTCACAGCTGGAGAAAACTGCATATGTAGTGCTCTGTAGTTATGCCTTTGTTTTCTGTGCCTACAGGGAGCAGGCACGCAGGAGAGCGTGTTGATTGAAATCCTTTGCACAAGGACAAACCAGGAAATTCGTGAAATAGTGAACTGCTATAAATCAGAATTTGGAAGGGACATTGAACAAGACATCAGATCAGACACTTCAGGACACTTTGAACGATTACTTATATCTATGTGCCAAGTAAGCTTTATTTTTTTAAATAAGGTAACACTGTACAGTCTGATGTGTTTAGTCATAATGGCTCCATAAATAGCCTGTGTGTGCTTAGCAAGAGGCAAGTTTTTAAGAAATTAGCCCATGGTCATTATTTATTCCCTAAGATGTGACACTTGAATCCTTCCTCAAGAGATACTTCTTATCTACAAATCCACGATGAATTGTGTGACCTAATTTAGCACCCTGAATTAATATGAGAACTTAAGTGGAAATATTGTGCAGATGCAACCAAGTGGTTCCCTAAAACAGTGCTCTACCCTGCTGTTAGAGCAAGATGCTTTTTATTTTTTGCATGTTAACAAAGTAATCTGGGTGAAGCTTACTGGATAACCTCTGTGGTATGCAGAATGCCTGTGAGAATCCTACACACAAGATGAGATGTGCCTCAGGGCAAAACCTCCCCACCGAGTTACTCCATAGCCTGCCTTCCCTTTGTCACCAGAGTTAGGGAGGTGCTGCTGTTGAACTCAGATGACCACTGGAGTCTGTTTATCCCATATCATTTGCTAGGGCTCATTTTGTGTTGAAGAATACTAACTTGCAATTACACATATTTATGAAGAAATAATGTAACTAATGCAACTTCCCACATTTCTCTGATCAATTTGCCTATTTCTGTTACAATTTCTCTGACACTTCTCTATCTCATCGGCTTCTACCTTTGTGAGAGTTCAGCTATGATCTAGATATTTGGTTAAAGGTCAAAATCCACAAGAAAGCAAACCTGGAGAAGCTCATGCTGCTAATTTTTATTTTGATAAATCCAGTAGTTTACAATAACTGACAACCACATAATTTAAATAGTATATTAACCTCTATAGATACAACAGTATTGGAGAGAATGTATTCAGCCTACTGAGCCAGTATGTTTAGCAGCATCCATCCATGCACTGAGCAGCAAAATGCCAAAACAACCACCAAAGCACATAAAATGTCATACAAGCCTTACTGACACATATGTAGTAAGTACTTTCTGGAGAAATTCTTACTTGAAATAAGCAACTTCTAAATAAAGTAGGAGGGAAACCTGAGATATTTCAGGTGTGCATATTCAGTAAGATAATTCACTAGTTTCATTTGGAAGAGTCTTTGCAACTTGAAGCCTAGAAACAAACAAATCAAGAGAAATCTTATATTATTAAGGAAAATAGATAATTAAGTACAGTACTTAATTAGAACTATGAGATGGTTTGTAGGGATGAAGTTATCTGAGTCAGTGTATCTGCAGTTAAAGCACATGTGCTACAGACAGAGTTCTGAGCCACTTTTGTATTTGTTTCCTATAAATAATATTAAACCAAAGAGAAGTTTTAAAGCAATGTAATGTATTTCAAACCATTTCTGCTTCAAGCTTTGAAGATACGTGCCTGGGGTCTATGTACACTGCAATCAGTCAAAGCATAGCTTTCTCTGTGAAATTTCGTTTGAAACCTGTTGTCTTTGCATTAAGGGTAATCGTGATGAGAATCAAACTGTGGATTATCAAAAAGCTCAAGAGGATGCTCAGCGTCTGTACCAGGCGGGTGAAGGAAAACTTGGGACTGATGAATCTTGCTTTAATATGGTTCTGGCAAGCAGAAGTTTTCCCCAGCTGAAAGCAACAGTTGAGGCATACTCCAGGGTAGGAGTTCTTAATAACTTCAAATAAGCTTGGTCAATGGATTTTAAATTAAGGTTCCAGATGCTACTGCATTTCATCATCCACATATTAATCTCATTTATTTGTAGATTGCTAATCGTGATTTATTAAGCAGCATTGACCGAGAGTTTTCTGGAAATGTGGAACGTGGTTTGAAGACTATTGGTAAGTTATCCCTCCCCTCCTTATCCTTTAGGAATTAAACCTAAATGTAACCAAAGAAAAATCCAATTCAGCACTGGCCATATGGCAGATGATCACATAATCAAAGACTCTTCTAGAAGAGAAGCAGCTTCAATTATTCAAATGATTCATCTTGCACTTAAATGAAGAAAACAAGTGCCCATCATGAAGAAGTCAGTTTTGAATAAGAAAAGGCCACACAGAAACTACTTGTCACTTCTCTGGGAAGGCAGGCAAGTGCACAGAAGCAAGGGTCACTGATTAGTGCTTGTAGCTGTGTAATTCAGAGTTCTGCAAAAGGGGGTGCCAGTGTCACAGAGCTGTGTGTGCAGCTCCTCAGCAGAGACAGCTGAGCCACCCACACAGATAACCTCAGAGCCAGCGTGAACCTACTGAAGGCACAGTTCCCTTTCCACCCTCTTCCCCACCACCATCTACCCCAAAAAGCTCAGCTGTGGCTAAGGACAAGCTTAGCAAAATAGAAGTTGTTTTGAATTCACTTTTTCCTACTGACTTGTTACAGTAAAGCAGTTCAACACAATTCAGCACAATTAAATGATAGTGAAAATCAATAATATTTAGTAGTGAATCTGGAGACACCAGTCATAGCAGTGCTAACCCAAAGGACAGCAATTCTGTAGCCATAATGGATAAGCAAAAACTTGCTGGAGTATATTCTACTCAAGAGTTTAATGGGGAAAAATTCAGGTGTGAGAATCAGATAGAAGAATAATGGCTCATCTCTGAGTGTGAGCAATCTACCTGAAACAAGATCTGTTCTGTAACTACAGGAGTTACAGAACTACTAGAGAACCTTCTGCATTTGTACTTTTCTTAGTGAGATTCTATCAGTGGAACATGAGTAAAATACCTTGTGACCCAACACCAGCTATCCAAAATAACTACTTTTGAATTACCTGTTTGAGAATTAAGAATTAATTCAGAAAGTTTTGAAAAGCACTTCCAGAGGAGTTAACTGCTATTAACCATCAGTTTTTTTGTGAAGGAATAACTCATTTGGTCAACTTAAAAATAAACTTAGCTCTACAAACAGGTTCCATTATTCACAGTAACTGGATCTTCACTAAGACCAACCTCTAGCTGCTTACAGCAAAAATCCTGCCAAGTTGATCCTGCCAAGTATCACTATACAGGATACATTACTGGAACTAATCCTAATAATATACTTTATTGCAGTGCAATGTGCTTTAAATCGCCCAGCCTTTTTTGCAGAAAGACTTTATTATTCTATGAAAGGAGCTGGCACAGATGATTCTACTCTCATCAGAATTGTAGTCACTCGCAGTGAGGTAAGAAATTTTTCATGCATACCAGTCACATGCAGCAGAAAGCCATCTACCCAAACCAGCTTGTCACTTAATCCTCCTTTCACAGGTGTAAAATCACAGACTGCATGAAGCTTTTATGAGGCTCACATTTAGATGCATGTGTTAATTAGTTTTAAAGCCAGCTTTAACATAGTAATTTAATTAACTCTGCCTAGATAGTAGTACCTGCTTGTTTTCCTTTTTAACCATTGTTGCCTGCCTATGTAGTAAGTGAGCACATCAAGGTGAGAAGTTCACCTGTTCAGAGTTAGGACAGCACGATCTTAACAAAGCATGGAACAACTGCTGCACTCTGCTTTGGGAGCTGCTCCTCTATCCTTGGAGGGACCAGCTGGCTTGTCCACTGCACAGGGTTAATCACTGCACATCTCACCCTTGGCATGTGTTCTCTAGTTTGCAAGGGAGGAGATGGGGGTGACAGCCTAGGATGTAAATCATACACTATGGTTGAGTTTTCTGCCTTTTTTTTTGTCTCTGCATAGATTGACCTTGTGCAAATTAAGCAGATGTTCACACAGATGTATCAGAAGACATTGGCTACAATGATAGCAAGTGACACAAGCGGTGATTACCGGCAGTTGCTGCTGGCAATTGTTGGGCAATAGAAGAGAATTTTCTGGTTTTTTGGTTTTGGTTTTTTTTTTTTTGGTTTTTTTTTGAAACAAACGGAAGGACATGAAACATGCTTTAAGTAGATACTAACTATCCTTGTAAAAGAATAATTTTAAAAGTTGCATAATCAAATATGCTTTCTTGATGATTCAGTAAGCTTTTTGCACTTACAAGGCCTTAATTTACAGCACATAATATTCTTTATTGTATAATAAAATATATATCTTGTCTATTAGACCCTAAGCCTTTAGTCTTTTTGACCCAGACAAAATCACTTCCCCTCTACTGGCTTCCTGCATGTGTCGCTGTGGGAGTCAACTGTTTCAGCCAAAGGAATGTCCATCACTCAACAAGTTTGCTGAACTACCTAAACTGCTGAGCTTACTGTGGAAGACAAACAAAGCCTGAGGCTGTGATGTAAAGCATTTTACACCTGGTCCCCTTTTAATATGTTTCCATCATAATGCTGAAAAACATGCAAGTGCTCAGTTTAAGTCACAATACGCTGACAGTTTAGAGGCCTTGGCAGAAGCTGACTGTACACCCCTATTAAATTCCTTAAATTAGTGGTTAAGTTACCATTACACTTAAGGCAGCAATGGAAAGGAGAAATCATTTTGGACCTGTAAATGCAACCCAAAGCAGTTGTGACCTACACAATATAAATGGCTATGTAGGTGTTTTCAAAGGATTTAAAGAGAACAACTTTGAACAGCACATTTGGTTTTTTTAGAAAATGGCAATGAATCAGTCCCCAGCCATAAATTTAAGAGAAGCTTCAAGTCCAGCAATAATAAGCAGTGTGTTCCTTTAGCAATGCTTTAACAAGTAACAGTTGTATTCTAGGACACCCTCACACAAACAGCAAAAACCTATTTCTAGTATATCTCAGGCAAAAATAACTAGGGCTGGTAGAGCTGGTTCCAAGATGACAAACCTTTCACTCTGCACAGCATGAACACAGAGATTTATGCACAGCAACAACAGATTATCAAGTGTATCATACCAAAAAAGCTTAAGTATTTTACTCATATCAGTGGTCTGCAACCTAAATCTGATTTTAGACTACAAACTTGTTTGATATAATGGAGAAATACAGTTCAGCTGAGTCAGATTAATTACTTCAAATACAAAACAGATGGAAGTTGATTTGGAGAGACTATAGGACATTCTACTCTGCACTACTTTGGTCATCCTTGGAGTAAGTATCCACTGAGATAGTTATACATGTATGTATATAGGTAACAGCCTGTCAGCAGCTTTCCAAGCTTGAGCAAGATTCTTACAGGCTTTGGTTCTCATTTATTTGTTCTTGAACAAACTTCCTTAAAAGTGAAGCACCTTAACACTTAATAATTAAAGCATGTTAGTGCATATGTATCTTTTTATGTGACCAAAAATCCCTACCACTTCACTTGTCTTTCAAAGCAGAATATTGATTAAATCTGGTTCGTACGTACTATCACAAGAAAATGAACAGATGAAAAGGCTTCTATGTTCTATTCTCTGTGAATGTAACACATTTACCTGTTTTATGGCAAAAATATTTTCATTACATGCTAGCAACAAAGAATTGTTAATGGCCAGCAAGAATTGAATGATTGACAATGAAATTGTAGCAAAAAATAGGCAAGGAAGGACTGAACAGATACTGTCTATCCTGCCTCTGGAAAAGCCTTAATTTTCTACCTAACTTAGGTAATAATGCTTTCAGATTAAACATTAGGAAAAAAGCAAGCTGTTATGAGAGTCTTCCCTCCAAAAGCATTCAGACTCGCACCAGAAGAGACCTCCCTTTCTAAGAGAAAAACAGCCTCAATCCCAACCGTCTGGCTTTTTGCAGTGAGGCCAATCTTCACAATTCAAGACATAACACTAGAGCAATTTTTCAATTTCACAATTGAATTTAATAAGCTTGGAAAGGAAAGCTGTTTCACACTATAAATCTGAGAAGTGAAGGTGTTTCTTTGCCATTGAACTGGACATAGATAGGTTGTGAATTCAGCTGCTCTTACCCAGTTTGGCTCAGCAAATGGCAGCACATTTCCTGACAGCGCAAGGCCCTGCTGGAAAACCTGACCCAGCTCTGTCTGTACTTGTGCTTCTCAGTTCCACCCACACACTGCTGCACTCTTTGGGGCAGTCAGAGACCCCAGCCCACCTCTCAATCTTTGCTGATGGTGCCCCCCAGATAAGCACACCACAGATGATGGTCCCACCCCTCAGCTCAGGGCAGAAGTGACCCACAGGTGTCTGCTGAGCCCAGGGCAGGGCACGGAGGCACTGACCACTGCAGCTCAAACCAGGAACCTGCCATGCCTCTCACAGCTTTTGCTGCCTGTCTCCTTTGGCTGTGAAAGCCAAGCCTTCTCCCCCCCGTCACCCAAGAACAAACTAAGGATATAGAGGTGACTTCTTTTTTTCTTCCCCTCCTTAAAATGCTGAAAGCATGAAACAAGTAATGCAAACTACTTACAGTTTTCTGGGAGTAAGGAAATAGTATCTTCTCCCAAACAATTTAAGAATTAGAGACAGCTCCAGACTCCACCTTACAGAAACACAGTAGCAAAAAATGAGTGCCTACTTTACAAACAGGAACACCCCAGGCACAACCCTGTTACCTTACTACTTGCCTAAAGAGTGAAGGGAGAAACACAGCATGAGAAATCAGGCCAACCACCACCCAGTGTATTTTCCTTTACTGCAGATCTGCCTTCGTATCTCGCAAAAACTACAGAGAGTGGATACTGCAAGGGAGTCCTTACAGCAGCAAAATAGATACTGCAAGGGAATCCTCACAGAAGTGAACATCATTGCTGCTGGGCACTTACTCCCATACAGGTATCAGAACCAGTTCTCTCCAATTACAGTGAGGTATTTCCACAGAAAGGTGTTATCTGTATTCATATACACAATGCCAGCTACTCGAAATCCTCATCACAGCCAAGATGTGAGTACCCAATTAGGACAAATACTTTCTGGTGAGGTTGTGACGTTTTTCACTAGCACTTACAAGGAGGAAAGTACCATCACCATGTTCATCATAAAATTTCAGTTGTACTTTGTAATAGGTTTCTGGTCTGCTGTAATATGACACTGTATGCAGACTGTACAGCTCGCAGGGATGAGAGTGCTTCATATAAGAGCCAAAAAACTTACCATTTTTAACTTGATCTTCTGGACTCAAACTCTGAGAAGAACTTCCAATTAGAATGCATCTGCAATAAAGTAAAATCGAATATTAAAACTCCCCTTACGAACAGTGTATCACTTATCTTAATTCTCATCCTGTTCAGCAGCTTGTCCTCAGTTTAAAAAGAATATGCCAAAAGGCTAATTTTTGTGTCTGTACAGAGTGCCAAAACAATTTTCTCCTTCTGCCCAATAAACAGCCCCAATGCACTTCAGTAGTCAAATGTTTAGTTCAAACCAACCTATGAAATAGCTATGCATAAGAGTCTTTTCTAGAGTCCACTAACCCTGCTTTGACAAGCCTGTACAAACCAAAAGTGCATGTCTGGTTTACCATACACGAAATATTTCTGAGAGAGAACTCAAAAGCAAAAAAAAAGCAGCAGGAATAAAATTTAAATTACATAGTGTTTACATTCAACTAATTCTCTGCAAGCTAAATCTGACCTTTTATGCTATATTTTTGAACGGCCTAAATATTGAGGACTATTTCTAAACAATTTGCAAGGTCAGATTAGATCTTTGTATGCCAAATAAAACAAATACACAATGATAGGAGCCGCAGCCCATGCACAAAATTTATTGTGTGCTACCGTTTATAAAATACTTGAATAGTTCAGAACATGCATAAAATTTCCAACTTGGTGGTATGTACATGTTGTAGTTTATGGAAAAAGAAAAAAAAAAAAAGGAAAAAAAAAAAAAGAGAGATGAACTCTAGTGACATAAGTTTCAAGTCGTGTTCCAGGGGATGGGAAGGACACGTAGCAAATGTCAAAATATGTAACAAAGTACACTGGCAATCAGTACAGTCCATTATTTGTGAACAAATTAGCACAGGGCTTCAATTTTTATTTTAACCAAGCAGTCCTGTAGATACCAAAATACATGCAGTCTCAAGTTTACACGTTCACTAATGCCTTAGCAGTTGAACAGAGCAATTGCTTACGCGCTGCTTTGCTTAAACAAAAAGTATGTCTGATACAGGTTCAGTTTCCTTTACAGATTTAAAAATAATAAAAAGCTTGCAGCTATTCAGCCCAGTGATTATTAGCTATTTATGCAACCGTAATACTCACGATAAACTGAAAGTACCCATAACATCTAGGTAACCTATAGATGTACATCATAGGTCTATATATTAAATATTTGCAAAATGAAAACATGCATACACAAAATACAATGCCAAGCTTTACAGACTTGATATGAATCAAAATTTACTTAAACAATGTACAAAGTTCAATTAAAAGTACCTTAAAATTAACACTTCCATATTTTTCTTACTTTTAAAATTAGTATATATAATTTTTTTTTTTTAAATTCAAGGTGGGGAAAAGTCTTGAAAAAGCTGGGCAAAAAAGTTTCTAAATTAAATATTTTTTTAAATCTGTGTTCAAGTAATAAACATTCCTACATAGAAATCTTCTGATAAGCTGTAACTAAAAAATACAGTGAATACAATATAGAATTAGCAACATCTAAAGGAGTAAACCTGAGGTCAGCATTTTACAGAATGACCAACTGCAATTTTTTGGCTTTTTTTTTTCTGTTATTTAAAATACAGTTTTTGCAGCCTCAGATATTTTAAGACCATTCTAATCTATAATTTTAAAGACATATATGAAACCAATGTCCATTAATAAATAGTTAGCTCTTAGGGTTGTATTTGAAAGTCTGATTTAAAAAACAAACAAACAAACAAACAAACTACCTCTACTGAAAGAAAAATCCCATTTGTAAACTTAAAAGTGTTGACAAGGTAAGCATAAGATGCTAGTCTAGGTGTGCTTTAGTGAGAACAGTCCGATCCTTTCCCCAGATCTCTTCTGAAGCTGCAGCAGCCAGTGATGGATGTTTGTGAAAAGGGTGAGGCACACGCTCCCAGGAGGCTGGGTCACCGTCTAAGAGAGGGGCTGTTGTCTCAAAAGCATGATGGTCTCTCTTCAGTGGGATCAAGTCAGAAGGTTTTCCACCTTGTGTTAAGTAGTCACTTCAAGTGATCCCCTATTTGACTTGTCACATCAAAAAGCAGTAATCTAGGAATTCTCAGGCAGGACATGAGTGAGTAAACCAGAAGCTGATGTGGTCACTGTGCATTGTTGTTGCCAGTTCCATTGTTTCCATTGGCATTTGCTGTGTTTATAGTATTAATACCATCTTGCTGAAGAGCATCTTTTCTTGGTGGCATTCTCTCATTGATCCTATCCAAACCTTTTGCTTCTTCAAAACTGCAGATTTTATGTTGCGGAGAGAATCCTCGTATTGCTTAACAAAATGCAAATTTGATATGTCAGTAATGGAAAAATAAGTTGAAAGCATATATTTTTTCTATCAAATGATGTTTAAAAAAAAGATAAAAAATCAGCCAAAGAAACTTATGGCCCTGCAACTGTATTGCTAAAATATTCTCTAACCTGCTTTCCTGAAATGTTCACGGCAATCATGATTTCAGCTCATTACAAAAAGAACAAAGTATGGCAAATATTCTGCAAAATTTCTGCAAGGAATCAAGGGGTTTAAGCCCACTTGATTGCTTCTGCGTGTCCCTGGTGGGGCCAGCTATCACTGCTGTGCTTTTGCTGCCCAGCTCATCGGGCTAATCTTAACATCCCCCTTCTCTTCAGGGCAATGTCAGTAAGATCTAAGCAGCACAGCAAGTGCAGTGGAGGCAAAGCAGCAAAGGGTTACAAAAGTAGTGGCAGATTTACATCCTGCACACACACCAATGGCCTGATCCTGCAGTTTTCATGCAGGCAAAACTGCAGGATGTGCTTCACACTGTGCTAGTCATATGGATGATGGAAATGGACACAACCACAATCACCAAGTTAGCACTGTGGTTCAACAATGGTATCATTTAAATACAGATGTATTTAAAGTAAGTATAGAAAATAGGTATTATTTTGCTACTGATTATTTTGATGAATGAGGTCTGTAGTTGAATTTACACCTGAAAATGGCTGACCACATAGTAAGACTGAAGCCTTTGGGATGAAATAATTCTTTGGAGATTTAAGTACAGCTTTCCACTCACAACAACAGGACCTCTTGCAGGTGTGTGTGAGAACAGAATATGGCACTTGTTTATATTTTTGGAGATCTGACTTCCTTAATTAAAAAAACAAAGAATACAGTCATTAAATGGTGCTTTGCAACTAAATCTGAAAACCCCAAAGGCAGCTCTCTCAAGGGCTAAGCTGTTTGTCACTCACTTCATTGAATTCTGAGCAAGAAGAAACTAAAGTCTCTCTGAAAAGAAACAATTTGAAGTTGAATATTCTGAACCAAATAATTTGATGGCACTTTGCTCAATAACACTAACAGAGGATGTATATACGACTTATTTAGCACAGAAGCACTAATAATCCATTGAATTTATGTCTCATAAATATTAGAAATAAATTTGAACAAAATACTATATTCAAAATCTATAGAAAAACGTTTTATGTCTTGCACTACCATATATCACAGCAAGTTTTTTAAAATGTTCAAAAACATTAAATATATAAGAAAAGGCATGCATAAACAACCCTCCTTCCACATATAACATCCCCTCCCCACAATCAAAGAAAATCTTCAGTTGAATGCAGAAAAAATCCACTAAACACTTCTATTTTTAAGAACTTCAAGACAACATCACATATCACAACATGCTATTATACAAAAACCTACAGCATATTCTGTAAAAAAACCCAAAAAACAAAAGGAGACCAAAACCCCCCAAGAATTTCCCTAAAATATTAAAGATAATCATCATCCTAAAGCCAGAAATGAATGTTACATGTAAAATAGATGAATCAATGCAGTTGATTCATCTCTGCTTGTGCAAGTTGAAAATAAAACACACCCACACAGAGTACTTTTGAATTCCCTCCCAGACACCACAGATCTCTGCCAAGGGCAAAGACTCTGATCATACCTTTTTCAGCCTCAATTGCCTCTACAGTGGCTGTACAGAAGTGAGCAGATGCATGCAAAATGAATGAGAAAGATGAAGAGTGTAATATCGCATAGCAGAAAAGGCAATGATCAATTTAATATAGTATGCTACGCCAGATTAGATCACAATTAGTTAAAATGACAATTAAGTTTTTGGGGGATTGTTTTTAAGTCTAAGTGGAACTTTTCCTGAATTTTAACTAACGGTTTATCCACTAAAAGCCTGTCAAAGTTACACTAATGAACTGATACTAACTATACATTTCGGTAACTTTTGGTTGTGATTTTTGGTTTTGTTTTTTTTTTTTTAACACAGCAACAGGAAACTTCAACTGATGCTAAAGTTGTAGTATGGTTTAAAAAATACTAAAAATCTATTTGAGACTATTTCTGAAGATTAAAATGCATTAGTGAGCTTCATTAAATTACCAGGAAGGACACTATAAGAATACCACTACCAGATTCTAATAATAATAATAAATATTTTTGTCTTTATCTTTAGCTCCCTGGTGTTTAACTAGTACTTCAATTTCTCACAATATTTTAAGCTAAAATGGACATCTCTGAGAACTGAATCATGAAATTTAAGCCAAAGAAGACAAATCTAGAAAGTCATATTTACAAAGTCTTGTATATTGTTTAGTTGAATCAACAACAAAATCTACAGCTAGAAGAGGGCTGGATTTAACACAGTCTTACTGGGTGAATTAATGTGAATAGAAAGAACATCTGGCTCACTAGCTGTTTTCCTAAGTAACTGACACTGCTTTGATTTCTCAGGTGTAAGATCTTGCCTTACAGTTTTAGCTCTCGATGGCAAAGCTTTAACATAAGATTATTATTATTACAACCTGAACTGTAGCTAAGTCAATCATGGTAACAACTTTTTACCTCCTCTACTACTTCCCATGCCCCTATTACCACAATTTCCAAAATACTGACAAAAAGTAGCTTACATAGTGGTAAACCTACTTGTGTAGTGCTTCATACATACTGTTAACAAAAATCATGGCAGAGTATTCAAGCAAGTGCTGGGGGAAATACCTCTATAAGAAAATAGGGCATTAGATGAGAATAGAGTTATTTAAAGAGATTTGAGTTTGTAATTTCTCATTTCCTATCCAACAAAACCAACCACCTACACTATGGTTACACTAGTTATGTATGAATTGACTACACTATATTTTAAGCTCACTGTTGCATAAGATTCTAATTTTCATTGGGATAGTCTAAAGAAATTGGATACTTGCATTAAGTATCCAATAAATACTATTTTATTTAATAAAATAATATTAAATACTTAATGAAAATGCAGCATTTTGAATTTCATACACTGCACTTTCCATGGAACAAAGAATGAAAAAAATATTTTAACAGTTCTGCACTTAAATCTACAGAGACAGGAGCAATTCCAGAATTAAATCAAAAAGCCACTTGAATGGGTGGTTATTTATGTTTACCTTAAGGGAAAGAAACTTTCTCTATTTCTAAAAATAAATTACTTTAAGAACTGTTTTAGAAAGTCACCGAATACATACTTTCAAACTATAATCAATTTGCCATACGAATATGAAACTATGTAAAAAACCACCTCTTTCCACCATTTCCTGTTACCTGTGGAGTCTTTGTTTTCAATCTTTTCCTGAAAAGATCATGAATACTGATTTATCTCTGCAAATTATGTAGCTTGGTCATAAATACAAATTTCAAAAATTACTCCTAGTTCACACTACTTGTAGTACCACTATTCCAAAAAGACCTTGGAATATTCATCACAGTTAAGAAAAAGATAATTTTCAACTTGACAAAAAAGAACAAACTGACTGGAAAATACAAGCACTTAAAAAACCTGTAGAGACTCAATTTGGAAAATCCCTTTGTTAGATTCTCTTCTGCAGGTATATCTAAACTAAAACTTTATTCTTTGTAGACTTGAATAAACCTCGAATAAATATTGGATCATATTAACAGGTAATTCTGAAGTCTTTTCTCTAAAAATTCTCTACTGAGAGCTGATTTTTAGCAACAGGTTTCAATGGCATTTCCATCCTTAATTTTAGCTCTCCCCTTGTTTTACTTAATGGATAGATGTGATAGAAAATCCTTGCCAATTTTCAACATAAACACAAAAAGCTATCTTTACTGTTTTCTGACTAATAGCAGGGCAGTAGTTCCACTGATGTCCATGGAAGTACTTAAAATTTTTAATTTAGACTTGTGTTCAGTAGGTTGCTCAATAAAGCTCTAGGTGTTTTATCATTTTTAGCATATGTTGGCTGAATTTGGAGGATAATTTTATTGAATTCAATTCACAAAATAAGTAATTGGAAATCTTATTTTAAATAATAGTACTTAATATTATCTTTATTATTTCAGCTACTATAATGCAAGCAACAACAACAAATTTAAATAATAATTAAAGCTATCAAAAAGTATGCTATGATTAATTTAAAATATATATATATCCATATATTCATGAAAAAAATCATATATTGACATCTTCCATAGTATGTAGGCTTGCATTTTTTTCCAGAATTATGCTTTTGAACTGAGTTGTCTTTGTGCAAGCCTTTGGCTGCAGTCTGCATTTGCCATTCCCTCTGGGCTGCTCGGTGCTGCAGTGAGGATCTGTTCCGGTGCTGCCTGGCAGGTTGGCAAAGTCAGCTGGATGGCAAAGCCAGCAGCATGGCAAAGCCAGCAGCATGGCAAAGCCAGCAGCATGGCAAAGCCAGCAGACACCACTGCTCCCAGGGGCAGGAGGGGCAGCAGCTCACAAACAGCACCTGGGCCCAACAAAGCCCTCACAGAACGGTGCCATTTGCTAAGACCCAGTATGGGAAATGTTACTGACATTAAAAGCTGTAACAGGTATATATGTGTCTATACCTATTTGCCCTGATAAAATAATTTCAGCCCAGTTCCCTAGAAAAATGTAGATATACACTCCAATTTCTTGTAACTTTCAAAGCTATTACAGATTTAACAGCAACCAATGTGCCATTGAAAAATGAGCATTTGTAAGACTGAAACCAGGAAAACCTAGGGCATACTGGTCAATTCTGTGTATTTTTAAGCGAACCAAAGAACAGAATAAAAATTACTTCAATTAATATTAAGTTCTTTTATTTTTTGCAAGCCTAGACTGGTTTAGGTTATTGATAGTATACTGACCAACACAGTACAAATTACTTCAAAGAGTGAGTAAATATTTGTAGTAAGAAATCCTACTATACTACTATCAGTGACCATATTTTTGTCAAGAATATAAATTCTCTGATATTACTGTGGTTTAGAAAATGGTCAGTTACTGAAATTTTATTTTATTTTTGGTTTACTGCTACCTTTGCAATTGAGCATTATAATTTGAAAACTACTCTTTTAAGACTGAAACAGTAACATGCTTATTGGTAAAAAGAAGTTACTTCATTTTAAGAACTAACAATTGGCATGATTTACTTGGAACAATCAACATGACTAAAACAAATGAAGTATATTAATGTAGTGCATCAGGGAATATTGCCATCAAAAGTTCTGTTAAGAAAAAAACACACCCACAAAAATCCAGAAAGGATTTTGAGCGTTTTCCAAATGTCCCACATTTTCAGTAATGGCAGAAATTATATGCTTTATGTAAAAAAAATTTTCTAGTCAGTTTGATCCTCTCTGATATTTGTAGTGCAACATGGATAAAAATTTGTTAAATGAGTGAGAGGAATGCAGACTCATTTTTTAAGCATAATAAAATTTCTTATTAAACAATGAAGATTAAAGCTAGAACAGATGCTTTTGGAATAGTTGAATGGATTAGGAAACATACACCATTTCTTGTTATAGACATTCACAAAACAATCACATACATACACTGGACATATAAACTTACTTGTAGACATTATATGTCCACTGAAAAATGATTTAAAATGTGACATTTGCATTTCAAAGCTATTAAAAAACAGCTTTGATAGTTTAATAGAAAATGTAGTGGAAGGCTTTCAAAAAACTACAGAGAAAATATGAAGAATTCAAATAAACAGTCTAAATCATGAAATGAGAAAAGCAGCTACTCTTGGAAAATAGATTGTGTAAAAAGTGGTATTCACATATCACAATCTTTCAATAGTTATAAAATTCAGTGTTCCCATACTAAAGTTGTATACTTCCTACTAAAGCCTGAAGGTGGCCAATAAAAAGGCTTTGAATATGTTAAGAGTGCTGCTGATATGAAGCCCCGTTTCACACTGGTGTTTTTTAGTTATTCACCACTGTGAACAGAAAGCATGGACTTCATTCTTTTGATACACTTGATACAAGCTCATAGCATCCTCCCTAATCCTAGTTAATTATTACGGGCCTTGTGAAAAATATGATCCAATGATTCAACAAACTAAGAAAATAATGAAAACCTTTTACAAAGTATTCAATGAGCCAGATTACAGGTATATTTTGTATAGAGTTCTTTTTATTTTCATGCAAAAAAAATATATGCACACTTAATAACACCCTTTTATTTTGATTTATTTACAAGTTTTAAATTAAATCCCTTTATTCTCAACTGATTTTGTAACAAATGACTGAATATTTTTCAAGTACATTATTGTTCAAAATGCACAGACAATGTGCAGCAGCAAATGCAGCAAACCTCAAAAACAAGGTGCTACAACATTGCTTCTACATCAAGAGACAGACAAATGTCTGGGATAGTGGTTTAATTTTAACACTTATACAGACATACATCTATACCTAGAGAGAGACAGACAGATCTAAGAAAGCAGCTACATCTGCAGAGGAAGGAAACAGCATGTTACAAGGACAATTCAGGGAGGTCAATTATACATAGAACATTTGACAAACAACATAGAGAACAAACTTTGGCATTAATTACCAGGGTACAAAACATAGCACATTCCAATCTGTCAATGGAGTGTAATACAGAGCTATGCAGTCTGTAGCTGTTTGTTAATATTAATATCAACATGTATTTGACATTGTCAATGAAAATACTAACACTGCTATAATAAAATCATTTTAATGGAGAGCACACGAGTAATGATGCAAAATTACATTGCCATTTTTGTATCTGTAATGATTAAATGCCTCAATACGAGATCCGTAAAGTCACGCCACCTGAAAAATTGTAAGCTACGGAAGCTCAGAGTCTGAAAAACATAGCCTGACACTGCTGAACTAATTGGCTTTTAGTTTTATACCCTGGTGAAGTATCCATTTCACATTGCCTGATTAACACGTAACACTATGCTTGTATCAGCCGCTAAGACAAGAACTGAAAAGCATAAGAAATTCCCTGCATGCATTATGTGTGGTGTTAGCAAAAGAGTGAGATGTGCCCCAGTCCATCTGAGGCACAGCAAGTTGCATAACATCATTACCACTTTGCAGGGTCTGCCGTCCTCCAGCCAACACTCCACTAGGTAACATTCCAGTGGGAGTCAAACCCTTGAGTGTCAGCACACTTTCACTCTCCTCCCTGTGAAAAAAAAAAAAAAAAAAGTAACAAAACCTTAAATATCTGCGCATGAAAACTTGCATTGGAGTAAAATAATGGATGGGGAAAGGGAGAGCCTAGTTTTGATGTGTTATTGGCATGTCAAGACTAAACATAAATTCAAATACCAACAATTTAAAAGGTGAAAATAATTCTATTCCGTACCAGTCTTTCCTCTGCCTAGGAGTTGTAAATGCTGGCTACTTCTGAACCAAATTCTGAGCAGTTATTCACATGCAGATTCATTAGCTTTGAAATGAGCACTGAATGCCTCATGAGCTACTGAACGTATCTCGCTACCATAAAACGATGCCAAATTTTGTTTTAAACATCTCTGCTTTGGGAAATAACAACTTGAAGAAATTACCCCAATTTCAGCAATTATGTTCTGTGGAAAACCAGACATTTTGGGTAAATAGGATGATGAAATATCTGTATTTAAAGAGGATGGGGGTATTTTTTAACTAGCTGAAAAAAAAAAACCAAACCCAAACTGGAAACAAAACCTCTCTACTCCTCAAGTTCCTGGTATTTTAGAAATTTTCAAAGTCAGTCCTGACATCCTCCATTACACCCTTGATTTCAGTCTTTCTATCTGGTACTGCCTTTCCAACACTCTTAGTTAAGAGCTGGACAAACAACATGTAAACTAAAGATCATGTTCTCTAGTTTCTTGAAACATATAGCAGAAATAACTCAAAAATATTCTTTAACCAAAAATTCCAACATCAACAGGGTGCACCAATACGCCCAACAAGATTCTGATGCACAGTGACCTCCATAAAAAAATCTTTGGCATTCATTATCCTGAAACAGAGATGTTTACCTTGCATATGTAACAGGGGTTTAGCAATGCAGAAATCATACATGTACCTGAGAACAGAGAAGACTCTTGCCATCTTGCCAATTGCACGAATTTTGTTTCTGATTATTTCTTTCCGTGCGGCAGCTGTACCTACTTTCAATAGAAGAAGAAAGAGTCTCAAGCTCCTAAGTATTTAGAGGGTCATCAATTTAAAGGGCATCAGATTGAACACAGCTGTTTAAGTTCAGTACTCTTCACAGGAGGTCAGTATCCAAACACTTCAGGGCACAATGTTATCAAATAGAGCTTCAGAATGCCAGCAAAACCACCATAATCTCAGTGTCCACAAAACATACACAAAAAAGTTTAGATTGTTCAGAATGATTACCTAAACCTTGCAAGCATCTGAACTACCACTACTACAGTGTAGTAACTATCATAACTCATTTGCCTAAATTTTACACTTTAAATCTTAATATTGACATGTGTGTATATCAAGATGTAGGCAAGCAGCCCAATACAGAAGCCAAAGAGATACTAAAGCCACAAAAAAATAAAGTTTCTCTAATTGTTACACAGCTGTTAAAGAGAAAACAGTGGTTTCCTTGTTTTTGTGTCAGCTACCCAAAACACAACTCCATGAAAACCCCCCAGAAAAAAAACAAGCAAAAAACTGCAGTGGTACCTTTCTTACCACTTTTCTGTATTCCATGTCATCTTAGGTTTGCATCATTTGCAGAAATTACAAATACCAAAGATCTGGAGTAAATACTGCACAACAATTCCACAAGGCAGAGTAATACCACTTGTGACAGGTGAAAGTGAAGACAAAACTCTGAAAGGAGGCTTGTGATTGGGAAGGAGAGCCACCTTTGCCTGCCTTGAGATGAAAACAGAAACATCTTTCTCCAACACTAAGTGTTTCTGGTTTGTTTCAATGTATAACAGTCATCCTTCCCCTCATCTTACTTTGCCATCACCAACTCCTCAATTTTATTAAAACAGTAGAGGCAGAGGAGGATGTATCAAGACCAAAATCCCTATTTCTCCTCAGCCATCGGAGAAGGAGAGCATTAATCACATCGAGGTAAGAGTAACTCAGTCACACTTGTGAACTGAACCACAGGGGACCAAGAGGGAACAAGCTCAGACAGGACTATTAGGTGTTCCAGAATTTCCATGTACAGTGTTGTTCAGTCTTGGGAGAAAGGTACATGATAAGAAGTTGGCAACTTAGCCAACTCATTTGCAAGAATGTAGAAGAGAGGACCACAGAAGTGGGCAGAGGAAGAGCCACGTGTCCAAAATTCGCCTACTTGCATTCCAAAAGGGAGCTGTGGAAGCAGCTGTTTGCCATCCCTGCTCACTAGCATGGGGCCTCTCTGGGAGGGTACAGACACTCGGGCACAGCAGCCACACTTGTGAGACCACAGCTGCAGGGACACAAGGCCGCCTGTGGCACAACAGTGGGGAGACTTTCCACGCTGAACATGAAACCAAGTAAAATACAACAGATAAAGCATGTAAGGGCAAACAACAACAAAACCACACAAGATAGAAAAGGTGTAATGACAAAGAAAAAATGAGGGCAAGAGAAAGCCTCTGAGATAACACAATGACAGAATCTTGGGGTATGACAAATACCTGCCAGTCCACACAAACAAAATGAAAAAAACAGGAACTGCTGAGTAAAGTTTTTTGACAAAGTCACAATTTTAGCTGACGTCAGACTGAAAAAGTGATGACACAGGTGGCTCAGGAAAACCTTGGAATAGGATAGTATGAAACATCCAATTATTCCTGAAAATAATTTCCTTGAAATCTTAGCTTTTAATTTTTAAAGTTCTAGAAATTTCTGCATTCTCTCTTTGAACACTACTGAATAGCCACATGAGAATCCAGAATGAGGAGACTCTTTTAGTTTGAAAAGGTCAGGGCTAAGGGGGACATCAAATATTTCTCTTTAAGTTCCTCAATTTTCCTTCTACTTACACCAGCTTGCAGGCTTCACTGATGCCAAGCTGTAATATGCCAACTGGAAAGACTTCAGGCACTGCTAATCCCCCTGCTTTAAAATGAGGAAGGTTGCTTTGGGGTGTTTGGTTTATTTGAGGGGACTTTGTTTGTCGTGACTTTTTTTTTCCTTAAGATGATCTCTCATTGTCCTGGCCCTCCAGAAGCAACAAAGCCAAGGCAGAAAGCCAAATTCATTACTCCAGGTTGCAGCACTACACTAATGTGGCCATTGAATCCTGATTACTCAGAGAATGGCATCTGCTTGCAGAAGAATTGATTATCTTGATTACACCCTAAATTATAGGAGGTATGACAAAGAACTTTCCCATTTCCCACTCCCAATACCTGCACAAGAAACAAATTCTGAAATGGCTGACATGTTATGCCACAAACTTAACTTCTGGAAATGTCTATAATCTAATGCATTCTCAAGTATCAGAATATTCTCTGGAACCAAAACATTTATACAGAGAGAAAAATTATTATTAGGCAAGCAGTAGCCAGAAGAATTTCTCCGTACCAAACTATCTACCCTGTTATTTCTGAAAAACAAGTGATAGACCATGAATTTAAGTTAGTAAGTTGGCTTTTTTTTTAACAATTTGCATCCGGCCATCTTGAAAATAGCACAGAAAAAATCAAAAAGTACTTTTTTTGACATCTCAGTTAAGAAGATGAAATGTACTACACAAACCAGGTTTTGGAACATTTTATAAACACATTTCATGCACAACCTTAAAAAACCAGCTCATGAGGAAAGAATAAAAGAGCAAGACAGACAACTGAAAGCTCCCTACACATGCAGGACCAAAGATAAAATCTTAGAAGGAGGTAAAAGAATGAAATTCTACTAAAAAAGGAATGAAGAAAGGAGGAAAAAAATTCATGCACAGAAAGACAGATGTCTTGAAGTATGACTTCTGATAACAAAATATGCAATTCTTTATAAAATTCCCATTAAAATGGTCAATAATAATCATAAAACACTACATAATAACTCTCAATAAAAAGGTATTTTCTCATTAATACTTTATACTGTCAGGTTCTGTGAAGTCATATTTCAAAACAGTCCTACTCTGTCTGGTCTGTACCTTTTTTATTGCCATATATGAGTCGCTCTTCAGATGGAGAGTCCAGAAAAAAAGGAAGTGAACGATGGAGAAAAAAGTAGGTGAGACAAAAAAAAAGATATTTAACTTGGCAGTGGTAATAAAGAAGGAATGGAGAAGAAATGTGAAAAAAAAAAAATGGAAAATTGCAACACTTGAAAATGCATTCATCAAACAGGAAGTGGAGTTGTTGAGAATATTTAAAATTTGACGAATAACAAGTGAAAGCTTGAAAGTCAACAGCTAAAAAAAAAATCCAACCACATAGAAAGATACAGCATAGACAGTACCTAGGTGGCATAAGAGATGCATCAAGCAAAGAAATTGTTAAAAAGAGACAGAAGATTAAAATAATTCAAATTAGGAAACTACAGGCAGGGCATATGCAATCAACTGACAACTGCGACTACTCTGGCAAACATAAATCCTAACGCCTCAGAATACCACCTAACCCTGCCTGGTGCAATTGCTTTGTGTTCAGTTTAGTAGATTTACTTGAATAAAAAACAGGAATTGACTGTTGGCAGGATCACTTTTACAACTTCCTCCATGCTTTCACATTTCTGGCAATCATCTAAATAGCAGCAAAGTTGAAGTGGCTCAGAACCAATGCACTCCAATGGAAAACACACAGCTGCTTAGCACAACACTATCCTGCTATTGAATTAGAACACACTGGCTAAGAAAGGGGCTGTGTCTCTAATGTCTTTATAAATGATCCTTTCACGTTCCTCAAAGGCTGCTGAAAGTTTTCTTCTTCCTCCCCGATCAACAACAATTCACTAGATCAGTTCTGTTACTGGATGAATTTAACTGAAAAATGTTTAGTTGTGACATTAAGCACTTCTGTAAAAAGCCCAACAAAACAAAGTATGATATGCTAGGTCTTCATGTCAGTGTTGCTTCCTAATCATCATGCTACAAACCTCTCTTAACAATCTACTGTATCAGAGTTGAAGAGACAAAAAGATGTTATAATTCATTACATGAATACACATAATACAATGTGTATATATACAAGTTGTCCTTAAACTCAAATGCAGACTTAAACTTGCATTTCACACTTTATAGTACTTTGTGATAAAAAATGTTGTATCTGATATTCTCCTACATCAATTGTTACTGAAGGGCAATAATTAAGAAACTTAGTGTATTATATATAATACATTTATTCTAAATAACAGCCAAGTAAGTTAGTATGTTTCAAATTGAAAGTGTCAAGACATTTGGAGAATTTCCCACGAGAAGTTTGTTTTATACTGAAATTAGATATGATTATTTACAAAAAGTTTGTTTTAAATAAAAATCACATAAAAGGATTTGCAAAGGTTACTATTACAGCTTCTTGATCACAAACACAATTCCCTCCTGTGCCCCACCAAAAGCATTGTTTTCCACAGAAAATTTGGAAGGCAATTTTGTTCAAATGCCAGGCGGTATTATACAAGTCTAAGTTAACTATTGTTTACAAGTTACTACCATTAGGAGGATTTACATATCTTAAAGTAAACCCTACCGTCAAATTGATCTTCTCCCTCTGTCATCAGCTCATCATCAGAGCAAATGCTCAAAACATTCACCAGCATTTCTGTTACTGTAGAGGAAAAAAGAAACCTTATTTCATTCTGTGTAGAATTTACAATATTTCCATGCACACCAGATATAGCTAGTCACCAACAGCTCTAGTGAATGAACTCACACCACAGCCATTGCTCAGTAATCTCATTTCAAAATAAGTGTTTTCCTTGATGTGAGCTGTCACAGAATTTAAAAAGAATTTAAAAATACATTACACAACTAAACACTAAACAATCAAACAATATGAAGAACACTCTTCTCTTACAAGTTCTTTTAGACAGGAAGACTTTTCTTGTAAATTAGTTGTTTTACATTAAAAGTCAAGTATTTAAACTAGTTTTTATGCAAACTTTACTTAAATATGAAAGATTTTGACTGCCCAAATTCAGGCTTGAATTGAAAAACCTATTCTATTCCTGACACCTGCAGGCATGTAGCAGAAGTAAAGCAAAAAAAAAAATACTAGAATATAAATATGGGTGTTTGTCTTTTCCAACTCCCCTTAAATATATCAACATAGTGAATACAGGCCTTTTGAGACAAGTTTGTGTGTCTTGTTTCTCCAGGAATATTCTCATTCTGCAACTCAATCTTTCTGACATATATCAGACTTTTTCTTAAAATATTCAAACTTTCCTCTACATAGAGTATTCAGAAACTTATCCAAAAGGCAATTGGCTAAAAGCCCTGTAAATTGCTCCCTACAATTATTCATGACTAATTCATACAACCCCTGTGTTATCTGCTGTGGCTGTATTCTTCATTCTTGGGAAAGAGTTACTCTCTACTGTAAAAGAAAAACCCAACCAAATTATTATGATTTTGATCTGATCAATGCAGACCAGACAATATTGACACTAAATCCTTCATCAGAAGTGGAAGTATGCATTTGTCCAAAGGCAAGGCTCCCTACAAGGGCCATGACTCCAGCAGTCTGAAGCACTAAGAAGGGCAATGAAACACTCAAACACTGTTAAATAAGCTTCTGGATATCATCACCAGCAACACAACAGATGCAAAATACACAGTATCAACCCTTTGCCATTAAAAACATTATCTACTGCATCATTAGGAAAGAGAGATATATACAAAATTTTCTTTCAAATGTCAGGTCCCTTCATTTAAAAATAAAAAAAATTGTTGAGTGAGTTAACCACAGTAAGAAGTGTCCAAACTATTTGCATTTAACTGCTTACTTAAGACAGCACAAGCAAATCTAGAATCCTAGCTTTTTATGTCCTTAAATACATAACTGCAAGAAACCTAAAATTTATTTAAATTTATTTAAATTTATTTGAATTGAATTGAATTTAAACTAAATTAAAAAGAAATTTTCAAAGAAATTTAAAGAGCTCTCCATATCTCTTTTCATGTAAAGAGCAGTTTCTGTCACGGAAGGATTTTAAATAGATCCAAATACCCTCTAACCTCGTTGCTTGTCAACTGAGGACTACCTGGGGCCCCAGTGTCCTAGATTCAGAGTTATCATCTCTAGAGGGAAAAGAAAAAAAAAAAGGAGGATCTGTGCTAAATTATTTTTTTACAAGAAAAATTATAACTGAAAAACTCATCTTTAGTGAAGGTCAATCTGTTATATCTATATAGGAAACTTAACATTTTACATGGACATCTCAATATAAATTTATACCTGTAACTACGCAGGATTAATAATGTATATAACTTAGCATTTTGTGGAACATGAACAATTTAAATATTAACTTCAAATGCAGTTCAAAGATACTACTTAACAATGCAGATGTACACCCTCAATAGAATTTATAATTTCTGTGAGCATCTTAGGTATATTAGATGCAGTTCTAACTACCTTGACTTAAACAAGTAAAGAAAACAACACAAAAATATGCAATTCATCTCTCATTGGTAAATGTATTTTAAAAAACAGAAGTCTTCCCAACATCAATCTGGGAAGAATAAAGATATTAGCTGATGCATAACATCTACTAACCTTTTTCTCCAACAAATGGCAAAGACCATGTGAAAACATCCATAAAATTTGGTAGCCAGTAAGGATGAGGAGAACAATTGAACTGACGAATATTCATCACATTGTTTTCATATTTTAATACAGCAGCTAAAATGGAATTCAGACATTTTGAAAAGAATGGTTAAAACCTGTGAGCACCACAAAGGTAAAATCAAAGGCTTGGCTTAGGCCTATTTATACTGTAGACTAAATAAT
>WEIU01005401.1:14725-37841 GCA_013389925.1 Aegithalos caudatus | reverse complement strand
AAAAAAAACTCTGCATTTTTCTTCCCGGTCAGGTCTGGTAATTATGGAAGAAAATATAACCAATCTCGTCTTTACTTAGTGATCTGGAAAAAAAGGTCTTCACATTCACAGAATACATTTTGCAACAGTGAAGTTTCAAAATACTGATATCAGAAACAAAATATTTTCATTTTAACATGATCAATCTAATACACTTCCTTTTACCTAAAATTATTAAATAAGAGAAAATTTTTAACTCAATATTTTACAAGAACAAGGGAGATCTCAAACAGGTCTGTGGAGCAAGATACTTCACACTAAGTGATCCAAAGCTAGTTGATATAATGTATATAGAAGGTATTTTAGTCTGTAGTGTAAAGCTGATAGCCATATGTAACAGTTTCTATATAAAAAAATGTGTTATCAAATACAGGGGAAACATAGAAAGATATGGATACCTAATGTTTCCTTAGTTCATCCACTTCCCACCAGATAATGAATGCAACTAACAGAGTTTAACAGTTTATTTAGTTAAATACTGATGATGAACCCAAATGTAAGGTGAGAACAACACAAATTATTTGGGAAAAATACTAAGGTTTAAAGGTAAAGTGCACTTTCTAATGATTTCTTAAGCATCCATTTTCCACTACACAGCCAGACAAATAAACCAAGAGTCCAGTGAAATAATTCTTGATTGCCAGTGGTATAAATGATTTTCTAGCTGACAAAGGTGGACCTTCTCTGTAAAAGCAAAAGGTTAAATTTCCTGAGAAGAAATGTCATTCATGCACTAGAAGGATATCCTTAAATGGAAAGAAAAAGGTTTCTTTTCATCCACCTGTCATACTGTTACAAGTCATATAGTACCTCATGGACAAATGCAACTCAAGCACTGAGAGATGCCTTGGGATATAATGTCAGTAAGGTTAAAAAGACAGAAAACTTGGTTTTTACAGATGTATTTTCCTTGAATCATACTCTTCACAGATCCTTTTTGCCACGTAATTGATTTTCTTTTTTGCTAACATCCATCCCAAAGATCTGAAACATGTAGCTGTACTTTTGTGCTGATGGTCTTGAATAACATTTGCTTGTGATACTGCACGACGTACTGCACCATGGAGAATACCAAGAATTGGTTCTGCATGTTTAACCAGAACTCAGTGGTATTCCTTAGATCCTGATACACATCATCAAAAGATGGCTCCACTTATGCTGCTAGCTGTGGTGTACTGCAGTCACCACCCACATGGTTAAATTGTGTACTCCTTTGTTGAGCTAATTGTGGGTTTAAGAGCTTAAAAGGCCAAGAGCATTTTCTGGTTATTAAAAGGTGTTTATTATATAAATGCATCAGTCTCGAAGGCTGGGGTTCTAAGAATGCAGTCTTACTAAAAGTTAAAAGTAAGGCAAGAAGCAACTTAACAGAGAATCCCAGCCACGGGGTAAAACAAGTGGCAGGGAAAACCTGGCCCAGGGGAGAAGGCTGATCAACAAGGAGTTCTGATCACAGGGGAAAGCAGTCTGGCAAGAGGGTCCCAGCTGCAGGGAAAGGCAGATTGGGAAAAGGGTCTGGCTGCAGGGCAAGGTTCCCGGTCCCAAGCAGCATTCCCCACAGAAGGGGCTGAAGCAGGAAAGGCTGCTGCACCCGAGGCAGCAGCAGCACCCCCACACAGCAGCAGTAGCAGAAACAGGAGAAGCATCCCCCAAGTGATATAAGACCTGAAAAAGTCCTGGCAACACCTCCTTGGCAGGATTCCTGGGCAGCAGCCTGTTCTCTTTGGTTGTAGTTGGCAGGAGGATGGATCGATCATCGAAGAATCAATGAATGAACACCATTGCCTCCAAATCAGGGGATTTTTATCCATAAATTCTAAATGCATATTCACATCCTAATCTATGGGGTTGTGCTAGCTGACTGATTGTTCAGGCATTTAGACTCTGTTTTCTTAAAACTTAAGCCTAACTTCTATTTCATATTTACATGCCTTAATATATTTTAGTTTCTCTAAAGGCTTCAATTTAACGCCTGTATCCTTCTTTCCCCCTGGGGAACCCAGGGGGCTTACACTCCAACATACCTTCAACATGAATAAATATTGTTATTTTCCCATGGGAGATTTCTATTTTCTCAAATATGGCAACAACGAAATATTTTGGAGCATATATCTTCAGAAAATAAAATGGCTTTTAATCTTCAAGGTATCTTTTACTTCAGATGTAGATTAGTCTTCTTTTAAAACTTAACCCTGTTTTTTGTTTTTTTTTTTTTTTCCCCAGGTGTTGTTCAAGTAATCCCTGCAAAATTTTTTGCCACACATAATTTTTGCCGCCTGATTTTCTGATTCCTCAAGGACTAAAAGCAACATGGAAATAGTAATAGAACTTTTTTCCCCCTATATTTAATTTATAAATATATAAACATATGTATGGTTATAATATATATGTTTAAATATTTTTCATATGCATATTTTAACAAATATATTAATATTTACATATTAAAATACTTTTAATAAAATAATTAAATAGTAACAATATTAAAATAATTATTAAAATAAATTTAATAATGACTCATTCTTGATATTTTAATAATGACAATGTGAAATGTACATATTTTTCACACTTTGTATTCAGTTAACGAAGAATGCCAAAAGCAACGGTATTACTGCTATGCATAGAGCTGGAAGTTGGAGAGATAGAAGTACTTTCCCCACCTCCCAAAGTAGTGATTTTCTAAATTAGTCAAGTGATTTACAGCCTCAGATTTCTGATATTTTTACCAGTTTTGTTGGGTTTAGTTTATTGTTTGTGGTTTTTTGTTTTTTTGGGTTTTTCACAGAGTTATGGTAACATGTGAGAACAGACTTATTGATTCCCTGTATTGTACATATTTTTTAAAGTTTTTGCTATTATTTGCACAACATTCTCCCTCATTTCAATTTTTATTATTTCATGTATTTTTATCGTTTCACCTCTTTAATTTTCATTTTTACTTCTTGGTATTCCATTGCTTCCAGCAGCAGTAATTTTTCACATGCATTTTGACAAGCTGCTAACTATAGTCTAGAAGATGCAGCAAAGAAATATCTATAAGTAAATGAGAATAAACAAGTTTATTTAAAAACAAGAAAAATATTTGTACATAAAATTAACTTTGTGTTCCAGTTTATGCAGTAAATGAAATTTATTGTTTTCTTTAGGAATCCCAGATAATCAGAAAAATACTTTGTTATACTCACTCCTCAATATTTTTATGGCAACAATGCCCCAAAGCTCCAACAAAAAAAAATTTAAGAATTTGCTGGGTTAGAGGGAAATATATATGAAAACATAGATTTATGTTTTAAAACATCAGATTCAGGCTAGATATTGCAAATTTTGATAAAACCTTGTAATATTACATTTGCATTAGATCTTATTCAGTTAGCAAGAGCATTACCCTCGCTAATAAAAATTATGCTTGGAAAACAGTGTAAATATTTGTACTCCTCAAAGTGGAGTTAAACAGTCACATTATGTCATTGCAAATACTGAACAGTCTTATCAAAAACTACAAAAAATGGAAACTAATATTTACCCTGTTCCCTTTGAAAGCAAGACCATAACAAGAAAGAATGTGAAGTTTTAAGTGAACTTAATGATTCTGAAATAACATTTGGCGAAACACTAGAAACAATATTGTGCTTTTTGCTTGTTTGAATCATGTTTTGGTTTTAAACACAGATTAGATTCCAAATATAGTTTCAGCTGTTGTTACAGCTTGACAGTTTTTTGGAAACAAGCTTAGAAGAGGAAATCTTAAATGTCTGATGAACAACAATTTCTAATAATGTTCTAAGGGACAGTTATGAAAGCATTCAAATAGGACATAATATAGAAATTGATTAAAAAACAAAACAAAACAAAAAACTTGATTAAAAATTGCAGTCCCCCACAAAATCTCCTGAATGACTGTTTAAATTTGATTCAGTAGAGACTATTTTAGATTCCAAATTCAAGTTAGAGGGTTGTGGAAGGAGAGAGATTTTTAGAGATAACAGTTCTTCATGTGTGTCATGGTTTGACACTGGCCAGATGCCAGGCACCCACAAAAGCTGCTCCCTCACCCTCCCCTGCAGCTGGACAGAGGAGAGGAAATATGATGAAGGATTAATAAATTGAGATAAGGACTGGGATAGAACACTCATCAATTACCATCAGGGGCAAAAAAGACTCAACTTAAAGATATAAAGTGAAAATATTACTAAGATCAGAGTATGAAAATGAGAAGTCAAATAAGCCCTTAAAACACCCCCGCCCCCGTACAAACCTTTCTCCCCTTCCCACTGAAAGTGGAGGGAGACAAGGAATGGGAGCTTTGGTCAGAAAACCTGTGGCTTTTCTCACTGCTCAGGGAGAGGAGTCATTCCACTGCTGGATGGTGGGGTCACTCCTATGGGAGACAGTCCTCCATGAACTTCTCTAGCTGGAAAATTACAACTGTGTCACAAACTCTGTTAGATTTCTTCTTAAATATGTTGTGACAGAGGCATTACCAGCATTTTGAATTGGCCCAGCCTTGGCCAGCAGCACATCCATTTTCAGAGCCATCAGGGATTGGCTTTGCCAGACATGGTGGAAGCTTCCAGCAGCTTCTCACAGAAGCCACCTCTGAGGCTCCCCTGCTACCAAAACCCAATACAAAGCACCTTACTTAGCTTCCAAGCAGATCTTTTCTGTGATCTTCCAAGACACAAAGGTGAGACTCACAGGTCAATGGTTCTCAGGGTCCTCCTTTCTACCATTTTAAAAGATGGATACAATGTTTCCCTTTTCCCAGTCTCCTGGACCTGCACCTGATTGCCATGACTTTTCAAATATAGACAGCAACTTGGCAATGACATGAGCCAATCCTCTCAGGACTCTGAGATACATTTCATTGAGTTTCATAAACTTTAGTTACCTTCAGGCTCCACGGGTGGTCATGAACTTGATATTAGAATGTGAAGGACTTTTTTCACCCAGTCCCCATCCTGCTGCCCACCTCCTTGAGAGTTATGGGGAAGCAATCTCTCAAAGTAGAAGTAATACATTGAGGGAATGATGTCTGGATAACAGAATATGGAAAAAAAACCCAGTATCTTATAAACATTAGAAAGAATCATACCACATTGAGACTTAAAATATAACTGTTTGAGATTCATTAATCCTTGTCATAGTTCTGCCAAGACTAGGGAAGTACATGCCAAAACCCCAAGCTTTTGTCAAGAGGATATAGATTTCTGTCTGTTGGAATCTGCCAACAATTTTTATTTCAATAGAAGGATAAGGGTTTTGAGAACATGCACTGAAAAATCGCTATAAAGAGTCAGAAACCGCCTGAGTTAGATAGTAAAAAATGTTGACAAAAAGGTGATAAAAGGGTGTCTTTAGTCACTTTGCCATCATCTTCAGAAGAAATGGATCACCGACACAATTCATAGTCTTTGGAATCAGTCAGGGATAGGATCCTTTCCCATATTTAAACTATGTTTTCAGTGGTTCCCACAGCTGTTCAGACTCAGGGGAGTCTGGATTATTTTTTATCTTTTGTGTAACTTGATATGATCTCATCTCCTATCTCTCAAATATAGTAAATGCTTTCAGTAGCCCAAGAATATCTTCAGGCATCAACATAATACACAGTTGTACAGGATGGCATGTGGAAAAATTACGTTTGTTTAACTTTGTCCATGTGGTCTGGAAATCAACTTTTCTGCTGTGAGGGGAGGTGTGATAATTTGTGTAACAACTTCTGTGAATGATATTTCCAGGTAGCAGCTGGAATTGCTCACCCCACTTCTCTTCCCGCAAAAGTTTCCACTATTTTAGTCCAGGTCTATGCCTCCTAAGAAAAGAAAGTTTCCCCTTCAAACAAATTGAAGAAACATAACTTTCTCCCAAATTCTTTGAATTGGCTTTACATGAGCTCAATGCTTCCCTTGAACTCTCCTTCTCCTCATCTCTTTGCATACCAGTGAAGAAACACATGAACGACTTCATTACACAATGTTAGGAAACTCACCTGCAAGTGAATATTGATGTTCTATTCCTTCCTGAAGTGAATACTTAAACACCTAATGATATATATGCACTGGGTTAATGACTAAAATCTACATGTCCCTATTTCAGAGTGAGGTGTCTAATTATAATGCTATATAGCGTCTTCTTTTGCTTGTTAAACAAATATTGAATTAGCTTTTCTTTGGAAAGAATAAAACTAAGCACTCTTCCCACTGTCCCACTGCTTTGGGATATTAGTTTATAATTTAGAATATATATCTGGCAAAAAGAGGATTTCTCTAGGCAGAAGATCATCTGTTTCTCCAGATGCTTTCTAACCACTGAACTATTGGATTAAAGAAGTGCAGAGAAGTGGAAATAGGGCATTTTACATTCCTGCATTTATATGCTGACTTCCATCTGATAGTGGTCCCTGAGAAAGCTTATGAGATCAATTTTTGGAAGCAAAAATGTCAAAACAATGCTTGAATCTGATCAGACTTAGGCAGACATCTTTGAACTCTCTTCTTACAGTCAAAATACTGAGATAAATGTCAGGTGGGATAGAAAAGGGACTGAAAACTGATGGGACTCTTATGATTTGTCCAATATTCAATTTCCACATAGTTGACAGAGAAAGCACAGTGCTGGGGCTAGCATAATTTTAGTTTATTAATTATTCTGGAAGGAGGGACAGAGTGTAGTTTCATCAGGTTCATGGATGACACCAAACTGGGGGGACCTGTCAGTGTCCAGGTCACTGAAATGTAAATTACTCTATATTCTGATTCTATGAGTCCAGAAAACAATGAATGATGACATAGTGAAGAGTCTTAAGGTAAGGTCTGACATGATTTATTTGCCACTTGGCAATGGCTGCATGTATAAATCCCAGTACCTATTATAAAGGAATAAAATAATTTTCATTAATTGATAAGAAAATAGCACATTTGCCATGATTAATATAAGTACAGCACTCCCATAGTAACAAAAAAAAATTAACTGAATTACAGTTTATTTGTATTATTTGGCAGTATGTCCACAGATCTAAGTAAATGTGACACTTCTCAAAAAATGTCTTGGAAAGTGAAAGCAACTATTCTAGTCTCTTTTAGCATGGTAAAAGAGTTTGCATGTTGTCCAAATAAAATGTTAGCTATTTTAATTTGAATCTTCCCATTAAATACTTTCTTTTTGCAATAGGTGAAAAATCACAATGCATTCTGCTCCAGAAATGTGAATTTTCAGTTTGCCATGTAGAGAAATTGGAAGATATCTAGAAAACTAGAGTTCAAAAGTAAGCAGTGTTCCATTTCATTCTTCTAGCATTAAAATTTAAAATAATCATAAAGAAAAGCAACTTTCCAAATTGCAGTTTAAGTTTTTACATGTCAAGGAACATGTAAACAATTGTAAAATAGGTACATTGATAAGTAGAACGAGATATTAATCATGCTGAAGATCCAAACTTTAAAGATTTTCCCTCTTTAGTAGCTTTAACATAGTATTTTAGAAATCTTTTTGAAAAAAAAAAAATATAGCTTCTATGACAAATGAAATGCAGCTTATGTGGTTATTTTGCTCATTTGAATTTCTAGTTTAGGTCTGTGGATTTACTACAGCATCATTAAACAGAGAGAAATTACTAAACAGATGCTCTTTGCCAAATATGTTGGAAAAATGTTAGCAATTCAGAAACACCTAAAGGCAGCTAATAATCCAAGCATTTTTAACATCAACGGATGATTCTGTACCTGATTAAATGCAGCAGGGGCACATCTATCAGATTTTCAGCGTGTGTAATTTCAAACATTACAAATTAGCTAAAACAAAAACATTCTGATGGGAAGAAATAATTTATACATTAGAGGCTTTCTCCACTTCATGTTTGCAGTTCTGATAAATCGCTATGTAAAACTGTGCCACTGGGATGTTATGCATGCATCTGACAATACATAGGTTAGAGAAAGGTAAACCTTATGAAGAAAATCACAGAAATTAAACCTTTGGTATGTCAACAGAAAGCAAAAATCTAGTTAAAACATAAGCTTTCTTTTATTTCAGAGACATAATCAGTATTATTGTTGTTGCTTTCATAAGAGATAGAAGCAGCTACTGCACTTTTATCTTATTGTGTTAGCGAAGTTTGTTACTAAATCAAATATACTCTGGGCTTTTTTCTGGAGTGCTAGAGTTGAAAAAAGCTGTGGGGTTGCTTGTGATGTGTTCATTAATTTGTCCTAAGAGTCATGAAAATGGATTTTTTTTTTCATAAAATCAACTGAAAAACCCCAAACATAGCTATTGCTTGCTTTCTATAGTTATTTTAATACGGGAACAAATGAATACTTACAGCTAAAATAAAAAGTAATTTTCTCCATACCTAAAATAAAGTCAAACAAGACCCACTACTTCACAAATGTCTAAATCATTTTTAATTTTCTCTCTATAGGTAGGAGACCAACTACAAAACATATCACACCCTTTGTTGTCTGTACTTGGAGCAATCTAGTGGCCCAGAATCTTTACAAGAAATGTTTCTTAGCATTTCGTTCATCTAGATAAGGTTTTAACTTTTTGTCAATTTCATTTAAAATTCTGAGCCTTCTGAAATTCTTCTATACCTGACAGGAATGTGTCTTAAAATTTTTTTTCTTTAAAGAAATTCTGCAACATGTGATTGGAAAACATCAGCTGTAAGATACTTCTGTACCAGTAAGAATGACTGTAGTACTGATTTCATTATTACACATAGCTTTATTTCTGGGCATTGTTATTGTTCTGAAATAAAAACAGATAGAGCACCATTGCTACTGGGAGAGAATCAATGTTTTGTTTATCTAAAAATTAACAGGCTTCCTTAATATTTCTGAGAACATATTCTCAGGAAAAAGTTTTATCATAAAAGAACGTAGTTACAGACAACATTATAAATGTTCAGTACCATCAGTGATGTTGAAAAAAGACAAGGATGAAAGTGAAAACAAAAAGATCACAAGATGCTCCTTCCAAGTATTTAAGAAAGACTTTTTACATCAGACTATGACCCCAAAAATGGGTCAGACCTGAAATTTTTCAGACCTTCAAAGTATTTGGGAGGTCTTTCAAAAGAAGCAAAAATAAAAATAAAAAAATTTAAAAAAAAAATTGAAAAACATTATGATGTCTGAAAAGTTAAACTTAAAAAAAAATAAGATTAAATATATGGGAATGTTTCACCTTTTGAGACATTTGACTACAGGCTATGTGTGATAAATGTGTGGCAAAAAAATAGATAACTTTTTCTCCTATATTTTTCCTCTGTGTGTGTATACATGTGCCTGTAAAACCTTAAGACTATTCTACTTACTTCAGTTTTTCAGTATAGGTATTATTATAAGTATCTTTTGTGTTTGAATATAACAGATTTCAGCACCTAGATGCAGTCAAAAAATAAGGCATATTTTCTGCAGTTCTTGTGTTTGTGTGGTCAGAAGACACTTTAGAATATGAAAGATATTAGCTACATCTATTTTGTTGGTAATATTCAGAATTATATTTTCATTTATTGAATTTTCCTTTTATGTAACCAGGACAGAAGCTAAAAAATGTATGTATTCTGTTCTACATGAGTAAGCATCATGTCACACCATAGAAACTACAAGTTGTTTGATTTATAGATGCAAATCCCAAACACATGATGGTAAAAACACTCTGCTTTTGTTTTGATAAGCTTAGCAATTCACACCAATAAAACATAAGACACAAATGTTAAAACAGTTTTAAAATTTCATCCATAAAGTCATATTTTCTTCTAAAATAAATTACCCTCTCATAGGATCATCCCACTGGACACTACAAAAATTATTTTATCTAGTGTACAAATAATTTAAACATTCCAGTTGTTAAGCTTGATTGAATTTGAACATTACTTGAGGTTCATAATCTGTTCAAAACAGAATGTGTGATGATCAGACAAAAGACTCTCAAAAACAAAACTGAAAAGCCAGAAAGACTGAGAAGCAGAGACTAGAAAATAAATTAGCAACCAAACAGAAATAGAATGAAAGAAAAATGTAAGGAAAATGTCAATTCAAAACAGTTTACCTCATTCCTCTGAAAGACTGAAACAAATACCAACAAACTTCTCAAGAGCGAAGTAATGGTTCTGAACCTTATGTAGATTTGAGCTACAGAAAAGGAATTATGACAGAAGAATATCAGCCTTGAGCTCACTACAGATACAATTTTCTATTGAATAATTTTTTGTGTGCACACACATCCAGAGTATAAACTGATTTACTTGCTTACAACATTTATGTGGTATATTTCCTGACCTCATATATTAATGGGTTTGATTTTTTTTAATTACTCATCTCTATTGACTGTCAGAAGAGTTAGTAGTCCATAATACCCACATTAAAAATGGAAAGAGCTGGCCCCACCTTTATCAACAACTAAATTTACAAGTAAATATGTCCTTACCTGCTGTGCTTTGGGATTAACCAAATTTAATGTTCTGACATGTTCCACTGTACTCTTCTCCATAGAAGTTACTAGATGGGGAAATGTCTTGCTTAGAGGGCAAGTTTAGGGATAGGTGACCATCAACCTATTCAGTCTCAGCCAGATGGATTTCACTTCAAACACATCCATGGCATAGCTTAAGGGCCCCAGGAGCCTTGGAGATGTAACTTTAACTGCATAGAATATTTTGAAGACAGAAAGGGGATAATTACAATATAAGTAAGTGTAGGAATATTGAAGTGATGCACATTGTTGTTATGCCCAAAAGGAAGGTCTCAATTTTCTATTACTGGCCTTTCTTCCATTTCTTTTTAGGCAATTACAGATATATTTTACCTTAGTAATAAGATACACATAAAAATTATGTATTGTTCTAAACTTTAGAAGACATTAGTGTTTATCAGTCAAGATTTGAGGCCCATACATTTCCAAGGTTTTGCATTATTTAATTCCTCATGAAAATGTTGAGGTTAAGGAAAAAAAAAGACAGGATATTTCTATATCAATTTTAAAACTGCTGGAAAGAATAGACTATTATTTCCCAGTTCCAACTACTTTACAGAGGTCAGTATCTGTTCATTCAAATGATACTAGAGGCTGGCACAACTCCATCACAGAAAATTGGTACTGGCAGTGCCTATAACATACTAGTCTTTAACAATAGAAAAGTTAACAAGATCATAATGTTGCAGTTATTGACAAATATTCATCAATATACCTCTCTTGACTGCTGTTAACAAAGGGCAAGGTAAATCCAGGAGTTTCTGCTAACTGTTCTTGAATTGATTTTTTAGCTTTAGAAGGAAGACTTTCAGGAGGACTTAATTGTTTTAGCCACTTAGCAGTACAGACAGATGTGTAATTGTGCTAAAAAAAAGAAAATATATACCTTTTTCTCAAAATGCTTTCTACCCCTCCTTCCTGAGAAACCAAGCAGAGTAATGATTACACACATACCTCGTAATTCCAGCTTGTCAGAAGCCTAAGTAACTAGTTTCTTATAGATTTTTTCCTCACATTATCATAGAAAATCTGATTACAGGCAAGTCAACGACTATCAATATTTTAACATGTGCAAGCTAGCAATAATGACTGCATAACTTAATAAATCATTATATTTCTCTGGAAATACCAATGGTTCTTCCAATAATATTTATGAGAACCAGACTGAGGTAATAAAATTTATGTCAAGTTTAGTCTTTGTTTATAGATCCAAGGCAAATAGGTTTTTTCCCACATTAGTTCTTGTATAAATATTTGAATACCTGCATGTTCCAATTATTCACTCCAGTAGTATCCAAGCCTGCAAATTTATCTAATGATAATACACATTATAGTTATTTTCTTTTATTTTCCTCCTACCTCAGAATGGTCACCCTTTTTGTGTTTATTACAATCAACTTGGCCCTTTCTTCAGAAGTTTCAGTGATATCCAGTTGTATTTTAAGTTTTGTCTGACATTCAGTAATTGTTGGGAGGGGAAAAGTTTCTGCTATGAAGACTTCCAAGAGGGAGAAAATGGTGTTTTGTATCAACTTATAGTAGTTTCATTTTTCCTATGATATCTATGTTTTCCTAATAGAAATTAAAAATGCTCCAGATTTACAAATTTGTTTTTCAGCCTTAGTGATGATACTTGATTTTGAATCTATATTCATCACTGTCCTTTTACCACCTCTGTTGTGCAAGGGACCAACAAGCCATCAAAAAGGTAATGGAATATTGCAACCTACGTATAGCTTTAAGCCTACCAGCTACAATCTGATCTTCACTGGATATAAATCAGGTGACTTGAAAAATCCTACACAATTTGTATCAGCTAAGGTTATGGTCCTTGTTTTTCATCATGCTTGCAAAGAAGATCATTAACTTTAGTGTTACATATCAACCTTAAGGCTGAAGTATAGTATAAAAATTTAACATATTAACCTAGGAAACTTACCTTCTAGAATGGTAAGACAGACCATGGAAGGGAAAGCAAAGACAGATCCTCATAATCATATTATGGTGGTAAGTCTACCTCATATGTTAAATTACATCCTTTCCTAATTAATGTTATTACATATGCCTTTTATATGTATTTGAAATTACAGGTTAAAATATATTTACATTCTTCTACAGCTACATATATTAAGGAAAAATATGCTTTAATTTGAAATATTGGACATTGCTGAAGTATGTACTCCCAAATATGCTGAGCCATCTATAATTAATAGTCCTTGGTAATCATGGTAGCAGAGCATTCATTTCATTAGTTGCACATTTCATGAAAGGTAGGACTGTAACTGTAAGCACACTAAGGAGAGAAGGGAAAAAAATTACAGCAAACTAAACTCTTAAATATCTAGAACACTATTATTCATATACATCAAAACTCATGTCATGCCTACTATAATTAGACTAAAATCCTTACTTAGTCATAAATTCTGAGCAGATTAGGAACCTATAAGATTTGGATTCTTACCAGCATTAAACATGGATGTAAGCAAACACCGTTCTGTAGTGTGTAGGCTGCTTTTTAATTTAATGTCTCAGGAACATCTATTACATTTTCTTAACATGTACAGAGGGTTAAAAAACCTTTCACAGAAGGCTGATAAAAAAAAAAAGAAATCTGAAACTCTCCTGAACATCAGATTATAGAAAGATAATATGAGTAATTTTGGCTTGCAGTGAGCATTAAAACATTACAAAGTGAGATGGAAAAAAAGATCAAGTGAATATCTGAATATTAGGTAGTATTAGAGAAGAAATTTCTTTGGATTTCTATGAGGCCAAATTCAAGCTGGAGAACATGGTCAAGGCAATTCCAAACACAGATACATACAGAGTGGAGAACGAATTAAGACCAGCCCCGAGGACAAGGACTTCTGTGGAGGGAGCAGTGAATGTGGAGCTCAACATCACCCATTAATGTGCCCTTGCAGCCCAGAAAATCAGCCTGTCCTGGGCTACATCAAAAGTGGCATGGCAGAGGGATGTGATTCCTCCCCTCTAATTTGCGCTCATGGAGTACTTTGTTCAGCTATAGGGCCCCCAACATTGGGAGGACGTGAACCTGTGGGACAGAGCCCAGAGGTGGGACACAAAGATGGTCAGAAGGCTGGAGCACCTCCCATATGAAGAAAGGCTGAGAGCCGGGATTGCTCATCTTGAAGTTACCTTGTGGCAGCCTTTCATTATTTAAAGAGGACCTACAAGAAAGTGGGGGAGGTATTTTTGCTAGGACATATTATGACAGGAGAAGAGGTTATCACTCTAAACTGAAAAAAAGGTAGATTTAGATCAGATACTGGGAAAAGTCTTTTACTGTGCTGGTGATGAGGCCCAGGAACAGATTGGCCAGAGAAGCTGTGGGTGTCCTGTTCTTGGAAGTGTTCAAGGCCAGATTGAATAGGGCTATGAGCCACTTGATCTAGTGGAAGATGTCCTTGCACATGGCAGGCAGATTGGGACTAGACGATTTTTCAGGTCCCTTCCAACACACCCTATTCTACAGTTCTGTAAAATAATGTTCCCCTGTATGAAGATTTATCTTACATAAACATATACTTCTATATATTACTTAGGAACTAAAAAGAGGAAGTATTCATTAAATGGAAGTTACTCAGACAAAGAACAAGTGCAAACACTACCATGTGAATGCAGGTGCAGTCTATAGAGTAACATACTTTTCTCAACAGCAGCTATTTCTTCTGCTCTAGATGCCTTTGTCTCTATGAAACACCTATAACATATTTCTATGTGTCCCCACCACGACAATTTGGAGTACGTTTATTGCTTATATAGATCTTGCCTATCAAGTAGTAGAAATATCAGAAATATATTTTTTTCATCTTTTCTTTAAAAATATCTGAGATAGTTTTCATGTAGCTTGTTCAGCCACCATGTCAGTATAGTACAAGTGCCACAATAGTGCTGTATACAGCTTTCTGGGACTGCCTCATTTGCTGCTTGGAATATTGTGCTACCATAATTACACTGATAGCTGTACCTGAGAGATCTTATTTATGTCTTGTTTTGTCCACACAATATACATTTTCTCAATTTCTATTAGACGATACCCTCAGAGATGCATCTTAATTGAGGCAGGGTACAGTGTATGCTGAACTTAAGTATTCACAGACACCTATTCCCCCAGTAATACTGCAATGTAGTTCTAAAAAGCAATTTACTAAACTCTTCTGGAAGAAAAAAAAATAGGCAAGTTAATATTCCACAAACCCATTCCTGTGACCCAGCCTTATGTAATGTAACTCTCCCTTAGGGATTATGAATTATTCTTCATGTATTCACTCACTTGTGATACTGTGTTTTACAGTAGAAATTCCTTGTTTTATACCCAAGACCTCTTTAATAATAAACAATTTCTCATCTAAAAAAGAAATAAAGTATATGCTTTAAAACACTATGACTATAACACAGACATCTCCACATAATAGCATAATATAATTTGAAATGGAAATAGAGAAAAAATATGCACATCTTGCATTCATCAATAAACTTCACTATTGAGAACAGTTTGTATATACAATAATTATACTAGCTTGCCAAGAAAGACATCTTTCTTAAAAAGTGATTAAATGAGAACATTTAATAGAAAGGCAATGAAACCATTTCTATATTTCTGCTATTTCTAGTAAGAACGTGTACTGTACACTTACCTTCCACAGTGAACTTCTTGTCTCCACTATGTTGTATGCTGAAAGTTTTAAAAGGTCAGTCTGTGTTCATGCTCATTTGTCTTCATTCTAATTTACTTCTTTGCTTTATGTTCCACAAAAAAAGTCTTCAAATGTTTTCCTTATTTATTTGCCTAACATCATCAATTCCACAAAGAAAAAGTCAAGTGGCAAGATAGTAGATAAAGAAAGGTGATTGGAGCAGAACATTATCTAAGGCTGGTAAAATACAAGTCTCTGTTGAGGTAATAAAAGCCCTAAAAATACTATTCAGCTGGCATAATGCCTAGAAAAACTAAACAGAGGGTTATAGTTATTCTGCAATAACTTCTCCCCACACCACTCCATTTTTACAGTTTTCTCCCATTCCAATGTGGGTCCTTCACGTGTAGTGGTTCTGACAGGACCCTGCTCTGGGTCCCCATGGGTTGCAGATTTCTTTAGTCTGCTCTGGCATGGGGTCCTTCATGGGCTGCAAATGGATGTCTGCTTCCCCATGGTCCTCCATGGGCTGCAGGGCAACAACTTCCTTCATCCTGGTCTTCTCCATGGGCTCCAGGGGACTCTTGTACCTGAAGCCAGGAGTGTCTCATCCCTCTTTTTCTCCTTTGACCTTGGTATGTACAGGACTGTTTCTATCACTTTTTTTTTTTTCACTCTCTCACAGCTGGTTTCTGAAAGATTTTATCACAGAAGCTCAGGAATATTGTTCAACAGTGTCCTGCAGAAGATCCCCTGGATGTGGCTTTAATCAGATGGAACCAGCTGTACCTGGGATAGGGCAGCCCCTTCTCTTTTCCCAGATGCCGCCCCTGAACTGCTGCCACTGCCAACACTTGGAAATATCAACCAAATACAAAGGCAGGGAACAAAGACCACAGTTCAGCAACAGAATCTGCTGAGGAGTTCTGCATTTTTCAGTAGGGGTTGGGTCTATGACAGAGCTTTCCTTATTCTTCTTACTTGAGGCTTAATTACATGTTACCTAGAGAAGGGATGAACAATGGTACAGTTATTCACCTTCTTTAATAAACTTCAATTAGGGACTCTCCTGTAATGGCTGGAAACCTCCAGAACTCTGTAATCAAGTCCTATAAATGGGGCTTATATTTTTGTGGGTTTTTTCTTACCCTGATTTAGATGCAAGGGAGAAATACTGACAAGATATTCCCAAGAGATCAAAACAACAAAAGGTTTACTACCAAACTTCAGAAAATTAGGGAACTCTGGTAAAAGTTTAAAGCAATATTCAATCAGCATCAAGCATCTCACAAAACATTAACTTAGCAAGCTCTAAACCTATTCAATTAGCAAATTCCAACCTATCTGAATTTAAGTTACTCAAACTTCTTGAAGAATGAATTAGAAGAAGAGATACAAAAGAGAACAAATATAATTACCCCTCATGTTTCATCTGGTGTAAAATCCAGGGGAAGGTAGACTCAAGACATGTGCTTTTACTGTTCTTTGTCTTAAGTACCTTTTGGCTTTCCTCGGGTCTTCTCCCAGGTGGGACTTCTGGTCTGGTGTCCAGTCAGGAGCTGGGTTAGAGGCTCCAGGGGCAGGTGAGAGCATTGCCTGCCATGTGCCACGGCTTGGTGACCATTGCAGAGGCTGGGATGCAGACCCCAGTGGGGTGAGGTGTGCAGAGCAGGGCATTGGAGCAAGACCCAACCTGTCCTTTCCACTCATATATGTGCACAGGAAGTTTCGAGCCCCAAATATTCTCCAGTCTCTCACAATGGTAGATCACCAAAATTGTTTGAGCTTTAGAATATAAACCATGGCTGAATTCAGGAGTACACAATAAACACTGTCTATTTGTGAAGTTTTTCTTTTACAAAGTCTTACATTTCTGATGATTTGATGTCAAAGCTGATTGATCTCAGAAGAAACATTTCAGATCTCTGTGAAGCTCATAGGAATTGCAGCTGTTTGAACAAGGAAGATGTTAAGATCTTTTTTAATTTTATTTTTTAAAACAAAGGTTCCTCTCCTTCCTTTCTTCCTTCCTTCCTTCCTTCCTTCCTTCCTTCCTTCCTTCCTGCCTTCCTGCCTTCCTGCCTTCCTGCCTGCCTGCCTGCCTGCCTGCCTGCCTTGAAAAGGACCCAATCACTCTTTACCTGAAATTCATCTTCCTGTGAACTGAAAGGATCCAGCACACAGAGTAAATGCATACTTTCAACAGAAATAGAGCAGAAACTATTTTGAGGACTGAGCAGGTGGCTGCAGTGGTAATGTCCAATTGCACAGAGTTCAGCCATGATTCTTTCTTCATACTAAGAACTAGACCTGGCATCATAGAAAGAGCACAAATGTTTCTTTTAGCTCAGTTCACAAAAGCTAAGTAGTTATCATGTAAGCATGTCTGATTTATATTTAATCAGCAGGTTCTAAATAAGCTTATGTTTCTTAAATAAAACTAAAGGATGCTAGATATTGCTTGTCTGTAAGAATACCAAGTTTTAACATACATTTCAGTCATACATAGGAATATTTATCATTGATTATAGTGGATGAGTGTTAATGCAAATTTGACACATTTAGTCATCTAAATTTTGGATTTGACCAATTCAGATCAGTTGCCTTGATAAAAATTATTCTCATTTGGGATTATATCTGACAGGATCTACAGAAAACTAATGCTGTCCTGGGTTGCCAGCTGAAGTCCAGTGCTTTCAAAGAAAATAGATGACTACCCTTTGTTAACAAGGTCTGAATCTAAATAGGAATCAGAGCCCTGAGTAAGTCAATTTATGTCATTGCTTAAATACAAACATAAATTGCCATTGTAACAGCAGCAGAGTATTCAAGCCATCTATATATATATATGAAGATATATGTCAAATATGGTACAAGAAAGAGATGCACACTAGGGAGATGCCTAAAATTTTTGACCTGCAATTACAAACCAGATAAAAACAACTTGTGAACATTTAAATAATGGCACAAGTATGTGTTTAATAAACTGAACTATACCATGCTAAGCAATCAAGGCCATTAAAAATATACATTGTCACTGCAAATTCCACACTTAATTAGCTGCACTGAGAAACACTGTGTGTGCTAATGGGATCAACCAGCCAAGGAAATACTTTCAGACCCTTCACCAGTTGGTTCTTCAGGGAGATGAAAAAGGCATCTCTACACATTTTAACTAACAATGCCACTTTAAAGTCTACTATAAGTGACTTTACCTGTGAAATGACTACGACATCATTTAATGTGAGACTTTACTAGTAACTGCAGAATTTGTCCAGTTGATATATATCAATTTTAGATAAGCTAAGCAATGTTTAAGTGAAATTTGATTAGCTGTTATACATGTTCATGGAGAGTCTGTGTTCTCAAGTTGTTTTTCAGCCCATGTTATTGTTCCTTAGTGCTGCACTATCACTTGTTGATGTTAGATTTGAATTTTGAATTTAAATTTCCTTTTCACTGCTTTCTTCTCCCCATAGTTCTACACAGTCATTCTTCACAGTCTTTCTTCATAGATCTCAGCTGTTATGCAGAATTCATTTCTATCTGGTCTGGAGCTGCATCATACACACCAAGTGCAGGTGACCCTGAATTCTGTCTTAATTACTGTGGCCTTCAGTACTGCCTTAATCCAGTTAATATTCTCCCTGCTTTAATACTATGAGTGACAAAAAACATAACAACAGAGAAGACAATCAGCCTTCAGAAGAGCTAGTTGTTAATTCAGGAAAGTGAATGGGCTTAATGGAATTATGGCAAAGGATTTATGCCCCTGATATTAATACAGCATGATCTTAAGAACTTGGAATAAAAGAAAATCCCAGGATATCAGGGGTGAAAACATTTAATCCTTAGGATTCTCTTCTAAGTAATTTAAAAATTCTACTTTCTTTTGTAGTCTCATGTAAATTGCTCAAGAGTGACTGATATTCAGTCTTCTAAAAGATTCTTAGGAACTGTGAAGAACATTTACTTTCAACTATGATCTCTCTATTGGCTCTGTAGTTTCATTCAGAGCTATTCCCTTTTTAATCTGTGATAAGATATCAGCAAGAATGATCCCATAGAGATGGTGAGTTTCAAAATCTGTTCATCCATAACAGCTGGTGTTGGGGCACTCAGTTTAATGTATAGGCACTGGTGCAAAATAAGAGAAGGAAGAACAAATGCTTCAGTCTTTTCTTTTGGACTGTATAAGAAGCCTGCTCAAGAACCTCTACTGTGCAAGCCACAACTCAGTGTTCTTTTCTAATTAAATAATAAAAAATCAGGTAGACAAAAGGAGGAATTAGACTGAAACATATGCTAATGTTCATCAAGGGCAAGTCTTTCTTTAAAACCCCTTGCCAGCTTTCTCATCGCTACTCATTTTCTAAGTAGGCATCTATCACAAAGAATAATGTTTGTAAATTTCCATGGTGCCAGGAAGGTGCAGCAAAGATGACATAGAGAAACATATTGTCACACTATGCAAAAAATCAATAAACTCAGAAAATATCTTGGAGAAAACAAATTCAAAGAAAACACACTAATTAATATTCTCTCTCTCTCCCTCTCTGACCTGGAGACCGCAGGAGCAGTAGAACAAAGAAATCTGGGAAACAATGAACACAGGATCTTGTTTTTACAGAAACCCTAAATGGCTTAACCTTAAAAATTTTAATTCTAAAGAGTCTTGACAATTTACAAGAATGTTAGTTTAAATAACAGAAATTTTTGATAACTTAGGCTGTATCACCTAATAAGAATCCCACAAGTACTCTTACAGCATTCTAAAATATTGTTTTTTGCCTAACCTAATTATTATTTTTACTTTTTGAATGTTTCATGTGCTTCTTTGATCCTTACATTGTAAATTCCTGAAGTCAAACATGGACAACTTGTTTCTTTAATGTCTTTATCCACCTATAGAGCAACAATCTGACATTTTTAGTATTCAACTACCTAATACAATCTAATATATACAGTAAGAATATTGTGTCTATATGACTCAGTAAAGAGATAAACATTTCATTTTGTAACAGGTGCTGATTTTATTGATTCAATTATTGATCTGCACCTGTGCAGTGAGAGTAGTATGAAAGTCCTGCTACATGGTTATAGTTAATGAGATAGTTCAACTCTACATCTGTTTAGAGCATTTTGGAAACTGCAACCTGCAGGGCTGAGGAGCAGAATCACAAGAGAGAAAAAGAGGTGTTTGTACTATTATTGAGGTTTCTTGACATCTGAATTTTAAAGATTTTTTTTTGTGATTCTTATTATTCATGAGTTTCATATCCCAGTCAAGTAGATATTTTAGTATAATATTGTAATATAATCTTGTATCTGTGTTTCACAGTATGTTTGAACTGTTTTGCAAAGATATAGACTGTTCATTTCTATTTAGAATAAGTCAATTTTAATTTGTATTAAACAGGTCTTTGATAATGAGACTCTCTTCAACATGTCTTTCAATTTCCCTGTAGACCTGTAGAGCTTGACAAGGATATTTTTGGCAATTATGATTTAATTAAATATTCCCTAAAGAGTTGTTATATAAAGTGAAGTCATATAAGCAACTGACAGCCACTTAAAATCAATACTTTTTGAAGACATAATTCTCACCATTCTCATCAAAGTCTTGAAAGAAGGCTTTGATTTAGCATGGATTATAATGTGGGATGGAAAGTTAAACTTCGTTGTTGTTTTCACAGTCTCCAGAAATGTCACTTAAAAAACATGTCAGAAGCTTACTATAAATGATGCCTTAAGTTTTAACTTTCAAGTATTTCATATTCTGTTCTGCCAGAATTCTGGGGTGTAGTTCTGAGCCTCATAATAAGTACTAGTAAGGTCTCTTTATATATTAGCGAGAAAAAATGAATCCTTTTCTTGCTGAAGACCAAGGACAATTTACAGTTCCAAAAACATAAACAGTGGACTGAAGGGAGAAACAAGGATGAGACCTCACAACCTGAAGCTGTAATTGACAATTAAACCCCAATATGCAAATGGACCNAGAATTATGGGGTGTAGTTCTGAGCCTCATATTAAGTACTAGTAAGGTCTCTTTATATATTAGCGAGAAAAAATTAATCCTTTTCTTGCTGAAGACCAAGGACAATTTACAGTTCCAAAAACATAAACAGTGGACTGAAGGGAGAAACAAGGATGAGACCTCACAACCTGAAGCTGTAATTGACAATTAAACCCCAATATGCAAATGGACCAAAACTTATAAAACCATGAGACCTCATGACCCGTCATCCATTTAGTGACGATTTTGGGTCCACCTTGGGTGTAGCCTTGGTCAGGCCCTGTCCTACCCAAGGCGTACCCTAAAGGCCTTTCAATAAATATCTACTTTATTATCTAGCACTGTCCAGTCTCTGTTTCAGGTCAGCCTTCCCAAGGCATCATTATCAATAAATATATGGATAAAGAAAGTTTATCTTACAATTGTATTTGTATTCAGCCCTACATTCTTATAAGATGGGAACTATAGTATCTGCTTGTTGCTCAAATTACATCTACTAAAAATATTCTTAGTTGAAAATTGTCGCTTTTTTTCACTGAAAATACATTTTTGGAAAATGAAAAAGAAGGTAGTGAAGAATGAGTATGAAGAATCCGTCTTGTGTAAGAGTGTGATAATCTAAAAGTGAAGAAACACATCTAAATTTTGAAAAAAAATAGTAAAACTAATGCAAATGCTTTTTTCTTTTCTTTTTTTAACATGCTGTAGTTAATTCTAAGAAGTCCCAAATGATGACTAGTTTTTGATTTTTCCTTATTTCCAGTGAAAGTTGTCCTTTTACCTTGTCTCTTCCTATTTATCAATTCTGTAATTTCAAATTACTTACACTGATACATTTGCTTTTCAAAAAGAAAAAAAAAAAGTCTGAAACTCTAAAATTAAGAATACTGTATATATTTCTCTTTAGTGTGTAAACACAAGTACTATCAGCAAAAATAAATGGGGAAAAAACCTAACATAAAAGAAAAAGGAAATTTATTGTCCTAAATTGGGGACATATTTTTGTGTTATGTTAGAACTTTCTGCTAAGGAAAATTCTACTTTAATTTAATATCAGCCTTTGACATTTTCCATTGTTAACCTTTTTCCATCTTTTAAAATGTGGTCTTAATTTCAAAGACACTAAACTAGAAAGATTACTAAGATTAAAGGAAACTCTCAAGAAGGCAAAAAATATCTTTGTTGTTGAAGTCTGGAAAAACTTACCTATCAGGCAATTATCTAGTTCCTTCTTAACACCCTTGTGTGGAGTATTGGAAGATTCCTTGATATTACTCTGTATTTTCCCAAACTTTTGGGTTTCATTTTGCTGAACCCTTGATACAGAATTTCCTAATGATGACTTAAAGAAGTTTCATGCTTAAAAAGCATTTCAAAAGTTTCATTTCAAAAAAGCATTTTTTTAATCTGCTTCAAATTTTCTGTCTTCCAATGAAACTGAACAAACACAAGTTCTTATGAACCATCTTGAAAAATGCTATTTCACCTCCTCATCTACATCATACACCAAACATGCCTGTTTTATTGTTGCAATTTTAGCTATCAATTCAAGCAGAAGATTGCAACATCAGATTTACTGTGGATCTATATATGTTCTTATTTAGAGCAGGTGAAAAAATGTAAGTGAATTAATACATTAACTAAAAAGGGACAGGAAACATTCAAGATCCACACTGACATAATGATACCCACAGTGCTATATGAACAGAAAGGAGTCCCAGCCGTGAGAGGAAAATAACTCACTATCTCCATTTCAAGAAGATTAACAAACGTTAGTTCATTCATTTTCAAAAAGAACCTGCTTCATTTTCCAAAAAGACACATTGAACTCAAATGAGAAAGAAATGGAAGAGAAATATTATTAGTGATATTTCCCACATAGAATCTGCAAATTGCGTTTAACAGCATTACTAATTCTAAAAAA
>WEIU01005398.1:2089-21660 GCA_013389925.1 Aegithalos caudatus | reverse complement strand
GCTCTCACCTTTAAATGAGTTAAACTGTGGACCTGACAACTTCTTTTCCATGGATATTAAAAGAGCAATTTTTTTTTCCATGAAGAGAATGAGGGAGATTTCTGTAGTAATAGAATTGTCTGTATCACTACATGTTACAGAAAATTGTATTCCTGTTAGAAGTATGTTAATGCTATTAATAGTAATATTAGCATTGGTGTAGGGTCATTAGTAATAACAAGTAGCAAAATCACTTCACACTAAGCTTCGTGGCAGTGAAACTGAAGTTTTCCCCTTTTTTTCTGTAGTTCCATATTAGTATATAGCTTCAGAGCAATTTCAAGAAAAGGTTGCTGTACACTCGAGCATTATGATATTCAGTAAGATCCTGGGTTTTAGCAGACTTGATTTAGCTGCTGATACTTGGTTTTGCCCCAAGATGTGATCTAAATTGAGGGTTTCATAAGAGGAAAAATGCTTGATGGAAGCACTATATCCTATACATAGCTTATGGTTTCAGTCTCTTTACTGGTTTTTCATATCTCAATACATATACCCACAACCTCCAAATTTAGCTGGTGAAGTTCAGAAAAGGATCTAGAATAAGAATTACATACAGTAATAAGAATATTTTATATCTATGTATAAGAACTGCATTTTCAGAATAGTTTTCTGTGTGTTCTGTCCATATGATTCACAAATTATTTGCAAGTTAGGGTTCAATTTTATTTTATTGTGTGTAACACAGTTGTGGTTGGCTGTGCAGCAGTGGAATTGTATGTCTGTGATGTGAGGACACAATTACTCTATCATCAATTGGCACTTTAAAAAAATATTTAGAGAGCCTCTTATATTATGAATTCACTTCTCACTTTCTCAAATATTTACTTACACACACTTTTATTAACTTCTACCTTAGCCTTTAGAGAAAGTAAAGTAGACTAAGGAGAGGCTTTGTTTTAGGTAATTTTTCATATTACAGTTCTTAAGAAGTTGTTCAAGTGTCTTGGGCATTACATCATGAAGAATAACTAGTGTATCTTATCCTTTTTTTTTTTTTTTTTTTTGTCTTTGTGGGAGGTTAATTTTTCCATGCTGTATCAGTCTTCAGGGAAGTTTTTTCCCAGTCTCTCTTGTTGTTAATTCTGTCCCAACATGAATCTGAGTGTAGATCACTATCTCCTTGAATGTTATAGTATCTTTTAGAAATGAGGATTTGATAGTTTCTAAAATTTGTAGATAAGAATTGTTAATAGAAAAGCAATGAAGAGAGCAAAGGACAGGGTGACTGTATTTGTCAGGCACCACTGCCATCCTTTTGTATATTACAATGCAAAAAATTCTTTCCTGTGTGCAGTGACATTTCCTACAAGGCAAAGGAATTCATAAAGTAATGACATGGGACAGGGTTCTGGTCTTTCTCTTCTGTACCAAGAAAATAATTTAAAGATATCTCTTCTTTCAATTTTGGAGATAAGATGGAATAACTGAGACAAAGCAACACTTTGAGAGATTATTTTACAGGCTTTTGCAGTGATAAATAACCAAGGTTATGGTGGCACCTTTGTTTCAGAAATAAAACTTCTATATGGCACATGGAATCACATTTATCTAACTGTGTTGGCACATGCTCATAAAGGAGAGACTGTGAGATTGAATGTCTGAAGAATATTACACTTTCCAAGCTTTGGAATATACGCAAGGCTTTGTGGTTTATTTAATTGAGCTTGTCATGTGGTTTCTGCCTGCACTTCTTGATAAATCATAGATCATCTGATCACAAGTTCTGATCCTGATAAAAAGCTTGGTTTGGCCTTTGGATATTGGATATTCCTTATAAGAGTATTCTTTGGGAGGCTGTAGATGTTCTGCAATAAGGTTAGAATACCTTACATAACACCAAATTTTTTTGGGGTTCTCAGAGTAAATACATTTGAAGTCCTATTATACAAATAATTTTCTTTCTCTGCACATCTAGGATTAAAATAGTGCTGGATTTACTCACCAAACTAATAGAATTAATTTTGCAAGAGATCCTTGCATGAAGTTTTTAGGCAAACTCTTAAGTAGAGATTTCTTATTCTATTTACACTTTGTTGTTAACAGTTTACCTTTGCATTTACACTGTTCTTAGGTACAGTTATTTCCATGCTTTTTTTTAACCCTGAAACATAAACTCTGGTAAGGGAATATATAAACTGTATCCAGGTACTCAATTCCAAATACTCTAATTTCTGTTCAGTTTTTCTACTGCTGTTAAAAGACATGAAATTTTTTGTATGCTGGTATTTAATTTTTTTTCCAGGGAGAAATCTGCTCTAAAAGAGCTGTGAGGAAAACTGCTTGCTGAAAATTCAAGCTGATATGGTAGTTTGCTCACACTTAAATTTAAGCAGATCCTGGAATAATCTAACAATTATTGCATGAACAGACTGAAGAGACTGCTTGGCTATCATTCATGAGCACAGCCTTTCCTCTGATGAACTGTAGCCTACTTGGGATGAGAGTTTTAACCTGGAGATGTTCTAATCTGATCTGGCTGGTTTTGAAGCTTAGTAAAACAGCTTAGCTTTCTCAAACTCCCTAAGATTAGACATGTTTGAACTTGAGATATTGATATGCTGCATGTAAAAACATTCAGGAGTTAGAATCACTGCAACAGTGAAAGAAGAGGGATCATCACGTTTCTGCTTTTAATTTTCTGTAATCCATTAAAAATTAAGTTGGGAAAGGAGAAAATCAAATTAATGACTAGTCAAGTCAATTTAAAAGATAATCTATTGGAGTAATTCAGATGCTTCCTTTTGTCATTAGAGCTTTGATTATTTTTGCAGTCATTTCATCTATTAGCCACAATGATTCATGAAGTAGAAATTGATGAATAAGGTATTTGGGAATCGCAGACAAAAAGAACTTTGTAAGAACCCATGAAACTTAATAAAATTGGGCACTCAGCAGAGTCTTTCAAAAACTTGTTGATTCAAAGTTTTTTACATGCCCTACAATAATTGACCCTTTCCTACTTTCACAGACTTTTTACCTCTTTAGAAGGATGATGTTTAGCTATGTACCTGTCTTATCTCTAAAACAAATCCAATTTTTGGGTCCAGCTTGGAGCTGGAAATGGAAGTGGCTGATTTCTGCAAAGCCAGAAGTTTTACACTCTGCATATAGAGCCAGAAAACTCCCTGCCTTAGTCTTACAATTCCCATGATCACCCTATACCTTTAGGAATGCATTTGTAAGAGCCTTTACAGTATTTACTGTTCTTTGTTTCCTATCAAGTCTGATGGTGACTACTAGTAAGTAAGCCAGAGCAGTACAAATAATGTTATAGAGCAAGATATGAAATCTCAGACTGTATAATTTTGGGACTGTTAAACAAAGTCTCTTGTATTGACAGTTTCTCTTTTTAAAAAGAACTTAATTGGAAAAAGCAAGACTGAAAACCAAAACTAGTGGTTTCTGTGTCTTTGTCAGGCAGTCAGTCTGACATTTTAGTTATAATACATGATCATATTTGTTACCATTTTAATCTAGACAAAATTTTCATTTGAAACTGATGAAAGTTTTTAAAGTTACTGCATTGCTGGATGCTTTGTGCTGTTAGCAGTATTTGTCATTACAGTGTATAAGGAATATGGGAGTGGCATTTTCAAACTGCAAGGGCAAACTTGTGGTGACAAAGCAGCATATTGCAGGTACACTACTAGAAGTAGGACAGGACGTTGTCTTAAAAATAGTTTATTTCTTTACACATCTTCATGTTATGTTCTTTTGATATTCAAATGACTTCAATGTTAAATGAAACAAAATGAGCAATTATTAGAGTAGAAGACAGTTTGTATCTGAAGGAAGAACAGAATGACAGCTAATAATGGTATTTGAACAATTTTTCTCCTTTTGCTTTTTTTTTCCTGATTTGCCCTGTAAGGTCACTTTCAATCATTTTTTGCTATGTAAGGGTCAGCCATTTGGCACTTCTAGGTTTCTAAATTATATGGAAATATTTTTAGAATGCTTGCCACTGCATAAAACCAAAATATTAATGGCTTCACTAAGTCAAATTAAATTTTAATCGCCATGGTTTAATTTTTTTCAGCCCATTCACGTCCTTTAAGCAGCATTAAATGTGATTCAGTTTTCTTCTAATATCACAGCTGACCTGAATAGCCATTTCAATTAGACTTTTAGATGAAGCAGATCTGATACATTCTAAATAAATAAAGGTATCTTTTTATTGGTTAAATGCTGATATTCACAGCTCATTTGATCCATTTATAGAGATGCAATGTCAAAAGAAGAACCTATTTTTTGTGCAATGCTAGTGATAATGTGCAGAGATGAGACACAAAATTCATATCTTTGTTTTGTCAGTGAATGGAAATTAAGAAAGAGGAACTCAAAAAGATCTATTTAAGACTTTAAGAAAGATATGTGACTGAGAAGTGATGAAAATTATTTGACAAATCACACATTTAAAAGCATTTTATGAAATGGTGTGAACAATAGTCAGTTAACAATGCACATTCCCCTTAGAAATTTATCCTGACATTTTACAGATAATCTAATACCTAAACAGTGGATGGCCAATGTTTTAAAATTGATTCATTCCAATTTGTAATTTTACTAATGTAAAATGTTTGAATTTAATCTTTTCATGGATTTAGTGTTTACAACACAGTATGCCTTTTTCTTACACAAGTTATAGAAATTGTTAGAAACCTACCATAGTTTGTTCAAAAGCATCTTTGATGTTTCCATAATTCTGTTTGATGTTTGTTCTCATTTTTGGATGACACTGTCTCAAAACCTTCACCATGTAACAGAGACGACTCACTGTGACAAAACCTTCCCTGTGTGGGAGGGTGTGATGGGGAAAGGGGCTTCTGGGTCTCCTGCTCAGCGTGGGACACAACAAAAACCATCTGGGGCATCTGAGATGTAGAAAGCTGGGCTGAGTGATCTGGGTGTGGGTGTATCTTTTCCAGTGGCTTTGCTTAGCAAAGTGCATGGAATGGTGGTGTCATTAACTGGAGCAGATTTCAGCACTGAGCTCAGTTTTGCCATTTTGGTAGCTTGTGCAAGTGTCAGGTTATAACTAACAGCTAACTTGCTTTCTCCTGATGTGAAGTCCCAGCTCTGAAACAAACACCAATCTCTCCTGACGGCTGGCTCATTAGACCAACCTAAGTGGAAAGGAGCAGTGACAGCTGTCAGTATGAATTACAGTACTCCCAGCTCCAAGCTGCAGTGGCTTCTGCAATGCCACTCCTTAAGATAATATACCATTAGAATTCCAAAAATGTAAAAACAGATTTTGCATTATTTACACAATTTTTGGACAGATTTTGCCCAAGTGAATGTTTTGAAAAGTTGTAAAAGGGGTATGATACAATTCCTCATAGTCCTACTATATCATTGAAATGTACTTAATAATGCTTAGTCTACTGACCATTCCCATTTTAACAGGTTAGCTATAAAAATTGTTGTGGTTTTTATTATGCTAGGTTAATTGAAAAGTATTCATTCATCATTTTAGAATGATTAGCACATACAATGGTGGTTACTATTTGCATTATGGAAAGTAAACATGTAAGTTATCTATGTTCTGGTATGACTTATCTTAAAAACATTCCTCTGGTGTTTTGGAAGGGAAAATGCTTTGCCCTTCCTCGAAGACAATTTTTCCAACATACAAGTACATAATTTTCAGTGAGCATAAAACATATATTAAATAAATTCAGAAAAGAACAGGACACAGGCACTGATGCTGAGACAGTCTGAATAGGTCTCCACATCATTAAAAAAAAAGTCACATCACGTCTGAAGTCCCAGGTATTATTATAACACATAATCTGGGGCTGAGGCAAGGAGGCAGGTTGCATGATACAGAGAATGTACTAAAATTGATTTATCAGTATAATTTAATAAGCTGGACAACCTGCTTCCTGCATTAGGGTTGAACTGTTGCTCTTTGAATGTTCTGGTAGTTTGGGAACAGATTAGTATGATGTGTCATGGGGGAATAAAAGCTCTTAGGATTAAAAAAGAAGCTGTACAAATAATTGATACCAACACTAACATGTCCAGAGATGTATTCACAGACTGGAAGAGCTTCGTTTTCAAACTCTCTAGAAAGAAGGACAAGCAATTCTTTACAATAAAAACTCATGCCAGATCAGTGATGGTAACCGTAGAACTATTCTGTGGCAGAGTCATATTAAATGTGCTGCAATGAATTTGAAATGCATGAGATAGAGCTCAAGCAGTTCACCAGAGTTGTTCATTCTCATGCTACTGATATTGGGCATATTACATATGGATATGATAAAAGGAGAATATGAATAAGTAACTTCCACTAAGTTTTGAATTTTCTGATATGCTTCATTATGAATAAGAAAGTGAATAAATTCTGTGAAGACTTGATTAATTCTTTTTGGAATTTTATCTTAATGGCTTTTCAGTGATGTTTGGTTTGTTTTTTGTTGGTTTTGGTTTTCTTTTTAGTTGTAGGGGTAGGAGAATTTGTATATTGCTGTTTGGGAAGAGGTATTGCAAACCAAAACATATCAATGGTGTCATAGAACAGCTCTCTGCCCAGAACCTGAATTAGTGAATGAAGTGAATCATACATTAATGTTTAGGGTTACTTGTAACATGTCTACCAAAATACTTATGAGTATTTGTTTTCTGTGAAAATTTTCAATTCTCAATGAAGAACTGTGCAGAAATGTAATTTCTGTGTTGAAATTACACTTCTGCACAGAAATGAGATGAGCCTCAGCTATGGAAATTTCACACTGATGTGGTGTCATTTCATCTAAAGACAAGGGTATATGCTTTTGGAAGAGGTAGTCAGAGGCACAGAAACCTCCGTGAAGAATCACAATGCCTTTACAACATCGCCGAAATATTTTGATTGAGGTTTTAGATATCAAAATGAATTGACAACTTGTATTAAAACTTCTGTCTCATTTATTTTCAACTGTACATCTAAATCCTTTTGCTTTTCCTCATTTTCTTGACCAGCTCTCCTAAATCCTCATTGTGAGCAATAGATTGAATGATTAGAGAGAAAATAAACAATCAAGTATAATTATCATGCAGAATTTGTAGCAAAAGCAAATGTTTCAAGTTGTTAGTGAGGGTTTTTTAAAAATGTTTGCGTTTTTTGCCTTTTACATGGATATATTGGGAGGCATCATATTTTGAAGTATTGCTCTGAAGAGTCACAATAATTTGAGAGTCTCTTATAGACATTTGACATGAATTCAGCTAATACCATGCATTGATTTCTGAAATGCTCAGCCAGTGAATTTAAATGGATCAATTTTAATACTTAGGTCAAGAACTATGTTCAAGTATAACATTTAAAATCTGCTACTTGAAAAGTATTTTCCATATACAGATGAGCACTAAGTGTTTTACAAGTTGTTTCACAAATAAATAGCTGTGCATTAAAATATATTAATGATACTACATAAAAGTGGTAAGTAAAAAAATCTTATAAAAGTTATAGAGGCTTAGTTACAAGGAGGACTATTAAGATAGTGGAATATACTCAGGGAAAGATGAAGTAGCAAGATTAAAAAAAGACAGAGGAGATTTCAGATAAAGTAGTAAGATAAAAGAGAAACATAAAGCACAAGAGGTCAAATCAAAGCTATACATGGCTTTGATGAGATGGAGGTGCCTAGTTTGATAGATAGCTCTTTTCCTTACATGTTATCTATAAAATAGTTTCATTGGGGCTCACCTGCTAAGAAGAGGATGTCTTAGAAAATCAGGGCCACTCAAGGTGGGAATGGAATTAAGAGAGATAGAACAATTGTCTTTGTAACACTAAGAGACTTGCAGAAGAAAGTGACATTCTTTCTAAAGGAAAATCAAATCAGAACTCTGCATAAAAGGTAATTGAAACAAAATGCTGGCAGCAGTCTTAGACTAAGTTCCCAGCAGTAAAGTCAACTGTAAGGTAACATTAATAGGCCAAGGATAGGGCTTGGCTATGATTAGGAGGCCTAATTAATGTGCTGAAGCAGAAAGAATAGTGCTAATAATGCTTAGCCAGCTTTCTGTTAAACACATTCGGTGCACCAGGAAGCAAGTGTCTATTTCTTTTGTTTCACACAATGGTACTTAAGCATCTCTTAGCTATGAACTGCAGTGCCTGTGCCTAAGTGATTCAGGACAGAAATAGAAATGATTTAATACATTTTGTCTTGTCTGCAGTCTTTCTTGGATGTGTGCTGTTTTTTCTGAGAAGTTTCTAATGCCTTAGTAGTTTTGAGAATATTTCTTACTATTAGTATGCTTTACTGTAAGTGTCTCAGGGCATCTGTGTCTGAGATGAAATTGTTCTGAAAATTTTGCATTCCCTTAGTGAACAGTTATTGTGACAAACAATAGTGTTCTGTGGTTCACCACGTGGAAAACAGGTTTTGCAGGCTCGATGCCAGGTGGTTCAGTGACTGCAGGATCAAATGCCTGATGTTCAGAGTCAAAAGAGCTAAAATCAGTTTTAATTTTATTACCTACTGTACTTTGTCATTTTTTCCATGGTTTTATTCCTAGGAACCTGACTTGAAAACAGGACATTTATAGCAGAGTTTACTCATTGCTGATAGATTCTGTAGCAGGAGTCAAAGTTTATTGTAGACTGGTTAGTTGCTGTAAAGATGGTTGACAGCACAAGTTAAGAATGTTTTTTTTCCTGTCAGATAATCATGAGAAAAGCTGAAAACATGGTGACCTTGCAACTAGAGGGTATTTTTTGCAGATCCCTGTGAGCAAGAATAGCCACAACATTTTAATTAAGTGTGACTTGGTGTTGCTAGTGGTGTGGCCACATGATAACATGGAGGTATCTGCTGGTTAAATTTTTTTTGCTGCAATATGAAGCAGGATATTTTCTACATGTCAGATAACAAGTAAAAACTAAAAAGGTTTACAATAAACATGTATGAAAGGCATGAATTAAAAGATATAGTCAGAAATAGTCCTTTTAGTTACTTTCAGTTGGGAAGTAGTGGAATATATTATGGATTCTTGCTGTACTGTGGGAGAGGTGGGTGGAAATGTTTCAGGCAGTCTTTCTGAAGTATGGAAAATAAGCATTAAATAGCAGCAAAGCCTGATATGATAGACTTAGTTATAATAATCTGCTATGATATCTACTCTTTCGTACCTCTAGGGGCTATCTTGGAGAGCAAAAACCCAAACCCATTAACGCTTTGTGGATTGTGTCTTCTTATATACACATATAAACTCATGCTAGTTCATAAAGTAATAACCTTACATGCTTTATCTTGTGTTATTGATCAAGGATGGCAGAATATTTTCCTTTTATCGTGACATATCTTATACCTAGACACAGGTCTAGTGGATAAACACAAGAAACACACCTGATTATTGAGTCGTGTTGCAGTGGTTAATGTCCAGTTGCACCTAATTTGTTTACCTTAGTCATAATATTGTCATTGGATATGATATCCAATAGGGATGTCTTATATTAGATATAATATCCTCATTTCATTGCTCTTTATGAAATGTCTTGATGTTATAGTATGCATTTGTATCACTACAATAAATGGTACTGCATCCACAATTAGGCAATGTAGATTTTACCTTAACCATTCTATCTTATAAATTAAATGTGAACAACCCATCCATCCATTCTCACTGAAAGGTTGGTGGGAGCTTGGACATTGATTGCAGTTGAATCATGACAAAATAGGGGGTCACTTTCTGTGGAAGTAGCCAAAGCTGGCCTGTCATTTCTAGTGCAGCTAACAAGCAATTTGCAAGTTCCCATATGAAGCTATTTTGAGAATGAAAAGTTCTTTTAATGCAACAATCTATTCTGAGGGTGAAAAACAAATGCACCTGTAATAATAAGGGATTTTTCTCATGAGAATGAGTAAAGAAAATATTTTAACAATCCAAGAATAGATAGATTTGATGGACAAGTAAAATACTATTTACTACCTAATAGAATAATTAACAAGAAAGCTATTAACCAATTAAAGTTGCCCATGAAGTTTGTACAAATCATATAAAAGACAGAATGCTCCCATAATAACAGGAACCTTCTGAAGTTTTACCACATCACTCTGTATGTCCTGACCGTCTCAACGGTGACAACTTTCAACTGATTGTTTGAAAAATTGAACTGGCAAGAGATGGTGACCCAGGGAATGCATCTTCCCATTTCACCTGAATATTAAATTATATACCTATATTGAAGAGACCCTTGAAATGTCTCATTACCTGAGGTCACAAAACAGGGCAGGTTGAAAAAGTCAGGATTGTTTTCAGAAAGAAGTCAGAACAAGAATACAAGGAATATGACATGGCTTCTTTGAAAGACTGAACATATACGGCTAGAGCTTTGCAATATCTGGATCTGGAAGAAGGGCACAGAGAGGACTCCAAAAAGCTACATTCTCCAACAGAGTATTTTCTTGCTATGGTTTGGGAATTAAGGAAGTTGGTTTGTAATAATCAGAGAAGTTTTCAATCTAGAATTAAATCAACTAAGTCAACTTGATGAGCTCCTTAGCTGATGGAGAATCACATCTTGAAGCAGAGCAAGGGAATTTTGTAAAGGAGGGTAACAGGATTTCACAATGGGGGGATTTACTCAAGCTAGAAGTTAGATTTAATGACAGGCTTGTCCACACTTTAAAAGGCTTTTCTGGTATGCCTATACTTGTAGAATATATTGGCAGCCTTTCTCTGTGCAAATGCAGTGTTCCTTTGATAGTACAGTTTAAATGATTTTCTCAAATAGAATAACCTATTCTGGCCTGAAGGGTGTAGCTATTTCAGCTTCAAGGAACTGCTGGCAAACAGTGTACATTCACACCACACAAATACCTTGGCAAACCACTGATGTAAACCAAGCAGACAAGTTTTTAATTTCAGTTTCTTTCTCTGCAATTAGAACACTTTCCAGTGTTCCAAGTGTATCCCATAAATTACGGGTAAAGTTCTCTTCCCTTCGACAAAATTAGTAGATTACACAATCCCAATTAGTTATTAAGAGGGAACAATCTTATTTTCTCTGCATTACGCTTCTGTAAAATTCCCTGCCTACCTTACTTGTAGTAGGGGTAATTACTACTGCAAGTGCAGTTATTGAAAATCTGTATGTCAGCTCAATCCCTGAAAAATTTCACGGTTCACTCTAAAAATTTGAGTGAGTGAGCAATTTTCTTAAATCTAACCAGACTGTACATGTGCTTGAAGTTTAAACTGTGTGTATTTTTTTCAGAAGTACTTGAGTAAAATTTGCTAAAAAGGCAGGACTCAAACTCACCATGCTGCAGCTGTCTGCTTGCAACTACACAAATGTTTCAATTGTATTATATCTCCTTTGATGGAATAGATTGATAAAATACCTTAAAGTAATCACAACTAAGGTAGAATTACATATATTGACTCCAAATGCTGGAATTCAAAATTTGGCTTCTCATGTCTTTGTCACTAACCCAAATGCTTGAACAGTTACCTACACTCCTTGGCCATTATGCCATCAGCTCAAACATAAGTGTTAATCCTATTTCATGTTTGAATTTCTGAGAGATGTCTTATTTCTGGTTGTCTTTTTTCCCCCCACTGTGGATGCAAGTAATCTATTTCTCAGTTCAAGGAATTTTAATAGAAAAACTGTCATGTTTATATAACTTCTAGTACAGCTGAACAGGAAGCAAATAGAAACTTTTATTTTCATGGTAGGTTGATTCTATGGATTGTCCCATCACTGCCAAGCAAGTGAAACCCAGGCTGAACATTGAGGCATTCTGAAAATGCATGTTTCCTTCCTTGCATGGAACAACATTAATATTGTTTTTAAAATTGTTTAATGAGAATGTTTTGATTTTTAGAAATGCCAATGTAGACATGCATGAAAAAGAACTTTTTGAGGAAAGTTTCTGTGACAAAGGGATATGTTAGAGGAATAAGCCATTTGGAACACTTAAAAGAATTAGCTAGAGAGAATTAAAATGGATGTGGTTTGAATTCATGTTTTTGATCTACTGCCAGAAAGCTTCAGGACAGCAAAAATTTTGTCTAAAAAGCTGATTGTTAATTTTGTTAAAGTATCAGTATATAAAAATAACTTTTACCTTCTTTAAAATAAAATACTGTATTTTAAATATAAGCTTTTATATTTAAATATATTTATGAGATTCACTAAGTAAGATAGAAATATAATTCTGAACCAAGCAATTTTGTTTTGGAAAAAAAAAATCTGTACTAGTAAATGGAAACCACCTTAGTTGCATAAAATAATGAAACATAGTTGCATAAAAATATACTTTTTTTACTGTTTGCAAAAATTAAGGTATGACAAGTAGTTTAATGAAAGCATTTTTAATATACGTCTTTCATAATTAATAATGCAGACTTTTGTTTACTTATTTCAGTAAATAATTTGAATGCAGATGACCTTTCTGTATTTTCAGCTGCATTATTAATGATGCTGAAGAGATCACTAGGTTATTGCTCTAGCAATATATCTCTCACTTAACTGAGGTTTTGGCTTGCATCTAATGCTTTTTGAAATGGGGCATCTGAGCGGCTTATGCACCAGCTGAGATGGAAGAAAAAAATGGAATGTTTTCTGACTTTTAAATCTAGAATGTCAATGCAAGCATTCCATCCTACCTTTAGGTATTTGGAGTACATATATAATGTATAGCCAGCTCTGGCTAAATTTCTTCTCTGACAGAACACCAGCAGAACGTGGACAATGCACCTGAATTGGTCTTGAAACAATGTAATAGCTATACATAATGGCTAACCCAGATCTGGAAGGGCTCTCCCAGTTTGTGGGAGTCTGTCCTGGAGAGTGCCAGTCACCAATTACTTCCAAAGACAGAAGTCCTAAAATCCTTAACCTTCTCTTTCATCCTCTCACATTAATTTATTTTTGGCTAGAGGTAGAGGTAATTTTCTTTACCTTCCTATCTTTGGGATTGTTGTTTTTGTTCTTAGCTTGTTGTTGTTTTGTTTATTTGTTTGGGATTGGTTGTTTGTTTGTTTGGGTTTTTTCCCTAAAATACATCATACTCTGATAATTCACCAAAACATCTAGCATTGGAGTACACTGATCTCTTAGTTGTATTCTTCGAAATTGGAGGTAGTTGAATTTCTTTGTCTCACAGTTCACGTAATTCTAAAGTTGTCTTTAAGGATTTTAATTAGGCCAAAACAAACTAGGTACTTCAAGATGTCTGAGCAAGTCTAGTCTGAGATGCCTCCCCTTATAAATAATAAAAATGTATCTTCTCTCCAGTCAAGTCTGATTTCTCAGTACTTGCTACCTATTGGAATGTGTTTTTTTCCTGCAGGTTTCAGAATAATTTAAATCTAAAATGACTAGTACCTAAGGATGCTGTACCACTGCCTTACAGGCTGTTACTTAAGAGAGAGAAAGCTTTTCTCCATAGGATGTGCTGACAGAAGGTTTCACATATGCAAAACTAGGTAGATGTTTTAAGACTAAATTCATCTGCATACCTCACATTTCAACTGAATATATGAGATCCCAAATCTGCATCTATACTGTATTTGACTGTATACTTATTTGACTGTATGTCTTTTTCAAACAGTGTTGATGTGGTTTTGTTTTGTTGTTGATTGGCACTGGGCAAAACCTATTTTTGTAGGAAGTTTCTATGATGTAATTTCTATGAAATGCTTGATTGAAATTAAGTGTAATTTGAAGGATTTGCCAAGACAGCAAAAGCAAAACTTCAGCAATGTATTTCATGACTTTAAATAAAACTGTGACAGTTTGGTATGGTACATTTCATAAGCTTTAAAGCTTGAAATTACATGGACAGTTTCCAGGTACACTTGTGCTATTTATATCAAATTGAGACAGCACTTGCAGTGATTCAAAGCTTAACCATAGTTTTGGTTTGCTTGGTGGAATAGTGAATTTACTCTAAATAGTGGATTCAGGGAGGCTAAAGCTGTTAGCAACAAAAAGCTATCTTGTGTGCAAGCCAAAAGTGATAAATATTCAGCATCAGGATATAATTGGTGACAGCCATGTTCAGGCATCAACGTCATGGAAGGAAAAAGAATATGTTCTTCCCATAGAGGAAGAACTTGTGTGAGTGACTGTGCACTGGAACAGATTGCCCAGAGAGGCTGTGGAGTCTCCCTCACAGGAGATATTTGAGAAACATCTGGGTGCAATTCTGTGCAAAGTGCTCTGGGGTGACCCTGCTCCAGCAGGGAAGTTGGTACAGCTGATCCACTGGAGTCCCTTCCAACCTGACCCATTCCATGAAAGCCAGAGGACAACAGCACCATCCAGGCTGTGCAACTATTAAAATACCTAGAGAGAGCTATACTTTCTAAATAACAAGTAGGTGACTAAATTCTTATGTTGGCCATTATCCTATTTTTTTGTCTTAGTAGAAACCAGACTGGTGCAAGAGAGCTTTATGAACTATTTTAATAGTGTACAGTAAATTTGGTTGAAATACAATTTTGCAAGTGTTTTTCATAGAAATTGCTTTTCTGTTTTTAACAGATCTGAAGTTAAGGTTGGAGAGAAGTTTCAGCCTGTGAATAATAGGTGGTCCTCCCCAACATAATGCATACAAAAATAGATCAATCACTTTGTTTTTAATATTTTTGCTTGTGATCAAATTTTTTAATCAGTTCTTCAAATTTTGAGTTCCATTCAGATTTTCATGTTGTTTCATGACTATGGTTTTCTCAGGTACTAGTGTATAAGAGAATCCTTACAGAGTCTTATTTAAAACCAAATACCCCTTGAAATAACTATTTGGCTAAAGGTACATAGAAGGTAATGTATAAACACACCATTTGCCATTCATTGTTTTCACAGGGCAGGGAAATACTTTCAGGGTTTTGCATAGAATATGTTTAACACATTAAATAAATTAAATAATTAAATAACTTAAATGCAAAAAATCTAAGAGAGGTTTCTAAGATCAGTGAATAGCTCTAAGTTTAGCTATACTGGTCATTTAAGTTCCTCAGTTGAATGTTTTCTGATCTTTTCCTTTTATTGCATTAAATTAAATATCTGTTAAAGCAAAACTTATCACCATAACACGAAGAGGGGTACCTGAGTGTCTTTTACTCTGAGACATGTCTAAGTTTCTTTTGGGTAATAAAAGATACAGTCAAGCATAGCATGACTTACTTTGGTCTTGAAACTTGCATTTAATGAGACAAGGTGAGTGCCATGCATTACTACCTTTTTTTAGGGCAATGTAGTCACTGAGGGTGAAATTACGTTTCAAGTAAATTTAAGTGCTATTGCACACTTTTTTCACTGTTTTTCTTCACTTCAGTGCTTTTTACCCTCAGAACAAAACTTGTAGGAATAACCAGTGATGTGGTCCCTTCTGCTGCAGTAGTTAATCCTCCTTTCTCCTGGCTTGATACAAGAAGATCTTTTAAGTAAATCATTCTCTGCATTGTCTTTCCCTAAAAGATTTCTTGAACAGAAGCTATTGATGCACAATAGCAGTGATATCCTGTTGAATAAATGAGAAACCAAAAATGCTTCTTTTGTGTATCCTATATTAAAGCTATATTCCCCTGTGCTGTATAGTAAGGTTTCTGATCCTAAAGGGAAAATATTTTTCCCAATGCTGCTTCATTGCAGAGGTGGATTAGCTTCAAAAATAAAATAAGTATGTTCCACAGCCATGGAAAATGGGTTCTGCCTCCAGTGAATTAGAACTACTGTTACACTGGGCAGGAAAAATAGCATTTTAATGAAGTGTCCACCCTCAAGCACTTTTTCCAGAGAAGATACCTGTGAGTCTTTGCCAAATACTTACATAGTTCAGCTGGGTTTATGTTGAATTACTTGTCTGGGTGAAGAAGCTGCTATCTGCTACATTTGGCAATTCAAACCTTTGTAGAAGCCTGATTTATAGCTCCCCAGGGGAACAGTTCTCAGTTTTCACAACGTTTTTATTTCAGAGACATTGTAACCTAAATTATTCTGTTCTTAAATTAGTGGGAAAAGTAATTCTGCTGACAAAGCAGACAGCAATTTTTTTTTTACTCACAAATGAAACCTAAAATGAATCAGAGTAGTTTTCATAACACTATGGTATCTTTTCAGTTAAATATATCATTATTTCAGTTTTAATTTTAATTGTCTTTGCTAGTGGCAGAATTTATTTCAGTTGATTTAATTAGATTATTGCTATTTTAGACATTATTCAGCATCCTATTAAATCATCTTACAGTTATTAACTGTACCCCAGACAAGCACTGTAATGTATAATCAGGGAAGAATTAGCCCTCAAGGGGCAGAAATTCCAGAATTTCCTTTGATATAGAATGAAGACTCTCAGTTTGGATTTAGAATTCTGGAAATACTCAGCTCAAAGTTTTTATCAGCTGGTGCAAACCAAGTGACTGAAAGGCTGGGCCTTGAACTCGTAGTCCGGATATAAAATGTTAGCACAAGTATCTTTCCACACTGGCACTTTGCATCTCCACAGGTGTTTTTTTGTACCTTACCACCTAGGTAACATTAGAAAGAAATGAGAAATAATTTTGACACTGAGAACCACTAGTGTCAAACTTTCTTCAAAAGCAATTAGGATCTAATTCAAAAAAACCAGGAGAGCAGAAATTATTTGAAGAAGCCCAACCCATATCTGTCTTCTACAGAGCCCTGATCAGATTGTGGTTTATTGTTTTCATCATTACTTCAGGCATGTTATTTATTTCTGCAAAGCAGGTTCTGACTCTGTTGGCATTCACTGAATTGGGGCATAACAAATGACTGCCATAGATACTTGCAGTGTTAAGATGGGGAGGAATCTTCTTGGTTATTTTTTAATAACCATGCTCAAAATTGTCATCTAGTACTTGTTAATAGTTTTTGAATAAAGTAACCTGGTAATCTCTACAGCTTTGTCTTCCTATTTACTACCCTGTCCTGCACTGGAAGGCTTTCCCGAGTTTCAATTCTGGAATCAGAGTAATCTATGACTCTTAAAACTCCAAACATAGGGAAGTATAATATGGCTTCATGTGATAAATAATATAGATGAGCCTTCTATCTAATTTGATGAACTATAAAATGGCATCTTGCTTTAGGCATCCTCATTGATCTTATGTCTTTGTCGCGTTTAAGGTGGAGATCAAGCACTGAGAGAACAAATTAAGCCGGTGCTAGAGTTTGGCATATTTGAGGGCCCCTGGTTTATTCTGACTGAATGTTCCCTCTTCCCCTCTCTTTCAGCTGGCAAAGTAGTCACTGCACAATGTGAGTCAGACTTTCCAACACTTACATTTTTTTATTCTGCTGTCTCTGCTTTCTCTGTGTCAGTATTTTTGGATTGTTAACTTTGGTTGAGCTGCTTTTGCACTTCAGTGAACATTTATTTTCTTGCTACCTACTCTATATGTATGTGAACCACCATGGCATTGACACTGTTGAATCTAAATGTTGTTTTGGAAGTGTGGAGCTGACTTGAATATTAAGGAAACCTCCTGAGCAAAAGCTGAAAGTGATTTGAAGAACGGCTTATGTGTGGCGTACAGGGCTTAGCTGGTCATTTATGCTAGCAATGGGCTGGTACAGTATTATGCTACTGCTTAGGCTATTAATACTCTCTACAGTCAGAATTTGTCAGAACCTCTATTTGTCAGAATATGTAATTGAGAGTTTCTGAGGAAATAACTTCAAATAAATGTTACAGCATTTTCTTGTAATTTGAAAGACACATTTCTGTCACAAGCAAAATAACTTCCTGACTTCTTTTAACTATTATATAGTTCCTGTTGCAAGTGAAACAACCATGTTGCAAACATAATAATTTCTTCCATTTAAAAAACTCCTTCAGCATGAAAGTGTTTCAGAAAGCTTGCACAGACCTGACTCTGCTTATTTCCTGTTACTGTACTAATTGTATAAGGAGAAGAGGTTAATGTCCAGAGTCAATAAAACTGCTTACTATGGGTTCAAATTTCAGATCTGAAAAAAGGTTGCGGGGAAAAATGATCTGGAATAATAAACTTGTGATTAAATTCTGAATTCAGTAAATTCTCTTTAGGCAATATATTCAGGGAATTGTACTTATTGGTCTACTTTGTAGACCACTGCTTTTTATTTTATTAAAAGTCCAGTAATTTATATCTGAAGATGGGACACTATCTAACAAGGTTTTGAAAATCTGTAGTATCAGAGCCAAGAATTAATCTGTAACTATTTTGCAGTTGGTAGACTTCTTCTGTCAAATAGCCAGGATTTTACTTTCTATGTAAGAGTTGTAACACAGTCACACTCCAGTACTTCAAGCTTAAAGAATGTTTTTTCTCTTTATAAGGGATTTATACAAAGAAAATATGTAGTTCTTCATAGTTTGACTGACAGTAACTCAGAATTATTTTAATATCTGGCTGTAAGAAATGGACTGTCCTCTGTTCGTCATCTCAGCAAAGACTGCTTAATAAGCAAATCCACAGGCGTGCAGACTACCTGGGATTTGGAATATAAATGTATGTTCCTTTTCTTGAAAGGCACATGTTGGTTGGAGATAGGTTGTAGAAGCAACTTAATCAGGACTCCAGTTACTAGACAGAATTCCTGTACCACTTCTATTTGGTCGAAGTCAATGATGTGAAACAATAATTCTACCCTGTTGTTACAGTGGGAGTTAAATGAGACCCAGCACAGAGGATACCTCCCCAGAGTAAAAACATGGCATTGATATCAGAACAGACAGAAAGAAATATTTGCACTGTGTGTACATATGTGTGCATGTTCCATTAGAGATGTAATTACATGTTTTACTGTGCATGCACACTAAGGCTACTAGGGTTTCTGCTCAGGAACATGCATTTTATGGTACTTATAAATTATTTGTTTGCTGTTTCTAAAATAAGTTATTCTGCTACTTATTCAAGTGTTCACTGCTCAAACAAAGGATCATTGTACTATATCACAGTATTTTCATTTCTTCAGCTGTGTGTAACCTTCTGCAACATTTAATTCCTTTTCTATTGCCACACAATCATCACTTCAGCAATTGCATTTGTTCTTCTTAGATGTTTATGCATATTACTCATCTATATTCAAGAAAATCTTGAAATGTCCTTACATATTTTCAAATCACTTGGGGATGTCTGTCTAGAAGTTGTCCTCCCTCCATTTTGCAAAAGAATGCAGAAATGTTGCTTAATTTAACATAAAATGAATTCCAATACTTCTTTCAACAAATAAAGGCCTTGTCATTATTTTATATCAACTTTCAGCACCTTATCTAGGGTCCACTTGTTTTACAAATGAATTTCAACTGGATTGTTTTTAATCTGCGCTTCTGGAAGGAAGGGAGAGTTAAATCCTCTGATATTCTGTGCAGACTCTCTATGTGCTGTCTGAGGCCCACTCCACGTAGTACTGGCCCAAGATTACTTTTACTGATTTTCCTGGCCTTCTTCATCAAAACACAACTATATGATAAAATACTCAGGAAAGAGATAAGTAAAAATAATCTTTCCAGTTTTATGCTGAATATTTGCTATATTCCTGATAGCAATTCCTGTGGAATTGTGATTTTTTT